>CM056489.1:37233907-37833907 GCA_029783415.1 Anisodus acutangulus
CGGCTAAGTTCAACAAATAAAAGTAGGTACTAATAGAACTAACATAAAATAAAACAAAAACATTATTTCTAATAGAAGTATTACAAATTGAAAAGCAAAAAGGGAGAATCAGAAATCAGAAGTGGGCAGAAAAAAGGAAAAGCAGAGTTTTGTGGGGTGGTTGTTGGGTTTTAGCAGCTAGTCCTCGATTAAGTTGATAGTATGGTCATTGGTCAATGGTGCACCGACTGCATATTGGAATCACCTCTCCTTTTTTCCCCATAAGACAAGACAGAACTATAGTATAAGCCATAATAATAATACTAATATATAGCCCTAGAATCGAACCCATTATTGCTTTTTCAGTTTATGGAGACACCTACCTTTTCCCTTTTGTTCATGAGAAATTAACTCAATTGAACTCCATTGCCTTTGCCTTTTTTCCCTTACATTTTTGCGCATGCGCCTCCATTTTTTGCTTTGCTCTATTCGGACCTACCATTTTACTTTCTGTTTCCTAAAATGTTTATCCAGAAGTTTCTTTCCCTTTTGCAATTGTCTCATTTAGTTACTGAGTACCGGTGCGGATCCAGAATTTTAACTTCTAAGACAGTGATCTTAGCATCGTTAGTAATTGAATTTCATGTGTATTTTTAATATATAATTTATTAAGTTCTAACCAATCAGTAACTTAATACCTACTTCCACCCTAGTTATGGGAGTATATTATTTGGAATGAAAAATATTTGGTAAAAAACGCTTGCCCTCTTTGTAAACTTATCCAATTTCAAATGAATTGAACTAATGAATTTTGGATATTGAATGGTTTAAAGAAAAATTGTATTACCTTATTATATTTCTCTTTTTCTTTCTTTCTTTTTTTTTCTTTCTTCTACTCATAAGCTATGGATAAATCACAATTTGTTATTTGTGGTTTATTACTTTCCACGAATTATAAGAGTTCATGGAGTGCTGATATGGATAATTTAGTATAGTGGCTTTTGTAAATCTAGACCTTGATGTAATGTTCTTTTAGTTCGTATTGCTTATTTCTTTTTCTTCTTATTGGCTATAAACTTGCGTACAACTTCACCAATCAAAAAGTAGACTTTAAAATTTTAATATTGCCTCTTTATCCTTTCCCCTATTTTTTTAATTAGCCACAGGAAGCGGATTGGGTCTAAAGGTCGGAAATTTGACACTTAAGCATGACTTTAATTGGATCATCATCCATTTTAATTAGGTTACATCAGCGCCTTTTAAACTTGTCATGCTAATGAGTTATCGTGTGCTTCAAATTATTAAGTATAAATATTTGTAATGCATAATGGAAGTATGACATTCACTTCTTTTGTTTTTGTCGTCTCGTAGTTGGTACTATGAAAATTCACAATGTTTATTGAGCAGCAATATGAGAAATCAAAAACCACAAAGGTACTACGACAAATGAGTTTGCATTAATTATGCTAATTTTGTTTTGTGTCCTTTCTTTAATTTTCAAGATAATGAATGCCTTTACCTAACAAATTACTTCACAATGTTGACCTTCAAGCACACGTGTCTAAATTTTTTTCTAATGGGGATCAGATCAGTTTGGGTGAACACTATGACTTAGACAAATATAAAAAAATTCACCTGATATTTTTAACTACCCTGAGATCTAAACTTAAAACCTTAGGATTATATCCCTCTTTTACTTCTTATGACACACCTTGTGTCCACGTTTTGCTTCAATGTGAAATATTTGCAAATCTCTATCATTCGCCTATTTTTCCTTTCTAAGTTTAACTTCTGTTTAAGTTGTGAAATTCGTAAGAAAATGCAAAGTGTGTTTGCACCTATCAGTAAGTACGAGGGAAGATGTTGCTAAGCGAACGTTAATTAAGTCAATACCAAAACATTTGAAGTTTATTTAAGTAGATGAAGTGTTTTGCTTTACCATTTACATAGATAAAACGTCCATTACTTGATTCAAACAAGGATTAGACCAATTAAACTTACAACATTTATGAGATCTTTAAATTTAAACCAATAATTAGTAACGGTATTAGGAAGGTTCTAAACGAGCGATTGGTGCTTTTGGGTAGAGTCTTTGAGGCAAATTTGGGTATTTGAGACTGTAAAAAGTATTATAATCAGGTTGAGGGCTAGATCACTTAGTGAGCTCTTTGCTTTCTGTATTAGAAGTTGGCCTTCTGACCTTAATTTCTGATCAGTTCTCTTTACTTGAGGTAATGAAATTTTCTAACTTCTAGTAGTGGTTAGACATGAATATTACTTCCGTATATGAAAATAATGAATTTTAACATTTGTAAATGTTAGTTTAAGTATTTGTAAATATTGAGCTTCATTTTCTGAACTTCAATGGTTTAGTTCATTTCAAGTGAAATATTGATTTTTTTCACTCTCAAATCTTTGACTTAACAAACTCCCTTTCAAAGTAAATTAACTTCAAGTTCGTGTGTGCAACACAACTAACTTCAATCTCCAAAAAAAAAAAAAAAAAAACTTCAACCGCAATTACTCTATTTTCTTTCAATTTCAACTCAAATGTGTCCAGACGCCTGCTACTTAGTACGCAGTCTTTGTTGGTCACAAATGAAACTATTGAAGCTTGTAGGCCTTTTTTTCACTTGAATTCTTTTTTATTTTAATTTTGTAGGTTTGAATGAAATTCACGATGTTATATTCTTTATGATTTGATCCTTAGATATCTTTTGATCTAAATTTGGACAAGTAGCAGTAATTAAATGACATGTAAAGTAAACAAATCAAGATGAAACTGAATTAATACCTCAATTCACGACAAACGTTGAACTGTACTGTACTTTCTATTAACAAAGTTTCTTATGCTATACTATTCACATCATCTTCTTATAGTATTTAAATAAAAATGTCTGAACTTTTAAAAGGAAACCCTAGGTGGGACTCGGACAATTTTGTAACATCCCGTACTTTTGGGCCATGATTTGAATCGCTAGACGTATGTAAATAGACTCGAGCGTTGGAGGAGGATTCTTGGTCATATGCACGTATGCAAATAAAGAGCTTAATATAAAAAGATGTGGTTCCGAAATAATTTAAGATTTTAGAAGGTGGAACAACGATGACTACAAATAATATTTGGTATGTCCCAAAAGAGGTTATGGACTAGAGCTATATCACACGATTGTGATAATGCATATATGAAGTGTATTAAAGGTGATTTAATATTCAAATGAATGAAGTTAAGGTGGGAAAAAAATGAAATAAGATTAAAGATGGGACAAGAATATTTATAGTACTATAGATGTCACGTGAAGGGGAGTTTAAGGTGCAGGCATTCTTAAAGATGAAGCAATTGGCGGGCCCACCACCCACATGATTAATTCGGATCGTTGCATTTATAATGTTTAGAGACAATTGTGGCATGTATAGGCTTGAATGTGAAGGTATACTCTTGCCACGTTTTGTCTTAGCAACGTGGAAGTATATCCATTAAGTGGACCTAAATGAGATATTAACTTCTTACTATTATAGATAAACATCTCCATCCTTTATAATGACATAAGTGGATAAACAACCAGTAGCCTTCACTAATGTATTGAAACTTTCGATCAAGAATTGAGTTAATGTTCACCCGAGGTCTAAAAATGGTTACTTCTCCATCAATTTTGTGAGTCTAACATCGGCTTCTTTCGGGTACTAGCAAGTTGAAGATTACCGTATAGTAAAGTAAGGTGGAAAAATGGTTGGTTCTTGACATCTAAGAATAATTTGTGGAGGAGGTTGATTTCATCATTATTGTTGAAGGATCGATTCAGAGGTATTTTAAGGTAAATTATTTCTTTCTTTTGGCATGTTCCATGTAACGAAACGTAACCGTGATATTATTTCATAAATTACTCTACTCCTAGTAGTTAAGGAATGTTCATATTATTGATTCTTATGTTAAAAGCATGTCTAAATATGTTCCTAAATCTTTATTGAGGTATGTGGAAAAGATGTTGATATTCCCAATGTTAGCCAAGGTACAAGGATATTATGTTATCCGATAAATTCAAAAGAAAGGTTTTATTGTCATTCATGCATTTTCATTTGCATTATATTCATGTATTACCCTAGACCCACGTGTGTTATATACACTACTATATGGTATCAATATATATATGTAGGGGATGGGAAAAAGGGAAAGACGTTATATACGTGTCACCATATACAGCTGGTACAGATATCACGAAAAGGAAGATGCCCATGTGAGGCCAGTATTGATGCCCTTGTGTGGCCAATATGATAATGAAATGATGCCCGCCGAGGTTGTTATAGAAAGGAAGATGTCCTTGTGTGGCCAATATTTATTTGTATACCGCATTTGCATTGTGCATAACATTTAGGCATATGTACTATGGCCCTCAGAGGCATTTACTACTGGTTAGCCATTTTCGTCGGTTGTTGGTGTTGTCGGTTGTTTCTATCGGCTAATTTTATCGGTTGTTTCTGTTTCTGTTTATTCTTGTATTCCTGTTATGCTATTGTTCATGCCTGACATACTCAGTACATCAGTCGTACTGACGTCCCTTTTGTTTGGGGACGCTGCGTTTCATACCCGCAGGATCTGGTAGACAGGTGGCGGTTCACGCTAGTAGGTTGCTGGTTCAGCAGACGTGGGAGCACTCTATTTGTTCCAAAGTTGCGGTCTAGTCTCGGTATAATATTTTGCATATGCTTATGGGTATGGCGGGGTCCTGTCCCGTCCTTGTGGTGTCATGTACTCTTTAGAGACTTGTAGACAGTTGTCATGTGTATAGTAATTGTGTATGGCCCTGTCGGCTGCGATGTATGTGTCAGCCGAATATTTGGTGACGGCCCTTGTGGCCATGATTGATTTCGGTTAGCTGTTAAGTATGTGAAGACTGGTGCCCGGAAGGTAAGGTCCGGGTGCCCGTCATGGCCCTCCGGTTTGGGTCGTGATAATTTTTTTATAGTATTAAGTTTTTTTTTTTAAAATGTATTTCAAATTCCTTATGAATTTTTAGGAGTAAACATAAACGGCTGACCAATAATGTGACCATGTATATACTGTTATTCCTAGTTTGCCTTAATAAGGAGACAATCAAATGAATGCATGCATGAAAGATTTGTGCCAATACTTCTTGAAAAGACCAAACATAAGAAATTATATTACTGACATAAGCACAGGAAGCACAAAAATATTACATCAAGTAGTGAATAGAAAAAACTAAAATAAAATCTCAAGGGAAACATGTAAGCAATAAGCTCCCCTTCTGTTCTAAATTACATTAGACTGATCGATGTTTCGGATTCCCATTTCGAATCCATCAACTATTATAACCTGATATGTACAGAAACAACAAAAACAGACCGCACAATCAGGCAATATATAAAATGTCCGTGCAAATTTCACGAACAATATCCCAAGTCATTATTTTCATAAACTGCTGGAGGATTTCCCTCTAACAAGCAGAAAATAGGCGGAATAGTAAGCGTCTCTTGTACTCCTCCATATGCATTCCAGCAGAACGGATCCAATACTAAGTCGCCTTGAGCAGGCAGAAGTTCTATGTCCGAAAGTGTTATGTTAGTGCATGGGATAGTGTCACTACAAGCAAAATGCATTGGCGGGCTTCTGATATCGTACGTTCCTTTTATGCTAGAGTACTCAATGTCCGAAACGGACACTGCTGAGGTGCGGTTGCTGCAATCTTTGGAGAGACAGTAGAATTGGTCGATAATTATGGGATTCCGTACGTTGTCCATGTGAATGTTGAGGAAGGAAATTCCCGATACTGCTCCGAATCCTCCTTGCCATGTCTTGATCCTAACTCCGTTATCGGATTCCTTTATCACCGAGTCCCTCACTGTTATGTTTGATACGCATGCTCGCGAGTTGTGGTTGCCTAAACTCCCAATGCTACAATGACACAAGCTACAGCATGTTAAATTATACTGATATGTAAAAAGAATTGCATTATCAGTGTATAAAATTTTAAAATCATTCTTATTTCGTTTGTTTTCGTTGCTTTTTGATATGAAAGTATATTAAATTTACTAGTTGTATGAACAAGCCATTTGTACCACCACGTTTTGAAGATAATATAATCATCACCCTGTTAGAACAAGTAGGCTAGTATATTATTGACTCTACCTGATTCCATGTCCTCCAGGTCCACATGTGAGATTCCTAATATCCACATCGTAACATCCTGCTCCTATTGATACACAATCGTCACCTGTAATAGTATACAAATTGCACCAAAAGTTAATTAGGATCAAGAACTAAGGGATTATAATTTTTATCGTACTAATTAAGTAAAATCAACGTACCATTGGAGATGAGTGAGTCATAAATTTCAACATTACTTGTCTGCTCAATGTGAATGCCATCGGTGTTGGGACTCCAGACCGGAGCTGTAATGTGTAGGGATTCAATATGAACATTCTTGCAGTTATCAAATCTGAAGTTAAATTGGGGGCTATTCTTCATCCTAATTCCTTCCACAGTTATATTTGAGCTCATGAAGAATCTAATGGCCTGCAATTTACGTACCAAAACTTCAATCTACTATTAATGAATAAAATCATCTTAATTCACAAAATCTACTATTGCGAGCTTAGTGGTAAAATAAAATTTGATGTTCACTCACAATTGGGCTGTCACATGGTCCAGGCAGTGTACTACCATTAGGTCCCTGTTGTAGTTAAAGAGTACTGAAGATTAGATAATTTATTCATATGTACGTGTAAAGATCATTGAAAATTAATTAACCACTATCCCATATATAGTAGTAGCAAAAAGTAAAGAAATTTGAGACGTATATACTAGTCACCCATACCTTATGGGGTTTGCAAGGCAGATTCCACCACTCTTCTCCCCTTCCATCTATTACGCCACCACCTTGCAGTGACAACTCATTTACTCTATAGAATACTAGCCACTGCCGCTTACTGTTGTTGCTCGGCCACGACTCTGGTCCATCTGGCGGCATTATAGTTCCTTCCAGCTTCCCATATTGATACATAAAATCAGTTAACCTCTATGGTCTTTTCTTAGTACATCTAAATTGCTTCCTCTGATTCAATTTACATGAAATAATTTGTCTGAATATAAAATTAAGGATAAAAACAGATTTTTTTTTTTTGGAAAGTAGTGATCTTATACATATCATGAGTTTTTTGAGTCTTAAAAACATGTCATTAAGTGTAAAATAACAAGTTCATAATTAAATTATTTATAAAAATATAAATATATTATTTTTCTTAGAAGCAGTACTAAGTGCTACATAAAAATGGAACTGAGCAAATACTAGAATAAGACATACACCCTTTATTTCATTTACCGTGAAACTCACCTGAAACCTTTTAATTTTTAATTTTTATTTTATTCTTAATCACACGCTCATAATGTCATGATTGGTATGTTTTCGAGAGCAGAAGTTTTAAGGAGATTTATATTTTTTTCTTTAATACCGTGCCAAATAAAACATAGACTTAGTGAACATTGGAAAGAAGACAAATACGTTGCATTTCTTCCAATTTATACAATATACTTTTCTTTTTAGTCAATCTAAAAAAGAATGACATATTTCTTATTTAACAATAATTTAATTTTTAAACTTTATATTTTACACTTAACAGATAATCTATAACCATCACAAATATCTTCAACTTATTTTACACCACAAGATTTAAAACTCTTTCTTTATTTCTTACACTCTGTGTTCAGTCAAACTACATCATATAAATTGAGACGGATGGAGTACTATCTTAACGAACGAGGTACCTGAAACACCAAATCATTTTGACAGGGACCAGTAAAAATAGTGGACTGGATCATGAAAGAGTAACCAACGGGAACGTGGATGACCGCTGACTCAACTTGGCAAGCAGCATCCCATGCTGCCTTAAAAGCTTCAGTGTCATCTACAATGCCATCCCCCACTGCCCCAAACGACCTCACATCGTAAACCCCTTCGTCAGCGGGCGGGTTAGAAGGCTCCGGTGAAATAGAAGGCGGATATGATATGTGGGAATTATGCTTATTGTGTTGTTTCTTGTTGTGGCGGCTGTGGTGTCCGTGGTGATGGTACCTAGCAGTAACAACATGGCTACATAATAACAATGCAAGTGTCATGTAAAATACGAGTAATGACAAGGGCACACGAGCTGATAGCGATGCCATTTTTTCAAGTGTCGAATGAAGAGATAGAAAATGACTGTGTAGTGGTAATAGTGCTGAAACGTTGCTTTCAGAATGGGTGAAGAAATTTCAAAAATCAAGGAAAAGACTCTGAGTTGTACAGAAAGTGGAAAGGAACTTAGCTTGGAAGAGTTTTTATGGAGGGAATTTTCTGGCAATGTGTGTCAACTTGCACATAAACAAATAAAAAGAAAAGGAGCGTTAGTGTGAATGTTTGTGTGTTTCAGCACTACTGCATGCAGAAGCCGAAAGGCTGAGCGCATTTTTCTATCTTTGCCTATATATATATATATATATATATATAACCTGCAGTGTCTTGAGTAATTAGATGTCTCATTTAATGTGTCTTAATTTGATTAAACACCAAATTTAAAAATGTCAAAAAAATAATCTTTTGATTTAAGCATTCATTAGTATAGAATAGTGTAAATCTCTTTGAGAGGAGTCTTCTCATTAATACAATATATATATAGGCGTTACAATAGTAATCCTAATTGAATGAGAATCTCTACTTTACATAATTATATTAAATTATTAATTACATAATAATATATTCTCTATCACACCCCCTCAATCGGAGCGGAAGGAGGCCGGACGCTGAGACTGGATCTGAAGTCAAGGAACAGATGCCGTGGAAGTCCCTTAGTAAATATATCTGCGTATTTGTATGAATACGGAACATGTAGCACCCTAACATGACTCATGGAAACCTTCTCACGAACAAAATTAATATCAATCTCAATATGCTTGGTTCGCTAATGCTGAACCGGGTTATGAGATAAGTAGACAGCAGATATGTTGTCACAGTAAACCATAAATGTCTTACGTAAGGGACAATGAAGCTCTAGAAGGAGGTTTCGGAGTCAACAAATATCGGCAACAACGTTCGCAACACCTCTATATTCGGCTTCTGCACTCGAACGGGAAAGAGTAGCCTGACGTTTGGAAGACCACGAGATGATGTTATCACCCAAAAATACACAGTAGCCGAAAGTGGATCGACGTGTGTTTGGATAGCCTGCCCAATCAGCATCCGTATAGGACATCAGCATGGTCGTTGCGGATGGATAAAGATGCAACCCATAGTCAAGAGTGCCCTTAACGTACCGAATAATATGTTTAAGAGCGATAAAGTAAGGCTCCACGGGAGCGTGCATGAACAAACACACATGCTGAACAGCATAGGCAATATCGAGCCTGGTGAAGGTAAGATATTGCAGAGTTCCAGCGACACTCCTATAAAGAGAGAGATCGAGCACCGGGTCCCCGTCATCAGTACTGAGTTTCGACTTTGAGTCGACTGGAGTGGGCATGATCTTGCAGTTTGACATTTTAGCCCTGTAAATAATTTCTTCGGCATACTTACGCTGACACAGGAACATGGCAGTGGCGGATCTGGTCACTGAAATCCCCAAGAAATAAGTCAACTTACCCAAGTTTATCATAGCTTCGAATTTGAACAGGGTAATGATCTCGTGTTTCAGCACATCAGATGAGACAGTCATAACAATATCATCCACATATAGCAAAAGGTATGATGTGTCACTACCTCGATGAAGAATAAAGAGTGAGTTATCACTTTTGCTGCACACGAACCCAATATGCAAGATGTAAGTAGCAAAACGCTCATACCAAGTTATGGGCTTGTTTCAAGCCATTAAACGACTTACGAAGACGACAGACATACTGAGGAACCTCCAGATGCACGAAGCCAGGCGGTTGATGCATATAAACTGTTTCTTTCAAATCCTCATGTAAGAACGCATTTTTCACATCAAATTGATGAATCGGCTAGTTTTTACCCATAGCTATGCTCAGAACAGTGTGAATGGTGGCCAGCTTAACCACCGGACTGAAGGTCTCACCACAATCAACTCTCTCATGTTTCTCTATGCCATTAGCCACAAGTCATGCCTTATGGCGTTCAAGCTCACCACTGTCTCTGAATTTATGATGGAATAACCATATACACTGGATCACATTCACCCCCTCCGGTCTTGGGACAAGATCCCAAGTGCATTGTTTAGTTAGCGCATCAAATTCATCATGCATGGTCGCATTCCAATTCGGGTCAAGTTTGGCTAATTTAGGTTTTTAGGTAGAGGTGATATAGTTTGAGTGGATAGGTTAAAGTGGATTTTCGATTTAAAAATCACATGCTTGGCACGGGTTTTCATGGGATGAGTAGGAACTAGGGGTAGGGGGCTATTTTATGGAGAAGTAGTGGCGGGCAGGGGTGACTGGAGGCAGTGTCGGGTTTGTGTGGGCAGTAGCGTGAGTTGGGGTTGGTTCGATGGGTTTCGGTGGCTAGACGGCATTGGGTCAGTGACGGGGTGGGCGGGTTCACTGGGAGGGGTAGGGTTCAATGGGTGTGGTGATGGATGAATGGGGCAGTGAGTAGGTGAGGCAGTGGCGGTAATGGGTTGTAGTGACGATAGTGGGGGCTGGCCGAAGGGATGGAGTTGTTGGCCGACACAGGTTGAGACGTTGATGGAACAACCAGGATGCTAGCACTATGTATTGTGTTATGAATGATATGGGAGGCATCAGACTCGTCAAGAAAAGTATAATCAGTGTCTCAAAATTTACGAACGTTTGTGAATGGGAATATGTTTTCCTCAAACATGACATGGCAAGAGACTAGGATTTTACTTGTGGACAAATCATAGCACAAGTACCCCATATGGTTTGACGAAAATCCTAAGAAGACGCAAAGAGTGGTGTAAGGTGCTAATTTATGAGGTACCGTGGAGGCAAGATTGGGGTAGCATAGGCAACCGAAAATCCGAATGTGACCATATGAAGGGGCCGACGGGATAGAATTTCGATAGGGTTTTATTTTGAAGAGTGCGAGTAGGTAAATATTGAGAATATATTCTACCATTTTTACCGCGTATACCCAAAAGGTGGGGGGAGAGAAGCATGAAAAAGCATCGTACGAACCATATTGTTAATGGTGTGGATGATTCGTTTGGCTTTATCATTTTGAGGGGAGGTATGGGGGAACGAAAATCGACATACCATGTTGTTATCCATACAAAATTTGTAAAAGGTGGAATTGTTAAACTCACGACCATTGTTACATTGAAATGATTTTATGTCTTTTTCAAACTATGTTTTAATATATGTGCGAAATTCAATAAACTTGGAGAAAACTTGAGACTTATATTTGAGCAGGTAAATCCAAAGGAAGTTAGAAAAATCATCTAATAAAACCAGATAATATTTATGACCAGTGAGCTAGTAATGAGAGATGTCCATAAGTCCGCATGAATAATGTCAAAAGGAGAGAAAGTAACACTTGAAGATGACGTAAATGGAAGTCGAACATGCTTCCATAAAGGACAAAAATAATAATTTTTGGCAAATTTCCTTTTATTACATCGAATTAAATTGTGATTTCTAAGAAAATTAAAAACAGGTGCTCATGGGTGCCCAAGTATATTGTGTCAAGTTGACGGAGATATTGCAGCTAGAGAGGTAGGTGGTCTGGAAGTGGCAGCGGAAGTGGATGAGAAATGATAGAGTTCCCCTACACTATAGCATCTCGTAAAGATGTCCCCATACGAAGGTCCTTCACAGAATAACCAAAAGGGTCAAACTCAATAGATACAGAATTGTCACTAGAAATTTTCTAACATATATTAAGTTTTTAATGATGTTAGAAGTATATAAGATATTTTTGAGAGAAATGGGTGGGTGAGGTAGTGGTGTTTGGGTGTGTCCATAATCTTGAATTGGAATGCGATTATCATTGCCGACCATAATAAATTGAGAATTATTTAAATTAAACAGTTGAGAAAGATTATCGGAGGTACGGGTGAGGTGGGAAGTGACGCTCGTATCCATATACCAATTTTTTTAGGCTGTTGTAACTGAAGAGTGCTGAAAGCGTGGCCTAAATATGTCGAAGTCAGGCCGTAGGAGGGCTGCTGTTGTTGGGCCATTGTGTAGTGGGCCTGCTGGGTCACTGCTGGCGTCAGTCATAGGCCTAGTGAAGAGCCCAGAATGTCCGGCTGCCACTGGGCAGTGGACTGGGCAAAAGACATGGGGAATGGGCAGGTGGCAAGGCCTGGCCGCTGGAGTTCGGCCAAGCCAGTGGACTGGCCCACTGGAGAGGGTGATGGGCCTGCTGTGTTTGGCCGTTGTTAGGGACCCGTCCGCCACGCCCTCGTCCGCCACGCCCTCGTCCTCTGCCACCTCTGCCTCCGTCTCGATTTCTGCCCCTGCCGCCGCCGCGACTGGCCGGCGGGGGTGGTATTTTGCATCGGGTTTTTAACCACTAACACCTTTTGATTATGTTCATCCTGTTTGACTCGACGAGCCTCTTCAACAACAATTATGATCCGTTGATGAGTTGTAAAACCATCTTTGTGTTGGTAATTAGAGTACCAACATTAGACAATTGATCTGCAACCAATTTTAATTGTTTACAATAGTCTGACATGTTGGCAAATTGCTCAAGACGAGTGTTGTTATACTCTTCCTCCAAATATAAAGCACGTGTGTGCTTGTTGTCTTGAAATATTTCCTCCAGTCGTAACCACAATTCATGAGTCGTAGCGCCTGTTTTCATAATAATATGAAGTATATACTTGGATACATTGCTTGACGATAGCATCAAGCCGCTTCCACGTGGTATCGACTACGTCGGGCGAATGGGGTGTGGTGGTATCGATGTGGGCTAGAACGTTGTAAGCACAAACATGAATATGAAATAATTTAACTCATGCGGAGTATTGTCCATCCTCCTGATCAAGAACTAAAGGGATAAAAAATTTGATATTCGTCACGACAAACGCCGGATGAAAGATGTTTGGGGAGGATGAGGGAGGAGGAGGATGTGTGACATTCTAAAAGAAGGAGGATGATTCAAGAGAAGCCATGTAGTCGCCGGAAATAGAGAAAAATTTTGGGAAGGTGTGGTGCCAATTTTAGGGTTTTCGTCGAGAGGGAGAGAGAATGGTTAGGGAGGGCGGCCAAATTGGCTTTTTAGGGTAGGGAGGGATTTTTTGCTCTTGATACCATGTAGAATAGTGTAAATCTCCTTGAGAGGAGTCTTCTCATTAATACAATATATATATAGGTGTTACAATAGTAATCCTAATTGAATGAGAATCTCTACTTTACATAATTATCCTAAATTATTAATTACATAATATTTGGAGAATATATGAATATATTCTCTATCAATCAGGAATGTTGAATCTAAAAAACTACTACTACATATAAAAATTGATATTCTTTTTGAAACTTGTTATAAAAAAAGAGTAAGATACATAATATATAAGTTGAAACAAAAAAAATAAGGTTTTTGGACAAGTGGTGTCAACTAAGTTACTTTCATCGGAAGCTAGTGTTTACTTCATTATTTTGCAGTTTCACTATATTACTTTTGTGTGTCCGTATATATACATATAGATGTATAATATACTATCCCCGCTCAAATTTATGTGACATGTATAGTTTGATGAAAAAAAATTGAAAAAAAAATGAAGACTCTTGAAACTTGTGATTTAAAACATGTCATAACATTTGTATCACTATAAAACTTTTGAAATTTGTAGTGTTAAACATGTCATAGCATTTGTGTGGTCAAGAAAACTTCTTATTAAATTTAAAGTAAAATGGAATTAAGTGTAAAGTTAATTATTTTCAAATTTAGAATTGTGTCATTCTTTTTTAAACGTGTCATAACACTTGTGTGGTTAGAAAAATATTAATATATTTGAGGGAAATCAATCCCATAACTTTATTTCATGACCAATATACAATATATATACAATTCTACATAATCATTCTAGGCTATCCTAATGATATGATGATCATGATAATTGATTGATAATTATCCTAAATATATGATAGTGATTGATTAAGATTGATTATGATGTGATATGAGGGAGAGAATTATGGAGATAATCCATAATTATTTTAATTATCATAACAGTCCCCCCGCAGTCTTAGCGGGAGATTCTCGTATGTTGAGACTGTCCCTGAAATTATTAAACAGTACGCACGGAAGACCTTTGGTGAAAATATCAGCAATCTGATAACGGACGGTACATGGAGAACACGAACTTGTCCACGTGCAACCTTCTCACGGACAAATAAGATATCTATTTCTATGTGTTTTGTGCGTTGATGCTGGACAGAGTTACCTGATAAATATATTGCACTCACATTATCACAATAAACCATGGTTGCCTTTTCGATTGGACAGTGAAGTTCTAACAGAATATTACGGATCCAACAGAATTCGGAGACCACATTAGCTACCCCTCGATATTCTGCTTCAGCACTTGACCGAGATAGTTCCGGTTGGCGTTTGGATGACCATGAAATGAGGTTGTCCCGTAGAAATACACAATAACCAGAGGTGGAATGCCGTGTGTCCGGGCAGCCACCCCAATCGACATATGTATAAGATATGAGTCCAACAATTGTGGACTTATACAAATGTAGTCCAAAATTAAGAGTACATTTAACATACCGTAGAATTCATTTAAGAGCCCCCATATGTTTTTCCTTCGGATCATGCATATGTAAATAAACTTGTTGAACTGCATAGGATATATTGAGTCTCGTGAAGGTGAGATACTGCAATGCCCCTGCTAAGTTGCGGTAATGTATTGGGTCACTGTATGGAGTACCTGTAGAGTTACTCAATTTCGCATTTTTATCAACCGGCGTATGTGACAGTTTGCAGGAGGACATACCTTCTTTGTCAATGATCTCCCCGGCGTATTTCTTTTGACATAGAAATAAACCACCTGCATATTGAGTTACAACAATGCCTAAAAAATAATTTAAAGGGTCCAAATCCTTCATAGCAAATTTTGATGCAAGGAATGACATAATAGACTGACGAAGTGATTCAGATGATGCTGTGAGAATGATGTCATCCACATAGATAAGGATATATGCCATGTCATTTCCCTTCTTATAAATGAACAAAGAATGGTTGGACCTGTTGTGTGAGAACTCCAGTGTGGATACAAACATGTTATACCACGCCCTGAGAGCCTGTTTCAAACCAAATAATAATTTTTTTAACAGGCAAACATAATTCAGATATGTAAGATATCTTAAATCCAGAGGCTGGTGCATGTAAATTGTTTTCTGTAGGTGAACCATGTAAAAATGCATTCTTGACGTCCAACTGATGAATGAACCATAATTTTGACAGAGCCAGACTAAGAACAATCCTCATAGTTGCTGGCTTAACTACCGGACTGAATGTTTCTCTGCAGTCTACGCTAACCTGTTGAGACCTACCATCACCAACAAAATGAGCTTTGTGTCTCGCAAAGGAGCCATCAGAATTCTTTTTATGACAGAAAACCACATAGACTGTATTATGTTCACATTAGATGGACGAGTCACTAACTCCCACATCTTATTTTTAATAAGAGCATCAATTTTGTCTATCATGTCAGCTTTCCAATTCAGGTCTGATAGGGCCGCTTTGGTATTTTTTGGAAGAGGTGATGGTTGGACCGAAGATGTGAGGTTAAAATGATGCTTGGCCCAAAAAATCTCGTGCATAGCACGGGTTTCAATGGTCCGGTATTGGACTAATACCGAAGCTTAGGGCTGTAGGCTTTCGGTTACTGGATTGGGTTGAGGGGAGGTCCGATGTTGGGCCAAGACGGAAAGCTGGGATAGTGGGTTTACTGTTTGGAATTGGGCCGATGGGGGGTGAGATTTTGGGCCAGAAGAAATGGGCATGTTGGCCTAGTTGGTGACACAGATAAGGGAACAGTGGGCTCCCTCATGTGGGTTGCCCGCCACGAGACGTGGACTGGGACGAGGCCGAAGAGGAGGAGAGAGTGGGCTCCTCAACTCGGACTGGTCCAGTCCAGTTTCGTAGTTGGGCTGCCATAGTTAGTGGTGTATTTTGGGCTGGTCCAATATGGTTTTGGGTATTGAGAAGGTGATTTAAAATTGGATGTATTCTGTCATCCAAAAAATCATATGAAGGTGGGGATGCCACGTGAGATTTAGCAAAAGGAAATGTGAACTTATCAAAAACAACGTGACGAGGGATAATAATTTTTTCATTCATCATATCACAACACTTATATCCCCTATGATTTTGTGGATATCCCAAAAAATACAAGAAGTGAAACGGGCTTGAAGTTTGTTAATGGTTGTGGACGGAAACAAGGGATAATCGAAATACCCAAAAACCCTCAAATGTGTATAAGACGGAAGACGATTGTACAACATTTGTGTGGGTGATATGTTTGAGAGTAGTTTGCTAGAAAGAATGTTTAAAAGATATGTGGTCATTTGAAGTGCATGATGCCAAATGACTGGTGGTGTGGACGAATACACAAGAAGTGTGCGAATTATATTGTTGATTGTTCGAATTTTTCTTTCAGCTTTCTCATTTTGATGAGAAGTATGTGGACATAAAAGACGCAAGGACATTCCATTTTGGTGACAAAATTCTTTAAATTTGGCATTTATGAATTCCTTCTCATTGTCACATTAAAAATATTTAATGGATTTCTCAAATTGAGTTTTGATAAAAACACTAAATTTTTTTAAAACGGTGAAGGCCTGCGATTTCTATCCTAAGGGAAAAATCCACAGACAATTTAAATAATCATTCAAAATAAGCATATAATATTTATGACCTACAGAACTCAAAATCGAGAATGTCCACAAATCACAATGCATAAGATCAAATAACATAAGCGTTTTTGAAGTAGATAATGAAAAAGAAAGTTTAACATGCCTCCCAAACACACAAGCCTGGCAAACTGAAGAGTCCATACATTTGTTACAATCAACAAAATTATTATTTTTAAGAACATTGAACATCTGTGCTCTCGGGTGTCCCAACCGGTTATGCCATAAACTAGGGGAAATAGCTTCAAAGGTTGATGGATTGATGACTTGGTTTTTTGTAGTGGTGGTGATGGGGTACAAGTCGCCAGTGCTATTACATCTCATTAGTGAAATCCACATCTGAAAATCCTTCAGAGAAAATTCAAACGGATCAAAATTAACAGAAACATTGTTGTCAGTAGTAAAACGACGTACATATACCAAGTTTTTAATTAGTTTGGGTGCATGTAGGACGTTTTTCAAATGTAAATGAGGGTGAGGGGGGAACGATGTAATTGGCCAATATCACGAATTAGAATTTCATGCCCACTGCCAAAAACAATATTTTTATTTCTGCTCATATTAAAATAAGATGAGAGATTACCTTGGGATGCCGTCATGTGTGACGTTGCCCCAGTGTCCATGTACCACGAGTCTCCGGGAACACTTAGATTCATATTGTTCATGGCTTGATCAATATATATGGGAGCATAACATGTGGAGGATGGTCCATGGGCTGCAAAAGCTTGTTGCGGACAAGAGCCGAGAACTCCGGGCTGTCTAGAGGCAGGAGGAGATCGGGCCCACAAATCCGTGGGATACGGGCAGAGTGGGGCAGCCCACTGTTGCGGCTTCCAGGCCCACGGTGGAAACTGCCCCATCGCCCGCCGGCCGCGGTTAGGCCGCCCGATGGGATCTGCTGACCTCCGGCGCGTCATTATTACCGTCGGCGGTGGCCTGTCCTCCACCCCGACCCCGCCCTTTTCCACCATTATTTTTTTCTTTGTTATTGTTACGATTTTGACCTCTTTTTGACCCATTATTTTGTATGTTTGAACCATTACCGGAACCAAAATTTTGAGTGCCAAAATTATCATTATACGTGTTGGTAGAAATAAGAGCAGTGCCGACATTTGTTGTCACCCCGTCACCTATTTTTGCTTTAGGATTTCTTCTAGAATCAATCTCGACTGAGCCTCATAGAATGGTGGTAAGGGATTGCTTTGTTGAATGAACGTAACAACACCATCAAATTGTTCATTCAATCCAGCAATCAATTGGAGAACTAACCTTTGATTTGTCACCGACGCACCAACATTACAGAGTTGATCGGCAAGCATTTTCAACTCTTGGCAATACGTGGAGACGTTTGAGAAATCATTCAATTTTACATTGGTTAATTGATTTTCAAGATATACTGCCCGAGAAATTTTATTATCTTGAAAAATATTTTGTAAACGTTCCCAAGCCTGTTGAGCCGTAGAATCCGGTTCTAAAATGGTGTGCAAAAGGTCATTGGAGATTGTGTCGTAAATCTATTGAAGGACTATAGCATCTAACCGAGATCATAAATGTGGGTCAACAATGGTGGTCTCCGATGAAGACTTAGAAGGAATTATATGGTCTATAACCTCGTATGCTCGGCAATGGATTTTAAATAACTCCGCCGAAGAAGAGTATTGTCATTTTTCCATCTCAAGGGTAATCGAAATAAAGTTCTTGACGTTGTTTACGGTAAAAGCGGGATGAACTTTTTGTTTGTCAACCATTGTTGCCCAAGAAAATAGAAGAAAGAAAGAAAAATGTAGAAATATTTTGGTGTGTAGAATAATGGAGATGAAAACCCTAATTAGGGTTTGTGTGTAAAGTGCCGAAAAATACAAGATGGTGGGAGGATTGGTGGTTTTAGTGTTTTTCGGCTTTGGTTCTTTTTAGGGTTAGGGTTAGGTTTAGGATTTAAAAGAAAAAACCGAAATGAGGGTGGTTTTTGGCTAGGGTTTTACCACACTAAGTGGTTTTCGGGTAGGCTATTAAGGGGGGGGGGGGGGCGCGAGATGACTAGGGCAAGAAATGGGGAGTTATTTTATGGCTCTTGATACCATGAAGGAAAATTAATCCATAACTTTATTTCATGATCAATAGACAATATATATACAATTCTACATAATCAATTTCTAGACTATCCTAATGATATGCTAATCATGATAATTTATTGATAATTATCCTAAATATATGATAAATGATTTATTTACAACGTCATTGATTATGATTGATTATGATGTGATATGAAGGAGATTATTATGGAGATAATCCATAATTATTAATTATCCTAACAATATTCAGGCATACAATATTTAATTTAAAAAATTCGACAGAGGGGTGTTGGGCAACACCACTTGAAAGGATGTGTCTCCGCTGCTGCAAAACTACATACTCCAACTTTATAAACAAGAATGTCAAAGCAGAAATGAAAAAAGTTACATTTACATTAGTTAGACTGGATATTCTACGCCTTATAGTTAAACCAAATAATACTATTCTGTTACAGGAAACAGGTCCATTTAGACAGTAGACATTAGCCTTTTTTGAGAATGTGAAAGCCGCGCATGCAGTGACTCTGCCCCTGAAACAAAAGGTAAAAACGGAATAACTAGAAGCCTTTGAGTGCGTGTGTTTGGAGATGAATACAAGATTTAAATTTTATGGTTTTAATTTTTAAAATTTTTTAGCATAGAGTCCGTTATATTTTTAAAATTATGGATTCATATCTTCTATTTATTACTTATAATTTTAATATTTTCTCCGTCTAAAAATAGTTGTCTCAAATTATTTATCGTTTTAAAAATTCAAAACATAATTAATTATTTTTTTTTCATTTTACACTTGTCATTAATGAATATGATACATAAATAGAATAAATATTTAATATAGAGATATTATAACTTAGACATAAATAAAAATAAAGTAGACCAAATATCCCTCATAATTAATATTTCTTAATGAGCGTATAAATAATAAAAATGATAAATAATTTGAGACGGGGGAGAGTACATTTTTACCCATAAATTCATGACCCACTCAATTGAACCCGTAACTATAAAGTTACATACGCCCGTGTTGGTGGATGAATGGCCATTAACTTGAAAAGCAATACCCCTCTCCTAGCCCTTTAGCTACCCCATGTTCTTCCCCATAACTTTCACTTTTTCTTCTCTGGTCCCTATTTTTTTTATTTTTTTCTTTCATTCCACTTTGGTCACAAATTAATACCCCTCTGCCACCAGTTACTTTTTCTCTACTTGTAAATATAATACTAGTTGCACCCCTAACTTTATCATAAACATTCCACATTTAATTGATACGTCTGATAAACGTTGGTACGCCAGATTATATTTCAAAAAAGTAAACATAATTAAATAGTAGTAGTGACTAAGAAAGTAATTCTCCTCAGAATTGAATGGTGATCAGATTCGTCTTATGTTAATCGCTGTCGATGGACTAAACCATTTTCAGTTTCACCAAATTCGAAAGGACAAAATAATGTGCTATCAATCTCAAATCAGACCTGATTTAAGTATATTCCCTAAGGCACTAGTCACTACTACTACTAATTGACTGGTGTAAGATACCAGATTAGTAAAGTAATCATTGAATTGAAGACAGAAAGCATGAATTCTT
This sequence comes from Anisodus acutangulus, assembly GCA_029783415.1. Taxonomy (NCBI): domain Eukaryota; kingdom Viridiplantae; phylum Streptophyta; class Magnoliopsida; order Solanales; family Solanaceae; genus Anisodus; species Anisodus acutangulus. The sequence goes on from CM056489.1 coordinate 37,254,378, forward strand.
GTGGTCCACAAAATACTTTAGTTCCACATCACTCCTTTCACACAAACAATTTTAATGGAAACAACTTCAAGAAAAAGGTTCCCTATCAGGGGCGAAGATAGGCTTTACCATATATGGATTCCGCAGAATCAGTAACTTTGACATAAATTATATATATGCACAATTAATAAATGTATTAAATATGTGTAAAAATTAAATTTTGAACTCATTTATTAATATTTGAGGTATAATTCTAGAATGCAGAACTAATGAAGTTCAATTCTTAAATCCGTATTTGCATGCGCTAGCAACTGAAAAAGTTATTGTAAAGAATGGATCTTGAGTCTAACTCAATCTCAAAAGCTAGCTTGTAGGGTGAGGATTGTTCAAGTCCATATAAAGAGTTCATGTTCTCATTCCATATCGGATGTGAGACTCTTAACACTCCCCCGCACACCCAGATTTTGTTAATTGGAGCGTTGATAATATAATTTGGAGGCCCAACATCGGTGAACGAAGAATTGAAATGGGTCTGGCTCTGATACCATGTAAAGAATTGATCTTGAGCCTAACGCAACCCCAAAAGCTAGCTTGTATGGTGAGGATTGTCCAAGTCCATATAAAGAGTCTATGTTCCCATTCCATATCGGATGTGAAACTCTTAATGGTTATAACAAAAATATATCCAAAAAAAAAACTAATAGATAGCATTTTATGAGAATTTTTTTGTCTCTTTCAATCTTTCGGTTGCACTTACTAGTTCTGAATTATAATAATACAGTCTAATCAACTTATCATGTATGTGCGAGCACAGCCTGCATGCCCATTTATAGTACCATTACATACATGAATATTTCATTTAAATGATTGTGACTTGTGAGATAAAATTATAAGAGGCATACTCTAAATGTTTGTTTAAATATTGTAACTCATCTATTTTCATTAGAATAAATTGTACAGCTTTCTACAAAGAAGATCTATGCCTTTTGTAGAAATTAACTATAAGAACGACTCTGACAAGTAGTCACAATAGTAGAAGCCCTGAGTACTCACAATAGTAAATGCTACACACTCTCCGTTATGGGTATTTGTTTAAGTAAATTGAAAGTTAAAGACTTTTGACTCATCAATTAAATTACATAAGTTACTCCCTCTGTTACATAATAAGTGGATTTTTTAGCTTATGCACACCTCTTAAGAAATTGTTTATTTTTAAAAAATTATGAGTGTTTTTACTAACTTATCTCTAATTAATGCTTAGAAAAGAAAAGCTACTTAATAATTTTTTATTATGTAAATAAATATTATTTTGGAAAAATATGATTAATTTCTTTTTAAATCCTAAAGTACCACTTATTTTAAAATAAAATAAAACTAAAACATCATTTATTTAGAAACGGAGGCGATACTAAACTTTCCCGGAGTTTAACAACTAAAATGAAAGTTGGAGAAAGTTCCACGTGCACTCCTTTTCGTTCCCTTGTTCATAAAATGTACATGTATGTCCTAATTAACGAGTCATGTGGGTAAAATGAACTACTCCATCCCTTCCTTTTTACTAGATCAGTATTGATTTTTGCACTTTCTTTAAGATATCATTTATTAAGTGTTTGTTTAATTAAGTTGTTCATATTAATTATATTTTGGAAATTAAATTGACAATTAATACTTCAAAAGTTTGGAAAATAACTTAATGATAAGAGTAAAATTGAAAAAAATATCTCTCTTGATTTGCATAATATATACAAAAGTAAGGGGGGAAATTCTCTTTAGTACTCCATATTAGACTAGTTAAAGGGAACGAAGGGAGTAAATGATATGATTTAATAGTTTCTAAGCATAAAAATGTGATATTTTTTAAAACAAACTAAAATCAAAAGTGTCACATAAAATATATATGAATGACAGAAAGGAGTAAATTTCTCATATTTGTTAAGACCATGATATCCTAACATACTGCTTTTAAGTGCTTCGGTTACTGCATACAACAATGCCAAAGCAGATAATAATACCATCAGGTACATAAAATTTGTATATATGTTCTTAAGAAGCTAAAGTGTGGCTCAACTTGATGATCATGAGCAATATTATTCGTCACTTCTATCGAATGAAACACAATGCCCAGTGAAAATATGTCCCTCGATCCCCTTTTGTTAGAGAAAATTCATCTCCAAATTCTATAATGTTGAAGGAAATATATAAGGAAATTGACTGAGTTGATCTGAACACTAAACTCTTGAAAATATAAGGCGGAACTTTGATAATATTATAGGGCACAAAGAAGAGGGAAGAAGAAGATGAACATTATGCTCATTTTATATCATATTAAAAACTCCACTCTTACATAACATCAATACAAAGGAGGTATTTATAGGTATCTAAAGAACACTTCTAGACTCTGTTCTTGCCCCGAATTCTGTTCTCTGCCATTTTATCGGCTGACCGTATCGGGAGACAAATTGATTCCTTAACTTAAGCGATTTGGGCTGGAAACGGAACTCTAATTTCCAGCAATGGGTTCTCCAACTACTCCAAAAAGCGTTAGGACGGTGGTATAAGTAAACTAAGAGGTAAGAAACCTGAATGCAGCTGAGTACAGTAAAGTAAATGATAAATAAAGTAAAGGATAAAGATAGATAAAAATTGAGATGTTTGATTGATTGGTTGTGTCCTGTATATACAAACAATGATCTTATTTATAGTACAAAAAAGGGGGAAAATGTACAATGTGATCCCCCCCCCCCATGTCAGCCATCAAGTAACCCACTAAATTCAATAGCCGACTATGGGGGAGGTGGTGCCGATTTTCTCGCCATCTATTCCTCTTGCTCGGATAATAGCCCTTTCTTTTAGCTGTTGTTGGCGGTTATCGCTTCTAGGGGTTCGGAAACCCTTTTGACATGGTCGTTGAGGCGTCTGCATCTGAGTGGGTCTCAGTCGTACCTCTAACTAAAAACTCGGCTAAGATGCCTTAGTAGCCGATGAAGTTCTTGTAGTAGAGGGCTAGGAGTAAATTTGGCTCTGGAACAGTTCGGCTGTCACTGAATTCGGCTAAACACTTAAATTACTTTTGAGTGTTAACAATTGCCCCCTACATTAACTCGAGTGTGACTGTTGAGTTGATGTATTCGAAAGTACCCGTCATTTCATTCTGACAGTCGCGTTTGTCACTTCAATTGTCTCGTCTCCAATGCATGCAATGATGAATACTTCTGAATTGGGTTTCCCCTTCGATCGAGGTGTCTTTATTACCACGAATCGGTTCCAATATTTTCCAACCGTGCATTCGAAGAGGTAGCCCTATTTTCCGCCGCGCATCGAGATCTACTTAAGAAGAGACATCCTTCCGAGAATTTTTCACTTGATCTTACAGTCATCTCCTATTTCTTCCCTTCTGTATAAAAAACTCTAATCTCGGCCCTTTTCTTACTCGGATGCTATGGATTCTTCTTCCTCTTCTCAGAAGATATATAGGACCACTCTAGACGATAAAGACCTAACTGATGCCTTAGTCCTTGTTGATGAACAGTTGGTTCTGGCTCCATACGGTATGCTGGAGCAAGGCGACGTTCTTTTATCTCAACATCTTAGCCCGGTAACCTATGACCTTCCCCTCACCTGTGACTGGTTCACTGCCGACCGTTGTCCGGCTAACCTACGCACCTGGCCGAACAAGGTCGCTAACTATTTTGCTTGGGTGGATCGGGTCAGGTCGTCCAAAGGAACCGAGTGGAGGCGTATAGGTCTTTACGACGTCATTGTACTATCGGGTCTGATATCTCCTGTAATATCGGTCTCATATATGCATTTCTTGGTTATTGGTCGACTACCGCCAATGCTTTTATTTTTTCTTGGGGGATGGTGACTCCCACCCTTCTTGATGTAACGGCGATACTAGGCCTTCCGATACTGGGAACTGAAGCACCTACCCTGGGTGGAATCAAAGTTCCTGACTTGGGGATTGTTGTTTTAAAAAAATCTTCCAGCTATGGTTCTTTTATAACCGCTAACCGCCGAAGTTCACCTCTTCCGGTCGATGATGCTGAGCATCAAGCTTTTTTGCTCTATTGGTTTAGTCGTTACTTCGTCTGTACGGGCTCTTGTGTAATCGTCAAGGAGTTGGAGATTTATGTGGCTTTGGCCATTTCCAGGGAAGATGTTAGTTGGGCATCCTTCTTCTTGGCTTACTTGTACATGACTTTGGGCGATGCTCAAGCTAGGTTAAGGGACTCTCGAAATCTAAATACTTTGGTCGGTCCTCTGTGGTTCCTTCAGTTGTGGATCACTTTGTATTTCCCATAGTTCATTCCTAACGATTTTGATGGCAGTCGTTATCCGTTAGATCCACCGGTGTTAGTCGACACTCTTCGGGGAACACCTCTTGTGTCCCAGGATGTTTTCAATGCAGCTTCCACCCTGCATGGTCTGTCTCGAGACCATTACGCAGATTGGCAACCGATCTTTGAAAAATGGGCCACTCCCGATTGGGTTCATTAAATAGTCGATGACAACCTTTCATTCACTCAGCGGAAGGTCATGAATCGAGTGTGGGGGCGTATCCTTATGGAAAGGGATCTTTTGGGAGACTTGAAGCACAACTCTAGGCATAACAAGTTGACCACGGAGCCCTATCGACCCAACTTTGTGGCACGACAATTTGGCCTGACTCAGAACATACCATGGCCTTACCGTAGTGTTGCTCATTCGACCCACCTTTGCTTTGTAAATGCCAAGCAAACAGAGGAGGTAGCCGCCCACAATCTTGATAAGCTTGCCCTTTTCGCCTGGCAGTCGTTCTCCCCAAGGGCCAACACCATTATTGCTTTTGTTGACTGGTGGAAGGTAGCCAAAGAAAAATTCTTTCAATCCTCTCTGGAAGTCTACTGCGATCGGCTGATCTAGGAAAAATAGAGTGATCGGCTGGTCCAAACGAAGAAGAAAAACCCAGCAGACGCTAAGCCAAGGACAAAAGAGGTCCCTTCAAAGGTGGTTTCCATCAATTCGGCTAGACCTACTGCCTCTTGGTCTTCCGTTAGGCTGCAGCAGCCGAAGAGAAAAGGTGAATTATTTTTCTACATATATGTCAGCCAGAATTTCTTATACATTTTAGGCTAACACGTGATACCTCTCTCCATGTCGGAGGGACGTCTTATTTGGCTCGTACTTCCGAACACCCGCAGGATTCTCCATCGCCTAGTCTCGACATCAGGGTTTCTCCTGTTGAGGCAACCGAAGAGGTTGACGTAACCATAGAGGTATATCATTTTCCTTCCAGTCTTGTTATCAACTGTCATTTTCTGTACAGGAGACGGCTAGGGAAGATCCCTCGGCTGAAGCCAGCCCAATTAATGACTCAGAGGCATCAGCCGAGCTCATACCTGAGGATGTACTTTTGCAGTATTTTGGCTCACCCGACATCGTACCTTCACCCTCTTCGCCAGTTGGTGTTTATGAAGAATGAGTTGAGGAGTTTCTAGCCAAGGGCATCCCCACCAGCAAGGAGGAACTTCATGTATTGAGGACCTTTTTGTTCCGGTTGTCGAAGGAGGCGAGGGACTCTCCAGCTCTGGCGGCCGCCTATAATGACATAGCCTTGGCTTTGAATGACCTATTGTCTTCACATAGGCGGCCAAAGATAGCCGTGATAAAGCATCCGTAGCTCTGCAATGCTTAGGATCTCTTCAGCAACAAAAGAATCGTGTTCATGCTACTTTTGCCGAGGTAAATTAAGAGAGGCGGCGAAGTGTCGATCGAAGGTGCGATTTGCAGGGGTGGCGGTCCCAATTGCAAGCAGAATTAAAGAAGATCCAGGCAGAGATAAGGACTATAACCCCTGAAATAAGTGCCCTGAACTCAACTATTAAAACCCACGATTCCTCCCGCTCCTCTTTGTTTCGGCAAGGCCGCCATCTGGATAATGAGATACGGGAGCTTGGTAATCAGCAAGTTGTTTGGGAATCGGATATGAAGATGGGTAATGAACGGCTGGCCCAACTGGAAAATGAATGTGCTGAATGGAGAGGAAAAATTGCTTGTGTAAAGCCGTCATTACCTGATAATCCTTCCGAAGTGGTGTCCGAAGCACATCATTCTTCGGCTATGACTACTTCTTTGCCAGTTGATCCTACCGTCCAAGTGCCAAGTGACCTTCTTACAGCCTTGCAAGATGCATTGGCCCGATCTGAACAACAACCAAAAGATACTCTAGCAGTCGATACGCAGGTTCTTACCGAGATCGAATCAGTTGGTGTGGCTGAGATCGCACATGGGGTAGGAGTGGGAATCCCCAAAGAGTTAGGGGTAGTTGAGGTAGTGGTAGTTAGTATGGCTGGTGATGAGGAACAGACTGCAACAATTCGGGAAGACCAAGTAACCGTTGATTCAGCTGATCCTGAGACTTCAATAGCTGATGATGTAGTGCAGCCTTCGATTGGTTCAAGGACGACCAATTCAACTTCTTAGTTGTATCGACCCTAAATTGAAGGGTCTGTTATTATGACCATACATCCGGTCTGTGGCTGTCATTTGCCCGTATATTCCCCAAATCGAATGGAAATTAGCCTCTTTTGCGACCAGGCAGCCGATCTGTGGCTGTTGATTACTTATGCATTCCCTAAAATTGATGGGTAATATTTCTTCAAAATGTCTACCATTTACATTTCTTTTCCATGCATGTTTATCACTTGATCTGTATTGTCGGCAACTCGTAGGTTCACTACGAAGGGTCCTTTCCTAGTTTGGCGATCATTTGCCGATTTTACGATCTTTCATTTCAATCGGCGGGATAATTTTCCAAACTAAGTCTCCTTCGGCAAACCTTTTTAGGCTCTATATATTTATCGTATGCTTTGGCCATTTTACGTTTACCGGCTTTGACTCTTTATATGATTGTCAATTGATTTTCATCCCACTGACCCAACTCCATTAGCATGGCCTGCTGATATTCTTCCAAACTTAGAAATTTTGGTTTGGTAATCCGTAATGATATTAACTTCTGAGGACAACACTGCACCTTGGCCATAGATTTAGCCGATAGGTTGTAGTCCCCGTAGCTGTAGATTTGGATTTCTGATTGCCCATTTCATTTAAGACATATCTTTGTAAAATGAGTTTATTCAAACTTTGCACAAAACATACACAACACGGGGTATTACATAACACTCAAGTTTTGTACAAGCGTAGAACAAAGACAAACAAAGCTAGGTGTAGAATTCCTATTGGCAGCTCACGTGTTGTTGGCCGCCAGATCTGGTTTTCTGTCATGGTTCCTCATCTGCGATGCCTCGGATATCCTTGCCTCAGAACTTAGGGTGGTCAGCTGATGCCACAGGTCACGTATGAGTTGGGTTTCCTCAACCATTTGAATCCTCCAAGATAATTCGTGGTTCGGTTAATTGTTTTATTTCAAACCCTCGCGAGGTAAGATTACAGGATTCCCAAGATCCTTCTTCATACTACTCTGTGACGGCTATGGGAGCCACATAGGGTGAATAAAGGACAGTCTCTACGTTTTGAACCCCTGGTCGGAACGGGTTATCATCCTTGGGACGATTTCTATCTTATCTCCTTCCCAAAAGATGAGCTTTTGATGAATGGTAGAAGGAATGAATCGGCTGGTGTGAATCCAATCCCTGCCCAGTAGAATGGTGTAGGACGGCTTGCCATCTATTATGAAGAAGGCAGACCTGACCGTCTTAGGACCTACAATGATTTCTGCTACTAGAATCCCCAATGCTTCAGAGGCTTCTCCCATAAAGCTAGCCATTTTCATGTTAGTTGGGATGAGATCCTCCTTTGTTTTGTTAATATCCTTCAAGGTAAGCAGCGGAATCACATTCAGCATATCCCTATTGTCGACAAACACCCAACTAATAATTTTGTCGTTAATGTAAGCCTTGACGTAAAGAGGTTTGGGGTGTTTAACCATATCTTCTGTAGGTGTACCAAATATGATGCTCAAAGTGTCCCTAGCCGGGGTATCGGCTATTGTTGCCCATTCTGTGTCTTCTACTCAAACATCACCTTCTAGGTTATCCAGTGTGGAGCGACTGGCCCAGAACTCACATGGGATTAGGCTGACCATTTCAATGTCTGCCCACATTTCATCAACCAAGTCATGGCTAAATAAATCGAAGATGGAGTCCCCTCCTTCATCCAATTTGGCTGACCAGAAGCTCATATATTTTATTTCCTAGAGACAAATGGGGATCGGCTGGGGATCTTTTGACTGAATCCTCTGCACGATCTGTGAGATTGTCTCAGTTAGAGGTCTATCTGGGCCACATTTTCTTACCGGGGTTCCTCCGTCGGGTTGTCGGTAGGCTGTTCATCCAGCTCTAGTTGACCCGACGTCTCTCCTTCAGGCAGCATTGCCCTTGAAGCAACTGAGCTGAATGCCCGTTCGATAGCCTCGGCTATGGCAGACTCAAGAATCTCATGATTTTCGACTACATTGGTATTGGAAATTAGATGCAATGTCTGTTGCATCTTACGCAATGCCTTGGCACGTTGCATCTTACACAATGCCTTGGCACGTTGCATCCTTCTTTTCTGAGTCTTGGATACGACTCTCGGTGGTGCCTCTCTCTTTCTGGAGCCTGATTAACCGACCACTTCCCCTCGTTTGTGTTGGCGGCTGGTTTAATCATTCCTCGAGGTCTCTTCTGGTCCTCATTTCTCACTGTGATATGTAAGGACGAAACACCCTCGTTTACGTTAAACCCGGCCACCATCTGTTTGGTTTTAGGGAGTGGTTCTTTATCTATTCGAGGCATGCTCGAATGCCGGTTGGTTGGCACCCGTACTTGCTCATCAGGCCTATGCCTAGTGCTGATTGGGACCCTTTTGAACCTCATGGTTTATTCCTGAAGTTCTCATTCAACGTCCCTCGAGTATTCAGGGCGGCCATAAAAACTGCTCCTAGCTGGCTGTCTGTCATCACGAATGTCATATAGGCTGCCTAACCTATTAAACACAGAGGTCCTTGTAGCCTTCTCCCCTTTGGTAGGTTTTTTTGGAACCCACACCCTTTTCATCGGTTGTCTCCCTTTGGTGTCCCTTGACTCATCGGGCTTAGCAAAAGATACCATAGATATTGGTACCGCGGTAAAGGGTCGGTATCAATGGACGTTTCAGCCATACTCTTGTCGGCTAGCTTGAACCTCCCATCTTTGATGCCCTTTTGGATCGCCTTTCTGAAGACCATACAATTAAAAGTATAGTGGTTATATGAATTATGCCACTTGCAGTACTTCTTATCTTTGAGTTCCTTGGCAGGCGGAATCCTATGATTATCAAGCAGCCGAATCTGCTTATCTTTGAGCAGATAATCAAAGATCTGATCTGCCTTTGTGATGTCAAACGAGTAACTGATCCAGTCATCGGATGAACTCGTCTCCTTGCCTTTTACTGTTTTTAAGGTTGGGCAAGAGTAGACCTTACCCCTAACAATCTAGGCTACCATTCGTCTGCCGCGCAGTCGGCTGACTCTGAGTCGGAATCATCCACTTCAATGATGGATACCAAGTAGGAGCCTCGATTTTGGCTGGCTCTTCTCCGCTCCTTCTCATAAACGTACTGCTCTATTTGGCTAGCCTTTTCGGCTAACTGGATCAGGTCTGAGCAGGATTGATCCACCAACTTCTCATTTAACTGAGGATGCATGTTACTAATTATCATGTGGGCACACTCAGACTCGGGGAAGTGTACGGTGCATTTCCCAACCTTCTTTCTGAATCTTTCAATAAAATCGGCAGCCGATTCATCGACCTGCTGCTTGAGATTCGTTAGATGAATCACGGTAACATGAGGTTGGGGCCAATAGATCCTATCATGGAAGTAACCCTCAATGTCAGCCCAGCTCTGTACGGAATCAGGAGCCAAAGAGGAGTACCATGCGAAGGTTATTCCCGTTAGAGAGAAAGGGAATAAATGCAACATGTGATACTCATTCTGGCCAGCCTCGCCGCATTGGGCAATAAATCTACCGATATGCTCGATAGTGGATTTATCGTCGTCGCTAGAGAAGATGGAAAACTCCGGTGTTTTGAAGCCCCTCGAGAAAGGTATTATCCGATCTACCCAATCGGGGTAAGGCTTCTTATAAACAGGCATGTCCAAAGGTTTCAGTTGGATGCTGAAGTAACTCCGCATGATATTAGCAATAATTTTTTAGTTTAACAGTTGTGACGTCCCCTGCCAATTCTCGACTGGATTCAGCTGGTAGGCGTTCTGCACTGGCGGCCTCAATTCTACACTTTGTTGGACAGGGTTTTGAAGGTTGTACGTGGTCTGCTAGCCATTACCAATATGTGGGGTAATGCCCCATTGCCATTATTGGGTATGGCCACCAAATCCTGCAACTTGAGCTCCTGGAACGGCTAACGGAACCTGAGGATAAGGTGGAACAGTATTCCATGGCTGCTCTCCTCGGACGTCGGCCATTTTTAGAAAATTTATGCTTCCTGGAAGGTATGGACTGGGTACTGGCAATGACTGCTAGAATGGTATTCCACTGTAAATAGCGTCACCAGATAGCCGAGCTAAGTCATAGCCAAGGGCCATCGGCTGCCAATTAGGCTGGCCAACATTGTTCCCCTGCATCGTAGGGCCGTTATAGAAATGTACGGCATAACGGGCTGTAATCCAAAGTGTCCTGGAGCCTGAACTGGTCTCCAAGTCATGTTGATCTGCCCATACTGCAGACTGACTGATGTGCATGTGGCTGAGGAACAACACCGGGAGTCACGGTCTCATGCTGAACAACACCGCTCGTTAGAGGGATGGCAGAACTAGCTGAACATTCTCCTGGGCGCATTCGATTGGTTTCCATCTCCCTCGCTTGCTGAACCTCATTATGTACCATCGGCTTCACAATGTCAGCCAACTATTTAGAAACTTGGTACATAATATCATGGGTGCCCAAGTCGATCTGCTGTCTAATTAAAGACGTGGTTTTTATGGTTGGGCCTTCAGATAAGCTAGATTCTTCCACAACTTAGGTTGATCGAGAAAGTGGAGGGGTATCAACCGAGGGCTAGGTGTAAATTCAGTTTCAGCCATCAAGTAATCCACTAAGTTCAATGGCCGACTATGGGGGAGGTGGTGCCTATTTTCTCGCCCTCTACTCCTCTTACTCGGATAATGACCCTTTCTTTTAGCTGTTGTTGGCCGTTACCGCTTCTAGGGGTCCGGAAACCCTTTTGACTTGGTCGTTGAGGCGTCTGCATCTGAGTGGATCCCAGTCGTACCTCTAACTAACAACTTGGCTAAGATGTCTTAGTAGCCGATGAAGTTCTTGTAGTCGAGGGCTAGGTGTAAATTCATCTCTGGAACAGTTCAGATGTCACTGAATTCGGCTAAACACTTAAATTACTTTTGAGTGTTAACATACTCATACCCTAATAAACACTAAACTCTTGATAATATAAGGCGGGCCTTTGAAAATATTATAGGGCACAAAGAGGAGGGAAGAAGAAGATGAACATTATGCTCATTTTATATCATATTAAAAACTCCACTCTTACATAACATCAATACAAAGGAGGTATTTATAGGTATCTAAAGAACACTTCTAGACTCATACCTAATAATGATTTCAAACACCTAGTATGAACTTGCCCCCCTTGAATACACAATAATGTACCTAGATAATACAAAAGACAATGTACTTAGATAACATAAAATCCATGCACCTAGGTATTCTAAAAGTCATGGCTAACACCAACATGCACCTGATAATTCTAGAACATTCAAATTATATTTCTAACATAAACAATTGCTAAAACTGAATTCATAATTTAAACTTGATAATGTTAAGAAATCCAAAAAAAAAATTGAATATAATTAGGCTAATTTAATGGATAGAGAAAACCAGATAAGGATATAGGTTCTTTCATATCTCGATTCAATTTTGGAAGACGAAAAAAAGATTCATCAAAGAAAAAAAATCAAAAACAACAATCACATTCCAACTAACATTTTAATTTTAAACATAATTATATTGTTTACTTAAATTGCATAGAGTCTATAGGAACTAAGTAATGGTTGACTTTAATATGAACTACTCCAGCTATTTCAATTATGAGAACCTATTTCCTTTTTAGTCTCTTTAGAAAAGTAAGATCTCTTTTTAAAGCCCAAAGAATCTAATTAAACTTTCTATTTCATCTTCAATTACAAAACGCCACGCAAATAATATAGTAATATATTTAAAATCACAAGTTTTAAAAGCTTTATAATCAAATAATTGTGATGACATGTTTAAGACCATATGTTTCGAAAGTCTTCATTTCTTTCTTAAATTTTGTGTTTAGCAAATAGATTTATATAAATTAAAATTAATGGAGTATTAGTAGTAGGATCAATTTGGACATACTTTTACTAAATTTGGACTTGTTAATTTTTAAGGTGACTACTTTTCAGTTTTTCTTATGATTGTGTAAATGCTTTCTTTTGGACATGATTTTACAATATTTTGTCTTGTTAATTTCCCGGCCTTAACGCTTTTGTTGCCAGGAATGTTTTATAGTTTCATCACTTGTGTAAATATTTTATTTGGATGATTGTGGAATGACAAATTATTAACGCGTTTGACATAAATATTTTATTTGCATGTTCATCTTTGTAAGAAGAAAGAAAAGAAGCAGAATTATCAATTCAATCTGAACTTATTCGTGAACTATCGGTTCAACCAAATCAATAATTTTTATTCAAATAATATATTTGTGTTAAGAAATTTATTAAATATTTATAAATATTAAATTTTGAACTCTATAACTTATATGATAGTGAGTTCAGAATCATTCTGAACTATGGATTCAAATTCTGGATCCGCATTTATAAAGGTTAAATTATTATTCTTGAATCTATATGTGCATAGTTTTGAGGTGTGAATTAATATATTTCTAATATATTTGACAAATTATATCCATAAAAATGTTTAATTTAAAAAATTAAATTAAATTAATGAAGTGAGATTGTTAAAGAGATATAAAAAATAATTTAAACAAGTGCTCTTATAACTAAAGTTATTAAATATCTTTTAAGAAGAATTCAAAAATCTCAGAAGACAACTAATATAGAGCGGAGTATCTTATATATTCCGAATCTAACGTATGATACAAAGACAATATTAAGGAATAAGTTTATCTTTTTCAAAAAAAAAAACATCAAAATTATTGTACGTAGGATAAATGGTATTCTTCAACTATTAATTATAAGTGTTAATCCGAGTTTTGAAAAATAAAAAACGTGCATTCAGATTAACTATATTATATCCAAGGAGAGAAGAAAAAAGTAGAAAATTTGGTCAGTATGATAACTTGACCTACTAAATCTTATAAAACGGTTCATGTTAACGAAATTGACACCCGATAGTCATATTTATTTTTCAAGTTAAAAAATTGATGTTTCATAACCCGAAATTCATTTGTGAAATAACTTTAAATTTTCAAAACCCCCCCCCCCTCTCTCTTTCACCAATTTCTTAAGTTTCCAACCAAATCTTTCTAGCGTTATACCCGAATTTTAGGGTGAAATTGATAAGATTTGTTTTTTTTTTCAGAATTCCAAACATTGAAGTAGGTGAATTTCTAAGAGACTTCTCTTGAAAATTTGAAGCAACGACGGGAAGAAGACATGCATCGAAAAATATTGTCAAATCTTCATTTATTCATATAAATAAGGACTCTGATTTTGATTGGATGGTATTGAATTTTGTTGGAAATATCTTCAGGAGCTTGAATATCAACTTTGGAGGTGTTTTGGAGACAAATTGAGGCGGATTTTGAGCTAAATTTCAAATTGAAACCCTTAAAGGTTGAAGACGACTCCATATGTGTGTCCAAATTATCTCTCTCGTATATACCATGTATATTAGTATATATCCCATTATATATTTGTTATATCATGTATATTTGTGTATCCATGAAAGCGGTGTGGTATATATATATATATATATATATATATATATATATTGATATGCATGATGTACACATGTTGCAATGATGTCATGAAAATATGTGTGTGATATACATTAGTATACATGATATACATATTTGTAGAGACATTTTTTAATCTGATTTTTTACTCCTAGGGTTTGTTTGGTATGAGGAAAATACTTTTTAATTTTCTCATGTTTGATTGGTCAAAATATTTTGAAAAACACTTCTCTAAGAAAACAAGTTCCTTAAAAATAAGAAAAGTGACCTCTCTAATGAAAGTAGGAAAAACAAGTTCCACAAGTGTCATTTCAAGTTCATTGTCTCCTCTCCACCCCAACTCAATCCCCGACCCTTGACCATGCCACCCCCAAACCTCTCACTCGCCACCCCATCCTACCTGCATAGTATTTTCCTTTATTACATATTAATGTTCTTAAAAAAACACTAATTTTTTATTTACTTACCAAACATTAGAAAATAAGTAAGAAATCAAACTTATTTTTCTTCCTACCAAACACACTCATAAGCACCTCTAATGTTTCTCAAACTTTTTGTATACAACATCATCTAGGTGTTTTAAACCAATTCCAACAATACTAATTCGCACTCATTCAATCCAACAACCAAAAAAAGAAAAAGAAAATTGGATGTGTTACTATTTTGACTAATGAATGGGCTACTATTTTGAAATTCGGGAAAAAATTTGTTTGGTTATAGTTGAATATGATTATACAATACTAAGTATTTTTTTGGGTTTCAATTACTAATTTTATATTTGGTTTAAACAAAAATATGTATTACTGATTGGGGTTATAGTTATATATAATATCCCCCTTAATTCTCATAATTGAAGAAAAGCATTTCCCCACGACTTTTTAGTTTTTACGGGCTAACAGCTGTTTCCCCCTTTTCTCATTTCTATATACAGCACTTGAATTACATTACAGCTTATCAGAATTTTGTTTCGCTTATTCCTCTATTGAATCTTATTTCTTGAGAGAGAGAGAGAGAGAGAAAAAAGTAGCATCTTTATAGACAACACCCATCAAGAGATTCAGTTGTTTTGTTATAATAATGTGGTAAAGATGGGAGCTGAAGCTGAAGTTATGGTTCAACTTCAACATACCATCCCTGTATTGGATGTTCCCTCTGTTGTTCTGATTTGGTCAGTATTTTTTTGGGATAAAATGGGCCTAATAAAGCGGAATAGATACAGATTATTTATTTGGTGGAAATTAGCAGTTGATGTTTGTTTTATGCATCTTCATATTTTGTTTTCTAGTATCTTTGGAAAATTAGGGCAGGCTGGATTTGTCCAATTGCGTGCGTTACATCTTGATTTCATCTCTGAACTTAATAAAAGAAAAAGATGACACCTTTAGGACTTTAGTGTATTAGCTCATGTTGTATGTTATATTGTTTTGCCACAATTACTAGAACAATCAAACATATGAATTTTAGGGTTTCAACAGCTTATATAAGCTTATTTGCTGCATCACAATGGATTGATTTGAATTGTTTTCTACGCTTGTGCTATAAGCTTATTGGTGTTAGCTCATGTAGTATGTTATATCGTTTTGCCACAATTATCAGAATCTAATCAATCAAACATATGAATTTTAGGGTTTCAACACTTATATAAGCTTATTTGCTGCATCATCACAATGGATATTATAATGGAATGATTCTCTAAGCATGACCCTCGTGAATATATTTACTTATGACATGTGCCCTTTTGAAGCAGAGGAGGAGCCAGAATTTAGATTTTTTGGGTTTTGAACTTACCACCGAACCCATAGTCGTCATTGTTACTGGGTTCACAACTAAATATTTATACATATTTAATTGATTTCCTAATACAAATATAGGGTCTAAACATAAGTTATTGTGTTCGTCCAAACCCGTAACTAATACTCTCCCCCGCTCCTGGTTTGAAGGTATTGGTGTTATCTAATTTTTAGTCTCGTCAATTATGCTAAACTATTAGGAGTTCATAAGTATTGGACAAGTATCATTGGATGAGCAGAAAAGGTTTAAGGTAAGTCTGAAGAGAGAACTAGTCAGAAAAAAAGAAAATTTCAAGCAAGTGCTTTTTGTTAAGCTTGAGAGTTTTATGTTTTCCAGAGTAGGTGCCATGATGAGCAACTATCTAAATGAAATGGTTTAAGGCCTCTTATTTACCTCGTCTTTTCTTGCCATAAACGGGTTCAAGAAAAGGAGATAAGCTTGAGGGTTTTATAGTTAACGGTTATTGTTAAGTATAGTTAATAACATAAGCATGATGCTCAGGCAAAAGTATTCACATAAAATTCTGGAATATCCCATTTACACAAACAGTAGGAAAATATTTCTTGGTGGTCAAAGAAGATACATCCACTTTCACATTTACGATGAATCTCAAGGTTAATCTGTTTAGCCAGCCACATTGAAAGCATTTACTTTATGTTGGAAAAAGGGCACTGATCAATGTAGAGTGGAAATACAGAGCTTAATTGGCTTTCGCAAAGTACTGATTATAGCCTTTAGTTGCTAAGGCAGACTGAATAATTGAGAACTAGTTGAATCCTCCCAACCAAATAAACTAACTGTGTTTCTCGTCTGATGCGGGTTGTGGTCAAGTGGTAGCTTGATTTGGCTGTCATGTGTCGATCTCCTTTGGATGCAAATTCCTTTAAGCTGTTAAGTTGCTTAATGTTAAGGTTGAGGGTTTTATAGTTAACGCTATTGCTAGGTATAGTTAATAATGTAAGCGTGATGCTCAAGCAAAAATATTCCACATAAAATTTGGAGGATCCCATTTACACAAACATGTGTAAGTAAAGTATCTCTTGGTGGTCAGAGAAGATGCATCCTCTCTTATATTTAGAATGAATCTCTAGGTGGATCTGTGTACCCAGCCACATTGAAAGTGTTTACTGTTGGAAACTGGCCTTTGACCAATGTAGACTGGAAATCCAGAATTTAATTGGCTTTTGCAATGTACGGATTATAGCATTTAGTTGTTAAGGTAGTCTGAATAGTTGAGAACAAGTTGAGTCTGCCCAACCAAATAAACTAACTTGTCTGATGCGAGTTGTGATAACTTGATAGCTAGATTTGGCTGGAATGTGGCTATGTTTGAAGAAAGAGGGTGACAAAGAGGGCTTAAAAAGCGGGACAAGGAGGAGGGACCGATTCACTTTTTTTTTGGGTGGGGGTGGGGGGCTAGGGGGAGGGGGAATGATGAGTTACATTAACTCACTGTTGTCCTTCGGAGAACAAATTTCCAGTAAGCTGTTAGTAGCAAGTCTTTAACCAACTCAACTAAGAGAAAATGAGATTCCGATTATCTCTTTTTAGTAACTATACTACTTTAGTCCATTAAAATTATATTTAAGAAAAATTATTAATATAATCAAGGTACTTTAAGTATATGTAGATGGATGATCTTACTTTTTACCTTATCAAAAAAAAGATGGATCATCTTAATAAGCCTACCTTAGCAAATAGCATATCAAGCTAGGCAGGGAATCCAAAAAAATTCCAGTTCCATGAACCAAAATGTGACCCATGATTAGGTAACACCATGCGGACAGTGGCAATTAAAGCTGATGGCTTGGAACAAGTTATAAAACATTATGAAAAATGAAACGTTTTCTCTTAGATTTGTAACCTTTTCAGTTCCATTATCATCTTTGGTTAATGTTCATGCCAAGACATTTTAAGCTTCTGTCTAGATTGACAAACTTTCGAACACTTCGAAGAGTTTGAGAATTCAGAGGTTTGGGATGAAGTTGCTTGATTTTCAAAAGCAATTGTATCATTCAAGTGTTATCATCAGAAGTAGTTAACCTGAAATCATGCTAGATAACTGCTCAGTCAGCTTCCACCTGTGAAAAAAAGACGGTGACCAGTTAAATGTCTTTTTTTTAATAAGCTAAATAATTAAATGTTTTTTATCTAATATACTAACTTAAAGACGCTTAGAAGAATTCATGTGCAAACCCCTTCCATTATTTGGGCCTTTTGTTTTTCAAAATTGAGTATATTCAGCTGATGTGCCTTTTGCTCAATGTTCACTCTCCCCTGCAAAATTATTAATTCTAATTGGTGGCAGTTTTTCTTTTTCTTGGTGGTGGTCTGACAGACCTTTCTTTCAGGATGTCAAATCCCCAGAGACAACAATTTTGCAATTCACTCCTAGCATTCGCTCAGGTAGCTTTGCTGATACTGGCCCACGTAGGTTTATGGAAGACGAGCATATAAGGATAGACGATCTATCTGCACATCTTGGCTCACTCATGAGGTTTCAGAAGCCCAGTGCTTTCTATGGGGTAACTGTTAGTTATTTGCATGTCTTGTTTAGCCCTGTGCATTTTCAAAGGCAAAGCTTGTCTAACATTTAGTTTTATAGGTATTTGATGGCCATGGAGGACTGGAAGCTGCAGCTTATGTGAGAAAAAATGTACTCAGATTATTCTTCAGAGACACCAATTTCCCAGAGACTTCAGAAGTTGATGATGCATTTCTAGAAGGGGTGGAGAGCTCTCTTAGGAAAGGATTTCTTCTGGCTGACCTTGCTTTAGCTGATGACTGCAATGTTAGCAGTTCTTCTGGAACCACTGCACTGACAGCTCTTGTATTGGGAAGGTAAGGTCGTGATTCATTCGGATGCACCTATTAATGACCTCTCCTTCCTATAGAAAAACAGTCATGGTGTACTCACACGCATAGTTATGTTGCTTTTGTCTCTTCTTCCGAACCTTTTATGTCCTTGATGTTAAACACTCCTTGCACAGCTAATAGTATTGAATTGTCCAACTATCCAAGTACATGTCATGAGTTACTTACGCCTTGCCTAAGGATGCTGTTTGATATATGAGTGAAAAGAAATGGTCTGTGTATCTGAATTTGCTAAATTGTGCTTTACCAAGTTTTGAACCATAAATGTTGATTTTACAAGAAAGTTGCTGGGGAAATGGGCACTGGAGTTGACTTGGTTGTTCAATGAAACGATTACATAGCTTTGTACATATATTTGTATAATTGTTGTCTAAATGATACTCTGTTGTGTTTTAGGCTATTAATGGTGGCAAATGCAGGAGACTGCCGAGCAGTCCTTTGCCGTAATGGAGATGCAATTGACATGTCTCAAGACCATAGACCATCTTATCCATCAGAGAAGAGGCGTGTTGAAGATTTAGGTGGATTTATTGATGATGGCTATATGAATGGTATACTATCAGTGACCAGGGCCTTGGGGGACTGGGACATGAAGCTGTCTCGTGGCTCTGCCTCTCCTGATTGCAGAGCCAGAATTTCGACAGATTGTTCCGACGGAGGAGAATGAATTCCTTATAATTGGTTGTGATGGGATCTGGGATGTCATGTCAAGTCAACAAGCAGTTACTCTAGTGCATCGGGGGCTAAGAAGGCATGATGATCCTGAACAGTGTGCTATAAGGACCTTGTCATGGACGCCTTGCGGCTCAATACTTTTGACAATCTTACTGTAATAATTGTTTGTTTTACTTCCCCTGATCATGGAGAGGTATCGCCAATGCGTCGAAGGAGATTAAGGAGCTGTAGCTTCTCTGCAGAAGCCTTGTATAGCTTGCAGAGCTGGTTACAACGTAGCAGCTATAGTTTTGGTAGTGATGTCATCTTTTCTTGCTGTTGTATTTGGGTGGATGTAGTACATACAATTGGTTAGCGAGCCGGAGCTACACTGACTTTTAGTTTATTATGGCTGCTGTTAGCGTATGGCCATGTTTGTGTAACTCATTCTATTAGTTGTATATAATGAAATACTAGTACTTTTTGCTAGTTATAATAACAAGACTGCAATAAACCTCTCCTTTATCGATGGTACTAGCGAAATGGATTTTAAGTAGACACGGTGCAGAAAAAGCCATCCTTTGCAATTCTCGCTAAACAACAAACTAGTATTGCTACTCCTTACCTTCCTTCGCAGTTCTTGTTGAAGGGCTAATTCGTTCCTTCTCCTAATGTGTAATAAAAATTTACAATGACAATGTAACCTGCGTCTTGGAGCTCATGAGTTATCAAGCCCTACATCTTGGCACATGCAATAGCTTTCGACTCTAACCATGCCAATACCTGAACCAGCTGAAATAGGTGTACCATTTATGTAAGGGCAGAAGCACAACCGGAAGTTGCACAATCAAAAAAGATATTGGAGTCTCTTTATCCATGTCGGGAAGGGTTTCTTGGACTACCTGGTGTCTTTAGTCTGATGTAATATGATGTGAATGGGAGCTATCAATTGAAGAAGTTTGCAATTTAACTCCGGCAATAAACTACGGATGACCAGGCAGCAGTTGGTCTGTAAGCCCATAATAAGATTGCATGCAGCTAGATGATCCATTGGCCCTTAGCGGGCCAACGGATACAGTAGCGCCTCTTTCCCCTGGAACTTGGAATTCTTTCCCAGCATATGGCTGAGCATGTCCTGGGCATATTTCCCAGCTTCAAAAAGCCCAACTACTGCTTTGGCTCCCAAATACAGCTAATTTCTCAATGGTTTTATATACGGTATAATATCTAAGAATTAAGAGTTCATCTTTTGCACCTTCAAAGGTCCCCATAATTGTACAATTCTTTTTAAATTCTCTGTGATTTTTAAAAAGTGAGGGATAGAGAGCCATTACTGGCATGAATTTAGTTTATACATCATTTAGGCGTGTCAACTGAGTAGCTCTTAGCAAATGTTGCAAAGTGTTCCAACTCTCGTGCCAGCAGGTTTTCAAGAAATGGTTTCAATGCCTGGACAATAGATGAAAAAGTGAAAGTATTATAAATTGAAACATGAAAATCATACTCTGCTATCACAACGAATCTGCAATATCATTATTCGAGGAAATTTTGTATACGCTAAGCAATAACTGGCCAAGCAAGGTTGAGATGATACTTTTAGGGAAAACTGATGTGAATTACGACTTCTAAATAGGAGTTAAGAGTGCTTACTGATGCCACTGGAACCAACAGCTGAGGCACTTCATATGAAACTGTAAGCTGAAAAATGGAGAAGGACTAGTCAATTTGGAGTAGTCAAAGACCAAAAGCATATAGCAATTTCTGTCAACACATTCTCAATTTTGTGTGGCTGCCTATAAGAAACTAGGAGAAGAAAAGATGAAAAAAGTTTAATGCCCATTCCTGCATATGGATCTTCCAAGATTATCCCATAAATATTTGTCGTAGAAATTAATGTTTAAGAAAGGTAAGTTGAAGTCTAAAGGAAAAGGATAGAGTTGTTATGTTAAGTAAAATTCTCACTTATATGACGCAGGATGATGGACCTTTGGGGGAAAATCGCACAGCTCCCCTGCAATTTGAATAAGGAATTCATCACGAAACTGATGACTAGTTTGAATCTACGGAGAACGAATAATCTTTTATCTATGGTCTATTGGTCTGATGGAAGAAAATAAATCTGTACGACTTTCAGTATGATGATACATCTCACAGTTACATGTGCTGTTTAGATATCAACCAAAAAGAAACTAGGATGCATAATACCTGTTAGGAAGGCCGTCCAGAGATCTCCAGTGGATCTTCTGGTTTGGGGTAGGCTGTAAAACAGAATAAAAAACTGAATAGCAATACCAAATTATGCATGAAAGCCAAGGTTTATAATCAAAGAAACATAATCAGGGAAGTGCTTACTGAAGGGGGATTTTACCTGCATATTTCGAGCAAGCCATGAATATTCAATATTCTGCCCAAAAGCTTTATACTTGAGAGACCATCTTGATAAGTCAGGCTTATCCTCCAAAATCTGGCAAGAGAGTCTAACATCAAGTTCCCTTAGAATGAGATTCAGAAGGTGAGTTGAGCTGTGTAATGGATGTCTGAAATAATCAAGAACTAGAATGTAGACGCCCTAAATTGTTAATACATCATTCGACTTCAAATTTTTTTGGTGAACTGTTTTTCATATCCAAAGTGCAAACCAAAAATCCGCCAATGATACTCATTAAGTGAAGCACGCACTGAGAGACAAATGAAGAGATAGTCGAGATGACAAATAATAGTAATTTAGGACGCTTGGCACCAGTACACTACCTAGCAATATGGCAAAAATACTTAATAACATCCCAGGAAGAAATTGTAAGAGAGAAGGTAATATGTCCTTTGTTGAATTTATATGACACTCTTTCCATTTTAGAAGTCCCCAAAATGTGTAAAATCAAATTCAAGAATTTTAGTAATTCATTTGACTTAATTTTAGTATCGGAAACAACCTCTCTACCTCCCGAGTTAGGAGTAAGGTCTGCGTATACTTTACCCTCCTCAGACCCCACTTGTGGAAATATACTGTGTATGTTGTTGTTGTTGACTTAATTTTAGACTTCAACATCAAGAGTTTTCTCACTCAATTTCTAACTATAGTATTACTTTTAACACTTACAATCATTACTTCAACATTTTCGTTCCGAACTACTAGTTTACGGAGTAGTTGTATTCAAATTTTTCATCAAGTCAAACACAATCATATAAAATGAGTAACGTCATAATTCTGAAACGCATCATTCAAAAAACCAGCCAAAAAGACCATGCACCAATAGTAATAGTACAGTCTTAGAGGTTTAATTGCAAAGAGAAGCTAATATAATTGAGAACATTTGAATGATAGTATGCTACTAGCTCAAATGACCAACAGATAACGTGGCATTGCGTACCTTTACAGATGAAATAAAAGGCATCCATTCAGGAATAGCCTCACGATCAGAATAACACTTATAAGCAACTGAAATCGGCACATCTACTTCCCTTTTCACCCTGCATTCATCAAAAAATCAAAAGTCAACTAAAATTCAAAATTCTCACAATTAGATTGCAAATATACCAACATAGCACTCCACAACCATAAAATAACATTCGTGCACTAAGATATCGCTATACTCGGAGTCCGGGAGGGGCAGACGAAAAGATAGGGAAACCACACCACTCCTCCTGCACATAGTACTTCTAGTATTAATCACGCCTTTTAGACGCTTCAAATCGTTATTTCCATTTAATTATTTCCTTTTTTAACCAATCAGATATTGCTTCTTTTGTTTCAAGTAATAGGACGCCTTTTTGATTTGGAAGTATTATGCATGCCTTTCTTATAACATTTTACAGAAAGGTTTTTCTCATTAGAAAGGTGAATATCAGTGAGTGAGTTCATTTTTTTGTTTAATGACTAGTTAAAAATTAATACGTTGGCAATTTTTCTTTTTTACTTTGGTACATAACAAAATCAAATTAATGTTATGTCAAAATTAATTCGATTTTTCTGTGCTATTAATTTATTTTTTTAGTAGCTCCCGTACTAGCGAATAGTTTTAGCACAAAAGGGACAAAAACTCAATATGGAGTTTGGGAACGTGGAAAAAGTTTGACACGAAAGGTAAAATGACATGTAATTACAGGAAGCAGAGGTGATTATTGTGATTTGTTTTCAACGATTAATTTTATTAATTACGATATATACCCTTTGTATAAAAAACATGATTCAGTACATAGCTAACTCGTTTAATTTTTTACATGCATTAGGACATTTTTTCGTTTTAAAATTATTAATAAAATTTACGACAAGGTTCAATTCAAAATTTTCATACTTTTCTTCAACTTATTCTTTCAATTGAAATTGAGATTTTTGCTTATCTTCATGTATTTAAATGTTACATTTTGAAATAAAATATACTCCTACTATATAGCTTTTTAAATAGTACAATATTAGTATCAAACAAACTGGAAAAGAGGAGTATCATAATAAAATAAGTTTAAATTCTGTGCACTAAAAATTTATAGATATTTACTACATATTATCAAGTTACATTGATCTATAACAACAAATAATTTTACAGTTCCATAACAAGTATAATAAGGTAACTTCATTTATAGTTTGATAACATGATATAAGCGCATAATGATACGTAACTTTTTCATATCAATCTAATAAGATAACTTGAATATAATATAGAGTGATAATCCGCGTTTTTTTAGTGATAATCCGCGTTTTTTAGTTAACTTGCATTATATATTGTAAATTTTTCTTACATTGTCAATATATAAAATTTAAAGCGTTGTAACATTATAGATAAAACTGATAGAGGGAAGCATATTTCAAATACAAATTAAGAGGAAAATACTGTATTGGAAGGAGGGCGGTTCAAAACCAAACCGCAATCAATAACTTAATCGCAAAATTGGCTTATTGGTTTATTGGTATTGGGTTATCGAATTAACGATTGGTGAACGGATTAAAATTTTATAGTTAACAATTTATCGATGCGGAGGCGGATTATTCAATTAACTTAGCAGGTAAACCGTTAACCCGTTAAGAATTATCATGTTTACATTTTATCTCTAGATATATAAAATATCTATTGTAAACCCTAAACTAAAAGCCCCATTGAGACTTTTGTATTATGTGTTAATGTTCTAATTCTCATGTTGTCTATTCTGATTTTGGTAATTTCTTGAATTGGTTGAGACGAGGGATTTGTTAAAGGTTTTAAAGATTTTTTATGTTGGAAATTTGTGGCAATGATTAAATAATTATCTTCTTGATTTACTGTTAGTTTGGTAATTTTTGAACTACCAAGATAGTCAGGATTGGGGTTGTGCTCAAGATAGTGAGTAACAACGATATTCCTCTTTTTTCTTGATATATATATATATATATATATATATATATATATATATATATATATATATATATATTGTAATCTTAATCGTATGAGAATATTGACTTTACTGAATTACACTAAAATAATAATTACAAAATATATAGAGAATATTTACGTATATTATCCATTACACTCCCTCAGTTGGAGGGGAGGAGGCCGGACGCTCAGACTGGATCTGAAGTCAAGAAACAGCTGCCTGGGAAGTCCCTTAATAAAAATATCTACGTACTGATAGGAAGAAGGAACATGTAACACTCGAACATGGCACATGACAACCTTCTCATGAACAAAATGAATATCCATCTCAATATGTTTGGTTCGCTGATGCTGAATCGGGTTATGAGACAGGTAGACAACAAATATTTTATCACAATAGACAATAGATGCCTTACGTAAAGGACAATGAAGCTCGAGAAATAGGTTTCTGATCCAACAAATTTCGGCAACAACATTCGCAACGCCTCTATATTCTGCTTCTGCACTCAAACGGGAGAGTGTGACTTGTTGTTTGGCAGACCACGAGATAAGGTTATCACCCAAAAATACACAGTAGCCAGAAGTAGATCGACGTGTGTCCGGACAGCCGCCCTAATCGGCGTCCATATAAGATATCAGCATGGTCAGTGCAGATGGATAAAGATGTAATTTGTAGTCAATAGTACCCTTAACGTACCGAATTATATGTGTAAGAGCGATAAAGTGAGGCTCCTTAGGAGCATGCATGAACAAACAGACCTGTTGAACGACATAGGCAATATCAGGCCTAGTGAAGGTAAGATACTGAAGTGCACCAGCGAGACTCCTGTAAAGAGAAGGATCGAGCACTGGATCCCCGTCATCTGCGCTAAGTTTCGACTTTGAGTCGCCTGGAGTGGGCATGATCTTGCAGTTTGCCATTTTAGCCCTACACATAATCTCTTCAGCATACTTACGTTGACATAGGAACATTTCATTCACGGATCTGGTCACTGAAATCCCCAAGAAATAACTCAACTTACCCAAGTCTATCATGGCAAATTCAGATTTGAGCAGGGTGATTATTTCGTGTTCCAGCTTATCAGAGGAGACAGTCAGAACAATATTATCCACATAAAGCAAAAGGTATGCAGTGTCATTACCTCGATGAAAAATAAAAAAGTGAATTATCACTTTTGATACACACGACCCCGATCTGCATGATGAAAGTGGCAAAGAAGTCATACCAAGCCCTGGGGCTTGTTTCAAGCCATAGAGTGACTTTTGAAATACGGCAGACATACTAAGGAGACGATGGATGCACAAAGCCATGCGGTTGATGCATATATACGGTTTCTTTTAGATCCCCATGTAAGAACGTTTTTTCACATCAAGTTGATGAATCAGTCAATTCTTACCCGTAGCTATGCTAAAAAAAGTGTGAATAGTGGCTGGTTTAACCATAATCAACTCTCTCTTGTTGCCCCGTACTATTTGCTACAAGTCTCGCCTTATAACGTTAAAGCTCACCACTATTTTTGAATTTGTGACGATATAGCCACATGCAATGGATCACATTCACCCCCTCTGGTTTAGGGATAAGATCCTAAATACACTTTGAAGTGAGCGTACCAAATTCCTCACGCATGGCCGCATTTCAATTCGGGTCAAGCTTGGCTAATTTTGGGTTTTTAGGTATAAGTGAGATAGTCTGAGTGGATAGGTTAAAGTGGACTTTCAGTTTGAAAATCCTGTGTTGGGCACGGATTTCCATGCGGTGGGTCGGAATCAAGGTTGTTTGGGTGACGGGAAGTGGGGGTAGAGGGGGTCAAGAGAACTGGGGATAGTGGGGTAAGCGGGGGCAGTGGGGTTATCGAGGGCAGGGGTAGTCAACAAGGATTGTGGGGATGTCATCGGGGAAATTTGGCGGTGGGGCAGTGGGCTCGGCAACGGGAACTATGGGGCCAAGACGGGACCATTGGGTGGGGGAGTGTTCGACAAGATGGGGGGTTGGTCGAAGGGTGCTGGGGTTGTGACAGGATGGGTAGTGGAAGCGTTGAGTTTTGAGCCGAATGAATTAATGTGCAATTTTTTCTTAATCACACGTAAGATTAAGAAAAAATTGCACATTAATTCATTCGGTATAGCATGAAAGAGGGAATTTGTTAGATATTTAACGTGAACGTAATGGCGCGTGGTGGGGGAGTGCAAGACGTGATAATAGTGGTGGTTCGTATACGGTTCAATCTGTTACGATTCTTCACTGGCAGTAAGGCTGCAGTATGCAGATGATATGATAATGACACGTGTCAGTCGCTATCGTTTAAACCTTATTCGATATATCTTTTTGGCCAAAAATGACTTGCACCATTTACCTTTCACAATGTAGTGTGTATCCAATTCTTTTTGTAAAGAATGGATCTTGAACCTAAAGCAACTCCAAAAGCTAGCATGTAGGGTGAGGATTGTCCAAGTCCATATAAGGAGTTTATGTTCTCATTCCATATCCGATGTGGGACTCTTAATATTCCCCCGCACGCCCAGACCTTGTTAACTGGAGTGTGGATAATATAATTTGGGGGCCCAACATCGGTGAACAAAAAATTGGAATGGATCTGGCTCTGATACCATGTAAGAATGTATCTTGAACCTAACTCAATCCAAAAGTTAGCTTGTAGGGTGAAGATCATGTAAATGATGGATCTTGAGTCTAACTCAACCCCAAAAGCTAGTTTGTAGGGTGAGGATTGTCCAAGTTCATATAAAAAGTCCATGTTTCCATTCCATATCCGATGTGAGACTCTTAACACTTTTAACGTGAGTAATAATTACAGTTGCTAGTAAATAGGATGATTCCGGAATTCAAAAAGAAAAAAAACAGACTGGGAGATTTGTACAAATTGCTTTTAAGAAAAAATATTGTTAAATTTTTATTTAATTGAATGGCTAAATTTATACTGATAGAAAAATCATCCAATTACGTGTGAAGTTTGGTTCACTAGATTGACAGAGACATAAATAGAGAGTCCTCAAAATAGGCCATACGATATATACAAGTACAGTATTATTCTGTTGTGTAGGTCTTGGCACTGTGGGCCTTCTTTTCGGCTCTGAAATTGAGAGTAGAGGCCTGACAATCACAATTATAGCAAGACTGGCCCTTTAATACGACATATTTAGGTCCACTAAAGGTGATCCACACTGTTTTTTTATCTTTGCTCTTTATGTTCTTTCCCCCCTTATATATATACAGATTTGCATTACATTGCTTCTCCAAGTTTGTCTCCGCAGCTCTCTTTGGTGTTATGTCCAAGTTGCAAAATTTATAGAGGGATAGGAAAACTATGTAGTTCAAAGGGCACCAAAAGCCTTCCTTATAAGTTCTCACTCGATCAAATGATATAACTGTTGGAAATTTGCCTTTGATGGGGAGGTTGCGCCCACCCATATTTAATGACTTAAACACTAGGGCTCCGCATGTTGGAGGCTTTGTCTCTTCACACGTGCATAATTTACTAAGTGAGTAGGTGACTGTAGGGCCAAGGATCGTCAAATTTCGTTAAGAAATGAAAGAGTTATTAGTCCACGAAGTAAGGTGTTTGAGATATGAAAATATGGTGTGGGACAAATCTACCACATCGGTGGGAAAATGAAGAATTGTTCTCTTTATAAGCCTAAAAATGGATAAGGATTTGGGACCCCAAGGGGTAACCCATGTGTTTGAAGGAGAGAGGACCTAGGTATGCTTGGGTTCGAGGCTAGTCCCACACGCGCTCCGCCGTCCAAACAGTTTATGGCATTATGGAACTTCTGAAACGTTTTGCACTTACTACAAAACGTTTCTGGCCATGAATACCCATGAATACACCTCTCTTAAAGGACCTTTCCTCCTCAAAAACACTATAAACTTCTGAAACAGATTTGAGGTAAAAAAGGGTCGAGGACAAAAAACAAGAGAAAATCAGTCCAAAAGTGAGCAACAGAAACCCTTCATTTTCCCTCTAAATCAGCAAGTCATTTCGTGTTTGTTTTCTTCGTCAGAATCAACCTATTTGCTTTGTAGTGTTGATTAGTTGTTGTTTTATCTTGGAATACTATTGCCCGCTAACGTAAAAGCATATATACGGGGCAATCTTGTCTTAATGACAGAGAGCCATCTCTCGACTCAGTCACAGTTGTAACAATCCAGATTTAGTGTTTCCTGATTTCAAGTTATCAAGATTCAAGACTCAACAAGCTTGCAGCAATTCTGAATATTGGTTGTTTGTTCATCCTTTCGAACACTTGTAATATTTATTTACTTCCCGTACTGCAATTATATCCAACAAACTTTAAGACAAGATTTGTAATAGTGTTCTAAAGATGTCAGTCAACAGTTGTGTAACCAAAGCTGGTTATGGTTGTGGTTTTCTGGTAGAAGACAGTTTTGATTATGATGTTGAAGGTCAAGGTGTTCATGGTGTCACCGCACCCGAGAGTCTATTTATATCATATCATATCTATATATTCTAAAATTTGAAAGTCTCTTATTGAAAGTTAGATTACGATAATACCCTCCAAAAGTTAAACGGTTTTTTTATTCTTCAAGCAAAAATTACTATAGCAACATTTTTGTACAAAGATGGAATTACACATTCTATTAAACGTGTAGAGAAGTTAAAATATTTGGGTCCAAAAAACTAAATGTACATTCTACAAAGAATTAAAAGCATATTAATAAAAACAACAAAAAAAGAAAACGTAAGAGAAATGTGATAGCCATTTACATAGCCATAAATATGAAACCTGTTAAATGGCCATAAATATATATATGAAACCTGTTCAGATGCCTAGCTTTTAAGAACGTCATCTTTAAATAAGGCCTTTGAATATGTCCCAACAAATGAATTATTCAGCCGTTTAGGAAAGTCATTAGAGCTTCCCATTGTCCTTCAATTCCAAGGGGTTTAGCAGCATTCTAATTCTTTTTTTAATATATATACCGGATTTACTTTGCTCTATCTGAAAGAGATAATCTCTTGATTATTTTCATTAATGAAAGAGTATATATACAATTTATAATTTCTATAATAGGAAAATTCTATTCATATTCTACTCCCAAAACCCTATTCTACTTGTACAAGAATCCTATAATTAAGGCAAGTATACAATTCTAATTATGGTACAAATATACAATAAATCGGTACACTAAACCTATTGGTACAAGATCGGCTATCGAACAAACCGTGATATACATGGTTGGATATCATGGTCTATTTATTGTATATTTAACACACCCCGCAGTCGTAGCGGGCGATCTTAGTACGATGAGACTATCCCTAAAATCTTCAAAAAGGACCGAGGGAAGACCCTTTGTAAAGATGTCTGCAATTTGATATCTGGAAGAGACATGACAGATGCGTACTTGTCCACGAGCTACCTTTTCGCGAACAAAATGAATATCCATCTCGATGTGCTTAGTGCGCTGGTGTTGAACAGGATTACCAAAAAGGTAGATGGCACTCACATTATCACAATAAACCAAGAAGATTACGTAACCAACATGATTCAGAGACCACATTGGCCACCCTTCGATACTCGGCCTCTGCACTAGAGCATGACAATGTAGACTGACATTTCGCAGACTATGAGACCAAGTTATTACCAAGAAACATACAATAGCCCGACGTGGAATGTCTGGTATCTGGACAACCACCCCAATCAGCATCCGTATACGAGACAAGTGTAGATGTCATGGACGGATATAAATGTAAGTCATAATCAAGTGTCCCCTGAATGTATCGAATAATGCGTTTGAGTGCATTCATGTGTTCAACCATGTGATCATGCATAAACAAGCAAACTTGATGTACGACATACGTAATATTTGGTCTCATGAAAGTAAAATACTGAAGAGCCCCTACAAAACTGCGATAGCGGGTCGGATCTTCATAAGGTGAGTCAGCTGCAGCACCCAACTTCGACTTAGTATCGACGGGAGTGGAAGTAGATTTGCATGAGGACATGTCAGCACGCTCAATAATCTCAGCTGCATACTTGCATTGAGATAAGAACAACCCACCTGCATGACGGAAAACGGCAATCCCCAAAAAGTAACTCAAGGGTCCCAAGTCTTTCATAGCAAACTCATAACTGAGCATTGTCATGATAGACTGGCGTAATGCATCAGAAGAGGCAGTCAAGATAATATCATCCACATATAATAGTATATAAGCCAGGGAAGAACCACGACGATATATGAACAATGAATTATTAGATCTGTTGTGAGAAAACTCAATAGTCGAAATATTGTCTGCAAACCTCTTATATCAAACCCGTGGGGACTGCTTAAGTCCATACAAGGACTTCGTAATAAACAAACATGATGAGGATATTTGGGATCCATAAACCCCAAAGGTTGATGCATATAGACGGCCTCCTTAAGATCACCATGTAAGAAAGCATTCTTCACATCTAACTGATAAATAGGTCATGCTTTCGAAAGAGCTAAGTTGAGCACAGTGCGAATGGTAGCAGGTTTGATCACCGAACTAAATGTCACACCACAATCTACACCAACCTGCTGAGTCTTACCATCACTTACAAGACAAGCCTTATGTCTTGCAAAAGAACCGTCAAAATTGTCTTTATGAGCAAAACTTCACATAGACCGAATAATATTAACACCAGATGGACGGGGCACCAACTCCCACATATTATTATCAATAAGAACATTATATTCGTCGGACATAACAATTTTTCAATTCGGGTCATTTAAAGCAGACACAGGATTATGGGGTAGGGGTGATTTAAGAACATTAGAATTCAAATTAAAATGTATTTTCGGTTTAAAAATACTCTGTTGACTACGAGTGACTAGTCTCTGACTCGGGGGAGAATTGAGCGGATTTTGGGAAATATCGGGCCACGTGACTGGCCGCAAGAAATGGGCTCTGGCTGCCCAACAAGGTAATCGACAGACGAGATCGACCGCTTTGGTATTGGGTAATCGCCCGCGATTACCAAAACCGGCTCAATCATTGGACTGGGAACAGTGGTCGATGATGGTACTGTAGACCGAATGGGCAGTGGGCCCGCTGATGGATTTTGGGTGCGGGACATGTCCGATAAATGGTGGATAATATACGGGGAGACATTGTCATCTAAAAAATTATACGAACTAGGCATGGGTCGGGACTACTTACTTTAGCAAACGGAAATTGGGATTCATCAAAAATAACATGGTGACTAACGATTATTTTATTAGACGATAAATTAAAGCATTTGTAACCATGATGATTAGACGGATAACCCAAAAACACACAAGGGGTAGACCGAGCCTGAAGTTTGTTAATTGTGGTGGACGGAAAGAGTGGATAACACAAGCACCAAAGACCCTAAGATGGGAATACGAATGAGTTTTATTATATAAGATATAAAGAGGAGAGGAATACGTCAAGCCTTTGATAGGATGTATGTTAAGGAGATATGTAGTCATTTGTAAAGCATGATGCCAAAAAGAAGGGGGGAGGAAGCATGAATCAATAAAGTTCAGACAATTTTATTAATGGTACGAATTTTGCGTTCGGCTTTCCCATTTTGTGAAGACGTATGAGAACAAGAAAAATGAAAATTGATCCAATCATTAGCACAAAACTCCCGAAACACCCCATTATCATATTTTTTTCCATTATCACATTAAATATTTTTTATTTCCCGTTCGAATTGGTCTCTAATGAATGCTCTAAATTTTAAGAATGTGGAAAACTATCGAAAAAGTCCATAAAAATTAGAATAATCATCCATAAATAGAACATAATAACGATGACCCAAAGAGCTGAGAACAGGAGATGTCCATAAATCACTACGAATAATATCAAATGACATTAAAGTACGAGAATTCGAGTCTACAAACGGCAATCTAACATTTTTTCCTAAAGAACAAGATTGACAACTCGGAGTACTACGCGTACCCTTACAAGAAATAAATTTATTTTTATCTAAGGAAGACAAAATAGATGACCCCGGATGACCTAGACGAACATGCCATAAGGAAGGAGTAAGGGCTGCAAAAGTTGACGGCAAGGCTTGACTCGAGAGACCGGAAGTTGGTGTGATAGGATAAAGATCTCCCATACTATCACACCTCATGAGAGGAATCCCCGTCTTGAAATCCTTCACAGAAAACCCAAACAGATCAAATTCAACAGAAACAGAATTATCAGTTGTGAATTTACGGACAGATACCAAATTTTTAATCAATTTAGGGGCATGAAGGGTATTTTTCAAGATAAGAGGTGGATTGGGGGGAGACAGTTTTATGACCACAACCACGAATTGGAATTGAATTACCATTACCAATAATTATGCCACGACTATTGCTCAAATTGGAATAAGACAAGAGAGTACCTTGATCGGATGTTATGTGGGTAGTGGCTCCGGTGTCTATATACCAATTCGGGTTCAGGGGAGTTAAACCAAGTGTGTGTATAACTGTTTCAATGCCGGTCGGAGTGGGGCCCTGTTTTATCGTTTGGCCACTTTGGTGTTGATCTTATCTATGTTCTCCTTCACCTGGCATGAACCTTCATCATCTCGGCCGCCCTTTGTTTTGAATCTAAGCTCGCAACAACATCACTAAGAAAAAGGGTTAAGGTTAAAGGCACCAAAGGATTAAAGTTTTAACACACTTCAAATGGAGTCATGCCAATAGAGGAATGGAGTGACCTATTGTAAGCAAATTCAATCAAAGGCAATTGGTCCTCCCAAGAAGTGAGTTTTCCTCTAATCATACACTTAACTATGCTCCTAAGAGTCCTATTCACTACTTGGGTTTGCCCATCCGTTTGAGGGTGACAAGAAGTAGAAAACAAAAGCTTGGTACCAAGTATACCCCAAAGACTTTTTAAAAAATGACTAAGAAATTTGGAGTCCATATCACTAATAATAGGGTGAGGTACTCCATGTAGTCTAAGCACATTAGCAACAAACAAGGATGCTACATGATAAGTATCATCGCAATTATGGCATGGTATAAAATAAGACATTTTAGAGAACCTATCTACCACCACAAAAATGCTATAATTACCTTTTTTGGTTCTTGGAAGACCTATCACAAAATCCATAGAAATGTCTATCCAATGACCAGTAGGAGTAGGAAGAGGAGTATACAAACCTTGAGGCCGAGTCTTCGATTTTGCTTGTTTGCACTCCAAACATGTCCCACAAAGTTTCTCCATATCATGTTTCAACTTGGACCAATAGAATTGTTCATTGAGGAGATCAAGCATTTTGAATACTCCAAAGTGACCCATCATGCGTCCACTATGGGCTTCCTTCATAAAAAGTGCCCTCCATGAGCTCATTGGAACACATATTCTTCCCTCCTTGAACAAGAACCCATCAACTAGTTGAAATCAGTCAACCCTCTTCCCCCTGGGCCAACTCCTCATACACTTCTTTGAAATCAGGATCATTGGAGTAGAACACCTTTAGACTTTCAAATTCCATCATCTTAGAAGTCATGACATTCAACAACACAAATCCCTTAGATAGAGCATCCGCCACAATATTCTCTTTTCCCCTCTTGTAAGTTATCACATGGGAAAAGGTTTCAATGAATTCTACCCACTTTGCATGTGACCCTTCAAGTGTTTCGATGACTCATGATCCGAATGGATCACAAATTCCGTGTGCCATAGATAGTGTTGCCAATGAGCCAACACCCTCACAAGTACATATAATTCCTTGTCATAAGTACAGTAATTCAAAGAAGCTCCCTTTAGCTTTTCACTAAAGTAAGTCAATAATTTACCATCTTGCATCAATACATTGCCTATGCCAACACCTAAAGCGTCACATTCTATCTCAAAAGTCTTTTAAAAATTCGGCAATTGCAATAATGGAGAAGAACTCAAATTTGCCTTCAATTCTTAAAATGCCTTCTCTTTCTCATCTCCCCAAACAAAGGTCCTTCTTTATCAATTCGGTTAAAGGAGCGGCAATTGTACTAAACCCTTTCACAAATCGTCTATAGAAATTTGTCAACCTATGAAAACTCCTCACATCGGTTGCATTTTTAGAAGTTGACCATGTCTTAATAGATTTCATCTTCTCTTCATCAACCCCCACACCATTCACGCTTACCAAAAAACTCAAGAATACCACCCGGTCAACACAAAAAGAATATTTCTTGAGATTCGCATACAATATTTCTCGTAACAAGAACTCAAAGACTTTCCTCAAATGGTCCACATGATCCTCAATGCTCTTGCTATAGATAAGAATGTCATCGAAATAAATGATGACAAACATGTTGATGAAAAGTTTCAACACATTATTCATCAATCTCATGAAGGTTCTAGGGGCATTAGTGAGACCAAATGGCATGATAAGCCACTCATAAAGGCCAAACATGGTTTTGAAAGTTGTCTTTCATTCATCACCGGGGTGCATGCGAATTTGGTGATATCCACTTCGAATGTCAATTTTAGAGAACATAATAGAGCCACGTAGCTCATCCAATATATCATCAAGCCTAGGAATCGGATGTCGATACTTCACCGTTATTTTGTTAACGGCTCTACAATAAACACACATCCTCCATGTGTCATCCTTTTTAGGAGCAAGTATCATGAGCACGGCACATGGGCTAAGGCTCTCTCTTACTAACCCTTGGTCAAGTAACTCTTCAACTTGCCTTTGTAATTTTTTTTGTTTCCTCTGGATTGCTCCTATATGTTGGTTTGTTGGGGATTTGGGATCCTGGAACAAAATCAATGTGATTTTCAATGCCCCTCAATGGAGGCAATTCTTTGGGCATCTTCTCCGGAAATATGTCATCATATTCTTGCAAAAAATAAGAAACAATACTAGGCAAAGTGCTAGTATCTTGGTTAGCATGTAACAAGAGATCCTTGTTGACAAAGCATACCATGAAATGGCCCTCATCAACTCCTTTCAAACAATTATTTAGTTTAGCAAGTGTACACATCTTAGTTTCCCCTTGGCCACCATTTGCTCCTCTTGACTAAGTAAGGACTCATTTCCAACCTCCTCCTTTTGCATCCTCTCCCGGAGCTCCTTCATAATCATATAATCTTCATTCACTTGATAGAGTGTCAATGGAGTAAGAGTGTGCTTTTCACCCCCAAAGACAAAGGTATACGTGTTAGATCTTCCACTATGTTGAGCATCCCTATAGAATTGCCAAGGTATACCAAGCAACATATGACATGTTTGCATCGACACGATATCACACACAACCTCATCTTGGTATTTTTCAATGCTAAAATTTACTACCACTCACTTGGTTACCTTCACCTCCCCACAATCGTTGAACCATTGAAGTTTATAGGGGTTGGGATGTTTCTTGATGGGAAACTTCATATGATCAACCAAAGTTGTACTAATCACGTTTGCACAACCCCACCACTTATTATCACGGAACACAGCTTATCCAAGATTTTACATCTAGTATGAAAAAGGTTTTCCCATTAGTCAAGCTCCTCTCTATTCATTGCACCCATAATTCTTCTCAAAACATAATTCATATTGACATTCTCTACTAGATTTCGCTCATCATCATCCTCACTATCTCCCTCATGCTCACCCTTTGGGTCACCTCCCTCACTCTCACCTCCACTCTCCTTCTCTATATTAGTACGATACCCATCAAACAAAGCCACAATCAACCTTCTATTGGGACAATCACTAGAAATATGTCCTCTACCTTGACACTTAAAACATTGAATGATAGAAAGACGATAAAAGTTGGATTTAGCATTGTTACCTCATTTAACATTGTCTTCAACTTTGGCTTTGTAGTCGAACTTAGCTTGGGGAGTTTGAGAGTTGGTCTTGGGCTTCTCCCATTTATATTTGTTTTTGCTCTATGATGAGGATGACACGCTCTTCGCCTTATAGGATTTCTCAGCTTTAAAATCGGCTTCAACTTTGGTAGCATCATGGAAAACATCCTCAAGTGTAGCATAAGATTGGAGCCTCATAGGCTTGGAGATATCAAGGTTCAAGTTGGCTACAAATCGGATGATGGTGTAGTTCAAGCGCTCTTCGATTTTCGACTTCAATCTCAAATTCTCAAATTCATCAAAGTATTCTTCAGCACTTTTACTACATTGCCTCAACATGTACATATGTTTAAGGACATTTTAATAGTAATCGGGCGTTACATATCTTGCTTTCATGAGTTCAATCAATTCTTGACAAGTCGGAACATCGAATATGTACATTTGAGCTCGCTCTCGCCTTTTGGATTCCCACCATGTAGATGCATATTTCTTGAATTGTGTAAGGTTATATTTAGCTTTTAAGGCATCCGAAATGTTGTTGACGAGGAATATTCTCTCACTTTGAAACTTTCACTCTAGAAATTCCTCCAGATCGCTTCCTCCTTTGAACCGAGAAAGTTTCACCTTGATAGTGTTTAAGTTGCGTTCATGGTCAACTCTATATTCCCGACCATGCTATCTTGCCCGGTCGTTATGACCTGGCCATCATGCTCGGTCATCTTGACCTTGACACCTACCTCGTTAGTCAAAAGGTCAACATCTACCTCCTCGCCCACCTCTTCTCCGATTAGCATTATTCCCGTGTCTCTCTCCATCCCGTGGTTCCTCGAACCACCTTCTATTCTCCTTAAATCCTTCCTCGTAAGGGGGATTTTAGTAATGGTATTGATATAGATCCAGGGTGAAGTTTTGTAGTGTTGGTGCATATAGGTTCATTTCGGTATTATTGGGTTGGGTGTTCATTTGGGGGTTGTTAGGTTGAGTGGCTCTCGGGGCCAATTGCGGTAGATGTCCATCTTAGTAGGGTGGAAAGAATTGTGGTTGGGTGTTCATTTGGGGGTTGTGAGGTTGAGTGACTCTCGGGGCTATTTGTAGTAGATGTCCCTCTTGATAGGGTGGATATAATTGTGGTTGTGGGGGGGATTGGTTCACCCCGCTTGGCCCGGGACGTCAATATTTGGGTGTGTAGAAGGGGGAATTGAGGTTGACGAGATGTGGATAACATAAGGCTTAAAATTGTCTCGGGGTTATAGTAGGTGAAGTATTGGGGTTCTGACTTGATTTATTACCAACATTCACTTCTCCACCAACGATTGGGGAGTGCCTAGTCTCCTTGATTACTCCATTTTATCCACCTTAGTAACCATCATATCCAACCCCGTTATCATAGCCACCACCTCCGAGTTCATTCTTGCCACTTCCCTAGCTAGAATAGCTATTGGGTCCTCCCCTTCTTGGGTTTGTCCTCCGGTGGTTGACATTGTACCTACAAAATGCAACAAATAAGTTAGAAGTAAAAGTTCTCACGTCACTCTTTATGCCTACTTACTCCTTACGTCACTCAAGCGATCTTGCAAGATTGTAATGAATCTACAATCGATCAATCACATAAGGTTTGCTTATCCTAGTGAAGGAATGGATTCTTGTTCGATAGAAAGACGTGCGACTAAAATCTAACGGATGGAGTTAAAGAAGTTCAACGAAATAAAATGGAAAAACTTAAAAGAATTAGCACGAAATGAAAAATAGAACTCAAGAACTAATTAACAATCAAATAGATAATTACTTGATGTTAAATAATTTAGAGAATCAATTAAGTGAAAAGAAATAGATTCGGAATAGAAAAAAAATCACAAAACTAGAAAAAGCACGGTCGGCTACGCTTGAGCAGTGTCTGCATTTCGAAGACACTGTTTGGGGTGTATTCAGCATTTCGCAAACCATGTCCAAGGGTTGACAGATTTATGTCACGGTTTGTGATTCATCTGTGAACCGCAGATATTATCTACAACAACAGATGCGGTTCGCATATGATGTCCTTCAGTTAAATCGTTGATGACATAATTTGAGTCTTGGAATCCGTTTGGCTGACCAATTTCTGAATATTCCTTGTACCTTTAACGAATTGGACCCACTTGAATCAGATTTTTACTATTTTGGGGCCCAAAAAATACTTTTCCAACTTTTTCCTTAGGGTTTTGAATCAAACACCCCTTCATTAGTCTTCTGCCTCAAGAACAAGAAGAACAATTCAAAATTTCAACTAGTAGCAAATCAACTCCACTTTGGCTCAAATTTCAGATTTAACCTCTCCTTGATATAGAGAACAAAGCCCAATAATTTTTGGAATCAATTGGCCACCAAAATCAATAGACTCAATTGAAGTTTTTCAAAAGCTTCAAATCCAACAATGGTGATTTCTCCAAAACACCTCCAATTTACTTGAATTTTTAATATGTGGTAGATTTAACCTCTAGGAGTTCAAATCTATCAATAGAAACACTCAATTCAAACAACTCAATTTTTTTTGTGAATTTTCAATTTTTTGTGATTTTCAAAATTAGAAGAACCTAGGATTAAAATTTGTAGAAACAAATCTTTAACATAAGCTCTGATACTAAATGATATGATTCCTAAAGCGGAACTCTAAGAATCAAATGCGGAATTGAAAGGATAGGAGATTAAACACAAGAGTAGTTATTCCAAACAATCAATGATGTATTAAATCAAAGACCTCAAGGACATGAACTACAAAAGCACATAATCTATAAAAGTTTGAATGATTCCACTAGTGAGCAATACTCAAGTGTGAATCAAAATTAAGATCTAAAACAATCAAGCAATTACACCAATTAAGCTAGAAACTAGAACTAGGGCTAATTCTATCACTACAATACTAAGTCTCTCAGAAGAGTTTCATCATCAAAAATATGTTAATGGTAAAATAAGGCTAAGTCTTTTATTTATACCCTTGGTTATTGCAAACTTGGCTCAAAAGTGACCAAGCCCTCAACTTTATATGAAATAACCAAAATGAGCTACAATCATCCGTCAGCACCATCTGCAATTCACATATGGTGTCGTAGGACATTATTTGTTGTCGCATATGGCGTCGCAGGTTTTGACAGTTCAACTTTTGGCTCTTCGTCCTCCAATGGGATCCATCAAATATTGTATACTTATGTCCGCATCCCTTCAAGGACTTCTAAGGTTCTCTTGTGCATGAACATCACTTACATCATTTGGAGTTCCTTGGCTTGACTCCGAGTAAAGGGTCTTGAGCTTGGAGTGGTCCCCGATATCATATCAGATTTTAAGCCCACATTCTCTTGAAATTTTGGGGTCATTGTTTATTAGCAGCTACATATATCCTAAACAGACTTCCTAGTTCTACTTTACATGGAAAATCTCCCTATGAGCTATTTCATGGACATGCCCCTCAGTTCATCCATATGAAAACTCTATGATGCCTTTGTTATGCCACTCAACCTAATTATTATGACAAATTCTCCCCTAAATCTATCCCTAGAGTATTCATGGGATACTCTGACACTCAAAAAGGATACCACATTTACAACCTTGAAAATAATACTTTCATCACTAATAGAGATGTTGTGTTCAAGGAAAATATTTTTCCTTTCAAGTACCCAAAGTCACAGTTTCTTCATGTGCTCATCCTTCTTCCTTGCAACAATTTTTTTATCCTCCTACTTCTTATTCTTCACATGTTCCTTCCACACCTCCATATCATCCTCAAACACCAATGTTTCTTTCACAGCTGATATTGTCATACCACCAGCTATCAATTCCACTCTTGATCCCACTGCTTTACCTATTCCATCTGAGCTTGACTATTCCCCACTTGTTCACCTCTTTCCCACACTTCACTAATTTTTTATAATTCTCTTATTGTTCCTTCCATTTCTACTACTGATCATCTAATAATTGATCATCCTTTCTCTCATGTTATTCCTTCTGTTGTACTATCCAGACGATCAAGTAGAACCATTAAGCCTGCTATGTGTCTTACTGACTATGAACATCCTCATCTTCCCTCTAATACTACCTATCCTATTAATCATTCAGTCACATATTCGCATCTTCCACCTCACTTCTAATCATTTCTTGTTAATTTTTCTACTAATACTGAGCCTACCTCTTTCATACAAGCTTCCAAAGATAAAATATGGATACAAGCTATGCAACTTGAGATTGATGCTTTAGAACAAACTCATACTTGGGAGGTAGTAGATTTGCCTGCAGGTAAGTCACCTATAGATTGTAAATGGGTCTATAAAATCAAGTATCATGCTGATGGGACTGTGGAAAGATTTAAAGCTAGGCTAGTAGCCAAGGGGTTATACTCAACAAGAGGGTTTGGATTTCCATGACATTTTTCACCTGTATCAAAGCTTACTACTGTCAGAACAGTTGTTGCTATTGTCTCACTTAAAAACTAGCCTATTTTTCAAATGGATGTTCATAATGCTTTCTTAAATAGAGACCTTGATAAGGAAGTTTACATGACTCTACCTTAGGGCTTTGGTAGTCAGGGGGAGTCTAAAGTATGTAGACTACTCAAATCCCTCTATAGTCTTAAACAAGCTTATAGACAATGGAATTTAAAGTTGACACAAGCCTTGATAAGCACTAGTTTCACTCAAAGAAAATATGACTATTCTTTATTCACTAAGACTGTTAACGGCAAGTTTGTTTTGATCTTAATCTACGTAGATGATTTGCTTGTAACAAATGATGATCTTAAAGAAATTCAGAATGCTAAAGCAGCCTTACATAAGCAGTTCAGAATGAAAGACTTGGGTGAACTCAGATATTTCTTAGGCATAGAATTTACCAGGTCAAAAGAAGGTATCTTGATGTCACAAAGAAAATATGATTTGGAGATGATCTCAGGAGCAGGAATGGCTGGTTTAATTCCTAAAACTACACCTATGGATAAAAATGCCAAGTTCACAAGTATAGAATATGATGAATGCACCAAGAAAGAAGCATATAATGACATAGATGCTAAGAAGGTTGTACATGATCCTATATTGGAGGATAGGGGGAATAGGGGGAGCTAGCAGAGGTTGGTTGGGAAGTTGTTGTACCTCACCATAACCAGATCTGATATTTTATATGCAGTTCAATGTTTAAGTCAGTTCATGAGTGCTTCTAATAAGTCTCACTATGATGTAGCCTTACATATAATTTAGTATGTCAAGAAGCAGCCTTGACTTGGATTACTGATGTCTAGTAGTGGTGATCAACAAATACATGCCTTTTGTGATTCAGACTGGGTTGCATGTCCCATGTCTAGAAGGTCAGTAACTGGATATTGCATAAAACCGAGGACTTCCTAGGTCTCTTGAAAGGCAAAGAAGAAAAGCACAGTGTCCAGAAGCTCAGCAGAAGCTGAGTACAGAAACATGGCACAAACAGTTGCAAAGTTGGTATGGTTAAATGGATTGTTAAAGAAATTACATATGGAAGTTCAAATGCCAATTATGTTAAGTTGTGATAATAAAGCAGTTTTGCAGATTGCTTCAAATCTCATGTATCATGAAAGGACAAAGCACATCGAAATAGATTGCCACTTTATAAGGGAAATAATACAAGAAGGACTGATCAAAACATCTCATATACCCAGTGGAGATCAACCAGTAGATATTTTGATCAAGGCTTTGGGGCATCATCAACACAGTATTTTAGTATCCAAGTTAGGACTGAAAGATATTTTTCATTCCAAACTTGAGGGGAAGTGTTGAAGTGTGAAGTGTGATGATGTAGATGTAGCATGCTAGTTGTACAGCTAGCTTAGTTAGTGGTAAGCTTCTAGAAGCAATTAGTTGAGAATTAGTTAGAGGTTGTTAGTGAGCTGGCAGTTAGTTAGTTAGAATTAAGCTATTTTGTGCTCTTAGTCGATTAAGTAAAGGAGCTAAGATAATCATTATATATATTTGTATCTTGTAAGTGTGATCATTGATTCAATTGAAAGAGAATAGAATTCTCCCCAAAATATCTCATTTCTCTCAATCTTCTCACTGTTATTTCAATTCTTATTCTTCCTATCATCACCATTGTTCTCGAAGCTCCCAATGTCATCAATGGCTAATCATGGTTGAGTTTTAACAATTACTTGGAATTTTGTCCATTACTATAAACGGTTCAATTCCCTTGAGTTATAGTAAAGAGCTATTCATAGGCTCTGGCAGAGGAAAAAAACCGAAGTTGAACAACAACGAGAGTTTTCATTTGCTTTTTTATTACTTGCAGTTCTGTGTGGGTGTTGGTGGCTTGTTGTGTTTTATGTTTAAAGTTAACCATCAGACTCTGCACCAACATGTTACTCTTTTAGTGTTGTAACTAGATTTTCTAATGTTTAACAGATTTTTTGGATATGACGAACCATATGAGCTGCTTGAATTAAACAAAAATGTTTTTTCATTTTTATTTTTATTGTTAAATCATGAA
The DNA here is from genome assembly GCA_029783415.1 of Anisodus acutangulus. NCBI lineage: Eukaryota > Viridiplantae > Streptophyta > Magnoliopsida > Solanales > Solanaceae > Anisodus > Anisodus acutangulus. The sequence goes on from CM056489.1 coordinate 37,297,200, forward strand.
CGAAAGGTGGGGATAGGAAGTTGTACATACTAGCCAAGGCGAGGGAGGGGAGGGTCCGTGACTTGGATCACGTGAGGTGCATCAAGGAAGAGGACGGAAAAATACTGGTGAGGACGCGCATATTAGGCGGAGGTGGCAGTCTTAGTTCCATAAACTCTTGAACGAAAAAGGAGATAGAGACATCATGTTGGGAGATCTTGAGCAATCTGGTAGGCACCGAGATTCTGGGTATTGTAGAAGCATTAAGGTTGAGGAGGTTAAGGGTGATGTTCGCAGGATGCGCAGGGGACGAGCGATCAGTCCTGATGAGATCCCAGTTGAATTTTGGAAGAGCGCAGGCAGGGTAGTTTGGAGTGAATGACTGAGTTGTTTAACGTCATTTTTAAGACGGCGAGAATGCCCGGCGAATGGAGGTGGAGTATAATGATCTCGTTGTACAATAGCAAAGGTGATATCCAGAGTTGCAACAACTATATGGGTATCAAGCTGCTAAGCCACACTATGAAAGTTTGGAAAATGGTCGTGGAGATGGGGGTGAGAAGAGGCGTGTCTATTTCCGAGAACCAGTTTGGATTTATACCGGGGCGTTCGACCACAGAAGTCATTCATCTTATTAGAAGGTTGGTGGAGCAGTATAGGGAGAGGAAGAGAGACTTACATATGGTTTTCATCGACCTCGAGAAGGCATACGACAAAGTTCCTAGGGAGGTTCTATGGAGATGTTTGGAGGTTAGAGGTGTACATGTGGCGTACACTAGGGCGATCAAGGATATGTATGATGGAGCCAAGACCATGGTACAGACAGTGGGATGAGACTCGGAGAACTTTCCAGTGATGATGGGCTGCACCAGGGATCAGCTTTTATCCCATTCTTACTTGCCTTGGTGATGGATGGACTGACGCGACAAATTCAAGGGGAGATGCCATGGTGTATGTTATTCGTAAATGACATAGTCATGATTGATGAGACTCGCAGCGGAGTGAACGCTAAGCTGGAGGCTTGGAGACATACTATGTAATCTAAAGAATTCAGGTTGAGTAAGACCAAGACAGAATACTTGGAGTGCAAGTTCAGTAACGGGAGCGCCCTTGAACCAGACGTGGAGGTGAGGCTTGGTACTCAGGTCATTCCAAAGAAAGGAAACTTCAAGTACCTCAGGTCTATTATCCAAGGGGATGAAGAGATTGATGACGATGTCACGCACCGTATTGGGGCAGGGTGGATGAAATGGAGGCTCGCATCTGGAGTCATATGCGACAAAAATGTGTCACCAAAATATAAAGGCAAGTTCTTTAGGGCGGTGGTTAGACCGACTATGTTGTATGGGGCGGAGTGTTGGCCAGTCAAGACTTCACACATCCAAAAGATGAAAGTTACGGAGATGATGATGCTGAGATGGATGTACGGGCATACAAGAAGGGATATGATTAGAAATGATGATATCCGGGACAGAGTGGGAATGGCCTCGGTGGAGGATAAGATGCGGGAAGCGAGGTGGAGATGATTTGGACATGTGCAGAGGAGAGACACAAATGCCCCAGTGCGGAGGTGTGAGAGGTTGGCTATGGACGGGTTCATGGGGGGTAGAGGTAGGCCGAAGAAATATTAGGGACAGGTGATTAGACGGGATATGGCGCAGATGCAACTTACTGAGGATATGACCTTAAATATGAGGTTGTGGAAGACACGGATTATGGTAGAAGGATAGTAGGTAGTCGAGCGTAGTCCTACTTATGGTTGAAAACTGGTAGTTGTAGTGTTATTATTGTAGGCCCGCTTAGTCTATCATACTAATAGGCACAATATTGTTTTATAGTCTCCTGTAGTTTGATTTCTGCTGCTATGTGTCCTTTAGTGTACTTTGTTTTGCTTATTTACCTGCGCTAGTTACTACTTACTTTTTCGGAATGCGCTATCATGGATATTTTCCTTTGATACCAGCATTTTCATACTGCTTTAAATTTTTTGTTGATCAGGTCTGACTGTTTCTCTTGCTTTGCTTTTTATGTTGCTTTTCTTGTGCTCTGTCTTGAGCCGGGGGTCTCTCGGAAACAACCCCTCTACCTACCAAAGAAGATGTAAGGTCTGCGTACACTCTAACCTCCCCAGACCCCACGTTGTAGGATTTTAGTGGGTATGTTGTTGTTGTGGTTGTTTGTTGTTGTTAAATCATGAGTTGAACCAAATTCAACAATTCATCCTGTTTCATCTCCGATACACAACACCTGTCTATACCTATTAAATCAGGTATGCTTTTTTCTATCCATGTTTCGTCACTTTTCATATGAGTTCTGTTAGTTTTTATTATTTTTTCTATTAATTTGCTCTTTCCAACTACTTGTCTATACAGGGTAATAATACCAAATAATGCTAAGATATTTTGAGTTTAAGCTTTGGGAATGAAATTGCCTAAAGTAGGAAAGGACTCCCAAAAGAACTTCATGGACTGAATCCGAAATTAGTAGAGCTCCAGATGTGGAGCAAAAGAAAGATTTCGAATATATTTTATTAGTTTTTCGTCATTCTTATTCTAAATCAATTATATTAAACGTTAGTAATTAGAAAATTACGGCATTTTAGAGTCGTAGATTTTTTCATTCATTTGATTATGTAATTACTCAACCTATGTAAATTTTCCATTTCTTTATTTTACTAACCTTTATTTTTTCACATTTGTTGGTGATAATATAAGGGATTTTATCTTATGTTAAGAATCACACATGGTATTTTTCATATGGTTTTGCCTTTATTATTAATTTTTTCTTGTAGAATATATGTTTACTAATTTTCTCCCGTGGGGTTTCAATTTCTTATATTGCAATAGCTCTTCCTTTTTCTTTTAAGAGTCTTCTCTTCTCCTATTTTGTTTTTAAAAAAAATGTCTCTGATCTGATAAGATGGACTAAAATGATGGTTACATCCTCTACTTTCTATCAAGTTTGGAGTTTCAGTATTAATGTCAAGGTCAAGCACATGTGTTGTGTTGCCTGAAGAACTCTTACTGTATCTTATTTTTGTTGATCTGCTTCCTTAAGTGCTACCACTCTTATTGCCCCCCCCCCCGGGGAGGGGGGGTTTGAAATATATTGGGCTTGTGTTTTTATGCATGATTCTTAAGTCAGTATCATAACCAACTATTTAAATTGTTAATTCATTTGAATTATAGAATTGGACAAACTTGCGACACACATTTCAAGAAACTAGTTATACGAAAAGTGGAAAATATCAACCTTCAGAGATGAATTACGATTTTACCCCTATTGCAAATTAATCAAAATGTAATAAAACATTAAACTTCTAGCATAAATAAATATTAAATAGTAATATTATAATTACCACCCATTAAATGATGAATTTAAATTACATAATGTGCATTCTAATTATTGAGAAGGAAATTTTCATCTTCTAATAATTAATGTTAACTTTTCTTCGTCTGGTAACATATATCCTTTATCATATCATCATATCTATATCTATATCTATATCATATTATTTTAAAAGTAGAAAGACCCTAAATTGAAAAGTTGAATTATCAAAATATAAATTAAAAGTTAAACGACATTTTTACCCTTACAATAAAATATACTCCTATTTATAAACACTTATGTACAAAATGGTAAATATAAATACTAATGAATCTAATTTCACTTTGAATAGCAAGGTATTAATGAAGCAAAAAAGTACTACAGGTTAATATCAGAAAACAGATGACGAATGGTTAAGACGTTTCCGTTTTATGGTTGCGAAATCGGGAACCTGCTACTAGTTATATTTGTTGGTTGCTACGTTGACTCAGATATCGCAATTAACGTTGAACAATTGACACAGAATGGTAATCCTAAATCAAAATGCATGGATGACTCATAAAGTGAGGTGACACAACTTAAGCTTTACAAGCACCTCTATCGGCTTTGGCAATAAGCAAATATGCAAACTTCATTCTACACTCGAGCATAACTAGATGTAGCAAAACATTAAACAGTCCTACTGTGTGGATTGTATGGATGGTATGAACTGCCTAAACAAGAATTCTTGAACAGCAAACTCTCGAGGTACCCAATTAAATGAAAGCTAAGCCAGACCAATTTTCATAGACTGACCACAGCCCCCAAGGAAAGCATCCAAAAGTAAGCTCAAGACATGATGCACCCATAGTTTCTAAGGTTTCAAAACGTGCTCTAGACCTCAAAATAAATCTAATCCCTAGCAATACGACTAACTTCATTGAAAGTTGAGAGAACAAACAGTCATTTGATAATATAGGACCGGCTTCAATCAAATGACTGCAAAGATTGCAACCAAAAGTGTTGTGTGTACTCCATTACTCCTTATAAAACAAACATTTTCTTATAAACAATGGTTTAACTGCTCTTTATAAGTTATTTGCACCACCGTTGCTAATAAGAATCATTGTGACAGTCGCACAAAATTGAGACCTAACAGACACAAAATTGAGACCTGGCAATAAGCAAGTATTCAATATTCATTCTACAATTCAAAATAACTAAATATAGCAAGACCTAACAGACACTCCCTCCGTATTCAGTCTATCAAATGAAATACACGGAACATTTTCCGAGTAAGAGATTAAATGGGAGCAGCATCCAGGAAATGCCAAAAGTTTCAGCATCCAAACTCAAAATAACCTAATTCAGAGCAAATCTGAATAGCTTAATTAAATTTAACTTAATTGAATTAGTCTTAACAACCCTGTAACTACTAACATTACTGATTAAGTTTTCTATTTTTGATCGAGTCCATTTTCAAACACATCCGAATATAAATACTGTAACTAAAACAGTGACATCTTAAACTCCTAAAAAGCATATACGTATCTCCTAACCACGGCCTTAACATTTCCTTACATTGCAGCACATTAGCTAATACAATGAACACTCTCAAATAAAGCAGATAATTAGGAATATAAATCTAAGATTAATAATAAAAAACAAATGATAACAATAAGCAAAAACTCTTAATTCTTAAATAACTCAACAATCTCCAAGGTTGTCGACAAACACATCAAAACCCAAAATCCATATAGCAAAAAAAACTGTAAATAACCGTCCAGCAAAAACATAAAAACAGAAGTAAACATAACAATAATCAATCACCACCAGCCTTGTTGTAAACATAGGTCAACCCACACTTACCACAATAATGACGATCAAAATGATTCGCCATAAAAGTACCAGCACCACACTCAGCATTAGGACACTCTTTTCTCAACCTCTGCACTTTACCAGAATCATCAACCTTATAAAACTGCAACACAGCAAGCTTAACCTTCTTCTTCTTATGCTTAATCTTCTTTGGCTTAGTATAAGTCTTCTTCTTTCTCTTCTTAGCACCACCACGGAGACGAAGCACGAGATGGAGTGTTGATTCCTTCTGGATGTTGTAGTCGGCTAGGGTACGGCCGTCTTCAAGTTGCTTTCCTGCGAAGATTAAACGTTGTTGGTCTGGTGGGATGCCTTCTTTGTCTTGGATCTTGGCTTTGACATTGTCGATGGTGTCCGAGGATTCAACTTCTAGGGTTATTGTTTTCCCTGTTAGGGTTTTCACGAAGATCTGCATCTTTGCCGCTGCGGCTTTAGGGTTGGTTTCTAGATGATGGAATGATAATGTGCAATGTGACGCTTTATTAGGGTTTTAGATACTCATTTCGACGCAATTAGGCCGGGCCTCTTGTGCTACTTGGGCCTATAGAGATGAAAATGCATTTTGGGCTTAGGTTGACTTATAGGATAAAATCAATTTTTTGTGCGGGTGTCCATTAAAAGCACATGTCTTTAATTTTTGCCATTCAAATTGTTTGTTTTTAATTTTTGTATTTCGCTTTAAAATATTCTAAAGTTTCGAGTTCGAACTCTGCTCAATTAAAAATTTAAAAAAAATTGCAAGATAGAATTTGGATTCGCAAGGCAGAATTTGTGTGCAAACTTACTTTGCAGGCTTCATGTAGAGTTTGAAACTTTGCCTTAAGGCATAGTTTGCAGGTAAATTCTGTCTGCGAATTCAAACTATGTCTTGCGAACTTTTTAAATTTTTTACTGAGTTGGGATTCTAACCTAATTTTTTTTAGGCGAATTAAAAAAAGAAAAAATTTCAATTTGAGGGACAAAAATTAAAGACTACCCCAAAAGAGGAACATTTGTGCGAATTTCCCAGATAAAATTAGGTAAAATGGCCAATTTTTAGCCGATAGTTAAAGTTTATCCACAATTTTAAATGTTATTGAAAGTAACCACTTTTTAAGACAAAAATTAACTCTAGATAGAGAAAATCCCTATAAAAATATGAAACAATCTGTGTTGGACTTCAAACCTTTGACCAGCTAAATCTAGCACATAGTGATCGAGTTTTAAAGTTTCTGGTGTTTGAAACTCTTATGAACAATCTATGGAGTTTGAATTTTAAATTCAAATCTAAAATTATAAAGGATTCCAACTTTAGGGATCATGGAGTTTGAAATAGACATCACGAGTGAATTAAAATAGGTACCATGAGTGAAATAGTGATAAAAATATATATTTTAAAATAAGCATTATTAGTTAAATAGATATGACTTCTACTTCGGCCTCTCTATCTTGTAGAGGTAAGATCTTCTTACATCTTACCTTCTCCAAAGCCCATATTGTAGAATCACACTGAATTTGTTGTTGTTGTACATACGACTTCTACAGGTTGAAATTTTATGATTGTGTCAGAAAATTTTTTAAGGACTTTAAAATAGGTATTATGAGTGAAATAATTATTATATATATAAGTTTTAAAATAGGTATAATGAGAGAAATATATACATAAAATAATGTGAAAAATATAATTGTCACCATTATACTTCTTTTGAACTCAAGGACAATGTCTCGGAGGTTTTGAACAAGTTTTATTATATTTTGATATGTGAAACTCTAGGATTGTATAATGGAGTTGATTGTACCCTTGAAACAAATTTTGGAGTTTGAGCTTATAAAAGTTAAAACTTTATTAATTTTTTCTGAATTTTGAATTGTCTTTGTTCCAACTTCAAGAGCATTTTCAAGAGTTCATATATTTTTAAATGTGATGTCTCAAACCGGATAAATTCTTAACCTTTCCTCTCTTATTAGGAGTAAATAACGTTTTTTGTGAGTGACAGTCAATAGTGAGTATATAAATAGTGATTTCAAATCTAGAGATTAATCGTACTCTAGCAATTTATGTAAGGCATATTTTGATATTTTGGAGGTGATGGTGGAGAAGTTGACATATAAGTCACCATACTGTCACTCTACTAAAGCATACACGAGATTTTCATTTCATACGACTCTTCATTCAATTCTTTCGAATTATCTGGATTCCTTTCCGCATTCGAGAATCCCCCTTCTTTCACTCCACCCCGAAGAATAACTAGGACCAATTTAATCATATTTTCATGTTCCAATTAAAACGTTTAAAACATTGTCACTCTACTAAATCATACACGAGATTTTCATTTCATACGACTCTTCATTCAATTCTTTCGAATTCTCTGGATTCCTTTCCGCATTCGAGAATCCCCCTTCTTTCACTCCACCCCGAAGAATAACTAGGACCAATTTAATCATATTTTCATGTTCCAATTAAAACATTTAAAACATTGTCCGTTTTTTATTATTCTATTTATTAAATATATACGAATTCAATCACGATCTTATATATAATGATATTTAAAGGTTTTTTCGTGCTTTAATCTAGAAGTATAGTCATCCAAACAATATTTCACATAAAAATGATTAAAGTAAAATCATTTTTCAAATGTCGGCTAAAGTTTGATTAAAGGTTCAAAATTGGCAATTTTCGCATTTTGCTAAAATAACAAATAAAACGGGCTCTCGTCCGCACCACCTGGGTTTGGCCTCATTGTGCCTTTGTATTCGGGTTATCTGCTCAAAGGACTTGTGAGTTAGTAGTATATGATTTGTTTTGGGGGAAAAATCATTATAAAGGGGTGGCCAGTGGGCCGGGTTCGGGGCGGAACGGGACCCGACGGAACTGGAGAGAGCGGGACCGGTCCTCCAGCAGGACTGGCGGGATCCGCCGATGTCCCGTTCCCGATTCCGTCGAAAAAGGGGACCGGTCTTATCGGGGAGGGCGGGGCGGGATCGGGTTTTCTATTATTTTTTTTTGCACTTAATTTAAAAAATAACATATATAAACACCTCAATAATTGAACAAGATAGTGTAATAAAAATATCACAATGTTGTTTTTGTGTCTCTTATATTATTTAATAGAAATATGATTTTTTGTAATACAATTTCAAAATTGCAACTTTGTGGTGTTGACAGTTGCGAATAACATAGTAAAATTACAATTAAAAAAATCACATATTTATAAACATCTTTTCTAGTTTCTTCACAATGTCTTGTGGTTCTTCAGTTGGAATTGGAATTTGTTGGTCAAATTGCTCGACGTCGCTTCCACCTCCATCGGATAAGATTTCGTTGTAGTTTTCGTCGTCTTCTTTGTTGATCTCTGATTGACCGCACCTTCTACGCTCCGCTAGTATCCAATCTCTGAATAAAACTGCAATCTTCAAGTTGTCTCCCGCTAATGAGTGTATGTGCTCTCCTATTTAAAATCTTCCGGCAGAAAAAGCGCTTTCAGACGTTGTTGATAACGCTTGAATGTTCAACACATCTCGAGCCATCTTTGATAGTGTTAAAAATGTCTTTTCATTCTCCCTCCAGTAATTCAGTAAGTCTTCACGTCCTTCTTCATTGAGAACTGCTTGGTACGGTACAACACTCTGCAAAACAAAAACATCAAACTCGCTAACTTGATTAGTAGTGGTACCACTAAACATTCTATGTCTAAGACTTTCAATACTAGCCACAGAAACAACATGTCTTTTTTGAGGTTGAAGAAGGAGAAGGAAAAGGAGAAGGAGAAGAAGAAGAAGAAGTCGGTTGGTTGCTAGCACTTTCTTGTTGGTAATGCGTATATTCTTTTTTTGCATTCATCATGTATGCTAAACAAAACTTCTTCTTTAGTTGGTTGTTCATTTGGATTTTTTGGAGTTAGAGGTGGAAGTACTGCTATACAATCATAAATAGTTTAAATAAGTGTTTTACAACCGTCTATTTTAATAGTCGAATTTAATACAGGACCAATAATATAAATAGTGGAAATAGGAAAAAAATATTTTTTAAATTTGATAAACATTTTAATAGGTGCCTTATAAGATGGTTTTTCCATATATTCACTAAGTAACAAAAATATTAGAGCTATATAAAATAACATAGTTGAAATAGTAGGATAATATATACCAAAAAATTCTTTAGTTGCTTGAAAAAAAATCTCTAAAAATACAATAAGTTCTGAAATTTTTTCTCAATCGTTATCTACAACCATATTAGTTGGATTTCAATTATGGGCGTTAAAAATAAAGTTATAGGTCTTCTATAATCATAAGCAACAAGTAGTTGTTCATATAAAGAATTCCACGTAGTCGCTACTTCTTCGGAAATTTTTCTATAAGGTAGTCCACAATCGTGACAAGTTTTTTATATTCTATTTTTCTTTGTATTCTATTACTTCTAAAAATAAAGTTTATAGCAAATTGTACTTTAGTAAGAATGTCTTCAAAAAGTAATAGATCATCCTTTACAACTAAGTTATAAATATGACACACACATTTTATATGAAAATAATTAGAAAAAGATGGAGATAAAATATCTTTTAAAAGTCTAATAGTATAATTATTAAAAGAAGCATTATCTAACGTAACAATAATTATTTTGTCAGTTATACCATAATAATCGCAAACTTAATGAATATTTTATTCAATAAAATTTCCGGTGTGCCTATCATCAATATATCTATATGCTAAACTACATTTTTGCATAGACCATTTATAATTTATCCAATGACATGTTATAGTTAAATAATCATGGTCGTTAGTACTACGGCCTATATCAGACGTGATAGATACTTTGTCAGGAAAATGATATAATGAATAACGTAAATATTGTTGATATTCATGTGCAAATTTAAAAACGTCTCTCCTAACAGTTGATCTAGAAAACCGTTAAAAGCAGGATTATACATATCTCTAATGTAATAAAACCAGGAGAGGAAGGAAATGAAAAGGGCAAACCCTCCACCGCAACTAATTTTACTATTGTTTCCATATCTCTATATTTATCGTATTTAGGACCTACAATTCCCCCCGTCATCAAGTTAATTTGACCATGTACTTGATCCGGGACACTATGTGAACCTTGTCCCGACTTAGAGCGCATTGGCGCACCCGACTTTGTAGCCACGTATTCATCCCACCTAGCTTTGTGAAAGTTTTGTACATGTCTCAATAAACCTCTCGTTCCACCCTGACTTTTTTCCATTTTAAATTTATAAACATTTTTACAACTTCTGCATCTAACTACTTGATTCTCTTGGTCCCTATCAAAAAAATCTCATGCATCAGATTTTAATTTTTGTTGTGTGGTGCCTCGTCTCATGCTAGGGGAAATATGAGGCGTTCCAGTTTCAGTTTGAAGTGCACTAGTGGGTGTGTCATCTAGATTAGTGGATGTGTCATCTAGATTATCTTCTAAATTAAAGTTTGGTTGGGTTGCAGAATATATCTCATCGTCTAATGGTATATCATTAAAAAATTCAATTTCATCTATATGAGTATAATCAATCAAATCATCCTGTCTAGGAATAGGATGACTAGAAGAAGTACTTCTGCCATTGTTACCCCGACTAGAAGAAGCACTCTTACCCTTAAACATACATCTTAATCCTTCCATTTTAATTAGGCAAATATATAATTAAAGATAATAAAATTAAGTGTGATAATTAAAATGAAGTAACAATAATAATTTAAAGAAAGACGAAGGTACCAAATGCCGACATAACGTCGACGTGTAATCGAGGTTGAAAATTGAAACTTTGCTCGATGGATGATCCTTAAGCTAGTTGTCAACTTCACTCTCAATTTTTTAACTTTGATACAGTTATACAAATGAACAAATAAAATATAATATTTAGTAGGCAATGTAGACTTGTAGAGAGATTAGAGAGATTGTAGGAAGATTTGTGAGAAAGATGAAGAGAAAATGAGGTATTTATAGTTGAAAAATTGGGTTAAAGTAAATATATTAACTTAGGGGTTAAAAATAAATATTAAGGGGGTAGAGGTTGGGGGGAGGCCAAAAATGGCCGTTGTGCAACGACCATTTTTTGTAAAGGGAAGGGGGTAGGCGGGACCGGGGCGGGATCAGGGCAGGCGGAAACGGGGGCGGGATCGGGGCGGGTCGGGTGGGATCGGGCCTGGGGAGGGACGGGCCCGGGCGGAACATGCCCAAGACCCGTCTCGGATTCGAGTCACGTGCCTGTTTATTTTAGGGGGATCGGGGCGAGGAGGGTCGAGTCGAAACTGGGCCAATCCGGCTCACTGGCCAACCCTATTATAAACTAGAGGATGGAAGGTGAAATGGTGGAGGAAATCACAAAGTATAAATTCATATGATTAATCAACTAGACTATTATAAATTTGGAAAATTGAAGAAAAGGGAAACAATAAATATGCCATGTATAGCTTTTTTGGCATATTTCGTCTTTGTCAAATTTATACGACATTATTAATACTTTGGAAGTCAAATAAATTTTTTGACATGATTTAATTAAACTTTATAAAAATATTTTAAAATATTAATTACTTTGAATTACATTCTTTTTATATATTTTAAACTTTTAGATTTTTACAAGGAAGATGACATTTAAATAATTTTTTTTGTTAAAGTTATTAGCGAATATTCTCCGAATATTCCCTGTATATTTTGTAATTATGATAGATGTATATTTAAGATAACTTAGGATTCTAATTATATTAGGAATCAATCTTTGTAAGGTAAGTTAGGATTCATACCATATTAGGAATCAACCTTTGTACAGCTATATATATTGTGAATAATGAAAGGAATCCCCAAGAGAAATTATTCTATCTTTCATGGTATCAGGAGCCTAAAACCTAAACCTTACTCTTCTCCTCTCTCCCTCCCTCTCTCGGCCAAACCAGAAAACATCTCGGCCAAAAACAACAGTTTTTTGCTTATTTTTTTTGTTTTTTCCCTCGACTGAAACAGCTTCAAGGCAGCCACCATGTCTTCCCCTACAAATTCTGGTTCATCCACTGGCACACTTGACAACCCTTCTCAACGTTCAGTATCTTCTTTTCATCCGGCATTCGCCGTTAACAACATCAGGAATTTTATCCCCATAATTCTTGATCAAGAAGACTGTCAATATTCCATATGGATGGAACTATTCTACATTCATGCATGTGCATACAACGTGCTCGATCATATTGACGAATCTGTTCCTCATCCCACCGATGTTACAGACTCAATCTGACGTCGTCTTGACGACATCGTCAAACAATGGATCTACGGCACCATCTCCAAAGACCTATTGTGCACTATCATGAAAACAGGTGCTACGGCACATGAACTTTGGGTCCGGCTAGAAGAAATCTTTCAGGACAATAAAAATACTCGGGTCATGTATTTAGAAGAGCAATTCACCAATACCCGCCTCGAAAATTTTAACATGTCCGAATATTGTAAGCAACTGAAACTCATCACCGATCAACTATCCAACATCGGGACTTCTGTTTCAGAAACCAAAATGGTGCTTCAACTTGTTGTGGGTTTACCGAAAGGTGAATATGACACACTCGCAACAATGATTCAACAAGCCGACCCTCTCCCAAGTTTCAACAAGGCACATTCACAACTATTGTTGGAAGAAACTAGACGTGCTAAACAAGAGGAACATAATCAAAAGGCGTTAGCCGTTGACGGGATAACAACACCTGCGACCAGCATCACATCATGTCCAGCAGCAGCAGCAGGCCAGTGGCGGAGGTCGTGGCGGCAGAGGTCGCAACAACAAAGGTAAGGGCTGCGGAAAGGGCCAACGCAACCAGCATCAGCCAAGCCAAAACACCGACCAGAATCGAATCAAGCGGCGGCAGCGGCCCAACCAAAGAACTAGGCCTCGCCGCATGCTCGCAGAATGTCGTCAGCCCTGGGCCCAGCAGCCCATGGTCGATCGCCTCTTGGGCCTGCTTCAACCACCAGGTAGGCCAACCAAAGAATAAAGAGGCCCACCTGGTCGCAATCCAAAGAAGAAGAAGACAACACGGCCCCCGACTGATTTGGGCCAGGCCTACACCACCGTGAACCTTCAACAGCCCGACGACAATTGGTACATGGACACCGGAGCCACATCTCACCTCACCCGGTCGTCAAGTAACTTATCTCAACTACGTCGGTTAAAGTGTCCTCAATTTATTACTGTCGGCAATGATCATCGCATTCCAATTGAAGGTTACGGTAACACACACACCAAACATCCACACCCACCTTTCTCCCTAAACCACGTCCTATATACACCTAACATCATTAAGAACTTAATCTCCGTTAGAAAATTCACTAGCAATAATTCTTTGTCTGTCGAATTTGACCCTTTTGGTTTTTCTGTGAAGGAACTCAATACGGAGAAAATTCTTACACGCTGCAATAGTGTGGGAGATCTATACCCATTCACTCAATCTTCCGCTGTCAGATCGCAAGTACCTCTATCCCTTGCGGCGATCTCTCCTTCAACTTGGCACAACAGACTCGGACACCCTGCAGACCCAGTATTTACTTTTCTTAGGACTTCTAAGCGTATTCAATGTAATAATGGGAAAATTGCTCAACACTGTTTTTCTTGTCCACTAGGCAAACATACTCGTCTTCCATTTATGTCATCAAACAGTGTTACTTTTTCTCCTTTTGATATTGTTCATGTTGATTTGTGGACATCTCCGATTGTTAGCTCTTTGGGTCATAAATTCTATCTAGTATTCTTGGATGATTTTTCACACTTTGTCTGGATTTACCCACTGAAATTCAAATCTGAAGTTTTTACAAAATTCCTTGAGTTTCAAAAATTCATTAAAACGCAATTTGAAAAATCTATCAAATCATTTCAGTGTGATAATGGACGAGAATTTAATAACTCAGCATTTCACAATTTCTGTTCTAAACAAGGCATGGTTTTCCGTTTTTCTTGTCCCTATACTTCTTCCCAAAATGGAAAGACTGAACGAATTATATGTACCATTAATAACATGGTTCGCACACTCCTGTTTCATTCCTGCATACCACCGCCTTTCTGGGTCTATGTTGTCAAAATGGTAGAATCCCTTCTTAATATTTTACCAACTAGCACACTCCAAAACAAGACCCCTACTGAAATATTATACCGTAGGCTACCATCATATGATCACCTACATATTTTTGGATGCTTATGCTACCCCAACATAGGCTCTACTACACCTCACAAACTTGCCCCTCGCACTCTACCATGTGTCTTCATTGGTCTTTCTCCTAATCATCGGGGATACTTGTGCTATGACATTGCTACTCGCAAAATTATCGTCTCCCGTCACGTCACCTTTGACGAGACAACCTTTCCTTTTTCCAATCTTCGAAAATTTCAGACCACCGATTACCTCTTTCTCGATGAACCGAGTATGTCCCCGATCATCTAAAATCTGTACCAACAATAGTTCACTATCCCGACCAGATCGCCCTTACGATCGCTTACCCACCGGCTCTCGGTCACCAACACCATCGCCGCTTTCAGAAGGTCGTCTGCCCTCCAAAGAAGAATGCCGCCACCCAGCCCCATGATCTCGATCTAATACCCATACACCACCCATACTCCCTCCAACCGAGTCTCCTGCACCTCCAACACCATCGTTCTCGCCCCAAAGAACCGGCCCCATACCATGTCGCCTCCCAACCTCGCAGAACTGCCTCGCATGACTATGCAGCCTCACAGTCCCGACCCACCACCACTGCCTTCTCATCGCATGGAGACTCGTGCACAACACGGGATCTTCAAACCCAAGGTTCACTTCAATCTATCTACACAAACCTTATCACCCATTCCAAAAAATCCAAAACTAGCAAAACTGGACCCAAATTGGAATGCGGCCATGTGCGAGGAATTTAACGCTTTAACCAAGCAAAACACTTGGGATTTGATACCTAGACCAGCTGGTGTGAATGTTATCCGGTGTATGTGGTTATTTCGTCATAAGTTCAGAGATAGTGGTGACTTAGAGAGGTATAAGGCAAGACTAGTTGCCAATGACACTAATCAACAGGAGGGTATTGATTGTGGTGAGACATTAAGTCCGGTTGTTAAACCGACCACTATTCGGACTGTTCTCAGTATTGCTATGGGCATGCATTGGCCGATTCATCAGCTTGATGTCAAGAATGCGTTTCTTCATGGGGATTTGAAAGAGAATGTGTACATGCATCAACCTCCTGGCTTTGTTCATCCAGCAACTCTGTAGTTTGTGTGTCGTTTCAGAAAGTCATTGTATGGATTGAAATAGGCACCCCGCGCTTGGTATGATCGGTTCGCCAGGTATCTTCTGCAGATTGGTTTTGTATGTAGCAGGTGTGATACATCTCTCTTCACTTTTCACCGAGGTAGCAGCACTGCATATTTGCTATTATATATTGATGACATTGTTCTTACTGCCTCATCTGACGGGTTGAAGAATGAAATCATTGCTCTACTCAAAACTGAATTTGTTATGACTGACTTGGGCAAGCTAAGCTATTTTTTGGGTATATCGGTGACAAGATCTGCAGCCACTATGTTCCTATGTCAGCGTAAGTATGCAGAAGAGATAGTGTACAGGGCCAAGATGGCAAATTATAAAATTATGCCAACTACGGTGGACTCAAAATCCAAGCTTAGTGCCAATGACGGTGCGCCAGTTTCTGATCCCACTCTATATCGGAGTCTAGCAGGTGTTCTTCAGTATCTTACATTCACTAGGCATGATATTGCATATGCCGTTCAGCAGGTGTGTCTGTTCATGCACGACCCCCGAGAGTCCCATTTTGCCGCCCTCAAACGTATTATCAGATACGTTAAGGGCACACTAGACTTCGGATTACATCTATACCCCTTTGCCCCAACCAAGCTACTTGCCTACACAGATGCAGATTGGGCAGGATTCCCCGACACACGTCGCTCCACCTCAGGGTACTGTGTATTTCTTGGAGATAATCTTATCTCATGGTCCGCCAAGCGGGAGGCAACACTTTCCCGAATATCGCAGTGTTGCTAACGTAGTTGATGAGATCTGTTGGCTCCGAAATCTTCTTTTGGAACTCCAGTATCCACTCCGCAAGGCGTCTATAGTCTATTGTGACAACATATCTGCCATCTATATGTCTCATAATCCGGTCCAACATCAACAGACTAAACATATTGAGATGGATATCCACTTTGTGCGAGAGAAGGTTGCCCGTGGTCAGGTCAAAATATTACACGTGCCTTCCTCTTATCAGTATGCAGACATCTTCACAAAGGGACTACCGCGACAGCTCTTCCCCGACTTCCGATCCAGCCTTAGCGTTCGGCTTCCTCCCGCTCCGTCTGAGGGGGAGTATTAGCGAATATTCTCCGAATATTCCCTGATAGATATATATTTAAGGTAACTTAGGATTCTAATTATATTAGGAATCAACCTTTATAAGGTAAGTTAGGATTCGTACCATATTAGGAATCAACCTTTGTACAGCTATAAATATTGTGAATAATGAAAGGAATCCCCAAGGAAAATTATTTTATCTTTCAAAAGTTACTCATCATGTCAAAAACTACATAGGGTGATAACACATTTTCTTTTTGATCGTACAGTGGTATAAAATCTACTTAGTTAAAAACATATATGTATTGAGTATTTATTTATATTAAAATTTAATTTATCATAATTAATTGATTTAATAAAGTGAATATTTTACTTATTCCGGTAATTCTACCACAAGGCTAGTGTGGTAGCAGGGTTTAAGCCGAGCACAGGGGAAGAAAATGGCGGCACGCTGATATCCACCATTCTCAGTAATTCCCCTTTTCTCCTCCTCCTTGTATACATCTACTCACTGTTTATTTTATTTTGAGATAATGATCAAATCACATGTTTTACACCCCAACTATTAGTTGCTCCCTTTTCCTATTTAATTATCATCATATATGCATTAAAATACACTTTTCACGTACGAAAATGAAATAACTGATAGTTGGCTTAATCATCTTCGAGGTGTGTTTTAATACATGATACTTTCAGATATTTGACTAATTAGCTTTGATGTGTGTTTTAATACGTGATAGTTCAGGTAGAAAAGAGGAACAACTGATAGTTGGCCTCAAGGCCGTCCCTGGGGCGGTCAAGGCGGCGCAGCCGCACAGGGCCCCGGCCGGCGGGGCCTCCTCCCCAGAATTTTTCTTTTTCTTTTATTGATTTCAAATATTAAGATATGTATTAAAAATGACTCCAATTTTATTAGTGATAGTTGTAGCATAGTGGTTGAGGGCTCTCTTCAAAAGTCATTCCCTAGTGAGAGGTCGCGTATTCGAATCCAATGGCTTTTTTTAAAACACAAAAAACAGGCCTCCCTCCATCTTTAAATAAATTTGGGCCCAAGGTCCAAGTCCCCAACCGACGGCCCACCTCCCTCTTTAAACAAAAAAACAAATATCGATTGGGTTTTCAAGTCCCCAACCCAACCAGTCGGCCCGACAACCTCCCTCCCTCTTTAAAACACCACAAATACAATCCCAAAAAAAAATTCCCCCATTAATTATTGTAGAAATCTCAACTTTCAAGTTCCAAGTAAAGATCTTTTTGGTAAGTTATTGTTTTGAGAAATTATTTTGCTCTAATTCACCATTAACATGGATTGATTGCATCAATGTTTATTCTATTTTGCTTAGGGTTTCAAATTTCTCAAATCTCAATATTATATTAGGGTTCTCAATATTACATTAAATTAATTGTGTTTAGCTTTAGATTTTACATTACTTTTATCGGTAATGTATGTAATGGATGAATAATATTTTACATTATTACATTAAATTTGGTTTGTCTTTTTGTTTCAATAGGAGAATTACAAATGCCTTCTACCAAAAAATATCCGTCTGGACATGAAAAACGTAAAAAAAAAAATGACACGAAGAAGAGTTCATCAAGTCTCAAAGAGGGGCATTAGATAGATTTGTTGTGAAGCCGACAAATCCATCACTTGAAAAATTAGCTAATGAAGATATGCTTATTGATGTTGCTATGGCCAAGGTTAAGGGGTTAATTGCTTCTTTTGAAGAGTATAGAGAAATTGGATTCAAACAAGCAATCAATACCGTAAAAGAACTTTGCTTCATCAATGAAGATTGATCTTATTTTTCTTAAAATGAGACAAATATATAGAAAGATACATTTTGATGAGCTCTCTTGTGAATCTTTCCAAATGCAACAAGAATCTCTAGAGGAAGCTTTTAGAGTTCATACTTTTTATACATAGTTAATCAAACAATTGGGTCATTGAAGGAAATGTTTGAGCAATACGAGGAATATGAAGATCTTTTTGGATTTCTTTTCACAACTGATAAGTTGAGCTCATTGAATGATGAGGACTTGAAGACTCGTTGCAAGAATCTTGAAAGAAAACTACAAATGAAAGAGGTCACAAGACCAAATATTTCAAATTTGGACGGGTATCAAGAATTGAAGATCATGCAACATATTCTACCACAGGAAGCAAAAACAGCTAGTGCAATAATGAACCTTTTGAAAGAATGAATTGTTTTCCCAATTCATTCATTGCATATAAGTTATTGTTCACTATTCCGATGACAATTGCATCTGCAGAGAAATTTTTTTCTAGATTGAAGTTGTTGAAATCTTGTTTGAGATCAACCACGACGCAGACAAGATTGAATGCATTATTTTTTATTTCAATTGAGAGTGAATTTCTAGACATTCTTGATTATGAAAGATTGCTTGATGACTTTGCAGATAAAAATGCAAGGAGATCAATTTTCTATGCCTAATGTAATGATAGTTTTTCTTATAAATCTTTCATGTAATGACATTAAGGTATCTCTTTCGTAGCATTATAATTTATTGTACTAAAATTAAAAATATTGAATGGAATATAGTGTTTACTATACATTTATTTGATGTTTTGATCAATAATTTTTTTAAATATTGATTAATTAGTTAATTTTAATTTTTCATGTGAATAAAAAATGACCTCTTTTTATTTCTCGCACCGGGCCCTTAAAAGTATAGGAACGGGCTCAATATGGATGACAGAATTGTGGGAAGCAAGGTTCCAAAGGTGCTGCTATGATTGGGAGAGTGAAAGGATGACCCATTACAGAATGGGTGGGAAGCAAGCTTTAGAAGGCGCTGCTATGACAGGTAGAGTAAAGGACGACCCAGTTTTTACCTGGAAGATGTCTAGATCCCAAATTCTTTGATATCGACATTTCAAGGAATTGGTATTTTTAAGTCTCGCTCTCAAACCTATCTGCTACAATAGCCTATTAAAATTAGTTGGGAAACTAGAGCTCCCCATAAAGTAAAGAAGTTATTTTAGAAGTACCAAGAGGGCAATATCTAAAGAGATAGATTCAGATTTCTTTTATCTGACTTTTTTTGTCATGCTTTCTCTTGAGCCGAGGTCTTTTGAAAATAGTCTCCCTATCTCCCAAGGTAGGGGTAAGGTCTGCGTATACTCTACATCTACCTCTCAGACCTCACTTTGTAGGATTACGGATATGTTGTTGTTATATAGATTCAGATTTCTACTCTCGGAAACTGGAGTTCCCTATAAGGTTGCATTCTTCAGTTGGACTATAGTTAATGAAGCATGTCTTACTCAACAAAACATACAGAGAAGAGGAATGCAGATTTACAGTAGATGCTGCTGACAGGAAGGAGAATGAAAATGATAATCACTCTTCCACATTACTGGATTGTGACAAGTGATAACTGTTGAATTTCGTTGCTACATTTTTGGGTGAAATGGTAGTATCACAGACAGTCAGAAAAACTCTTTTGGTCCTGAATAATTGTAAGATGAAAAAGGATCTATGGAAAATTTGGAAATCCATTTGACCACGTATTAGTTGGGTGGTATGAGGGGAAGGAACCAGCACGCGCCAAGGGAAAAGTTAAATCTGTTTGCACTGTGAAAGATAGATTTCTCAGCTAGCTAGCTTTCAGGTGTAATCTACAAAATGTTTATGAAGAGGAATACTATCATAGATTTCGTTAGTTTGATCCAAGAACAAATTTTTTAGCTGGGAAAACACCCAATTTGTACTGTCCAGCACCATCTTAATGCTAGCTTTCTTATGTATCAACCCAAAGGAAAAAAGAAAAAGAAGAATAAATTGGTAATAAGTTAATTGGATGAGTCAAAAAGGAAGAACAATTAATTGAATGAGTCTTCAGTCAATGCTAGGTACTAATCTGATTAAAATATGCTTCACTGACTTGCTAAAAGATGGTAAGATATCCATCCCAATTCAAATCATATTTTCTTCATGAGGGACAAATTAACCAATTTTTCGAGTTTCAATGACATCCATTAATTTACTGTTTAAATTAAATTTGAAAATTCTGGAAACTGCGGAAAAAATTGATTTTTTTTGGGAACTGCATGAATATTACAACCCCCAACTTGCTTTGGACTGAGACGTGGTATTTTTTGTTTGTTGATGATGCATGAATACTACTAAAAGTTATAAGTTCCTCATTTTCAAGATAATCTAATATAAAGCTCGATATACTTTTGGCTTTCCTAAAATAAAAGAATGACAACACTTTCGTAGCGGAATAATAATATACTAAAAGAATATCTTACAACTAAAGGCAAGAAGTTGTAAATGAAAAAAAAATACTGCAGGAAAATGAACCTAACCAGCACTTGAACCAAATACTCATAGAGAGACAAATCAAAGTTTTCCATTAAAGTAAAGCCGCATATTTAGTTTAAACTAGGGGTGGCCAGTGGGCCGGGCTCGGGTCTGGCGGGCCGGGTCTGGCGGGGTCGGGGTCGGGGCGGGACGAGCCGGGGGGTCGGGATCGGGACTAGCGGGCCTAGCGGGTCGAATGCTGGCGGGACTGCTCAGCCCCGCCCCGATCTCCGATCCCGATCCGTCGATATCGGCGGGCGGGCTCAGTCGGGCTCGGGTCGGGCGGGCGGGCTCGGGTCGGGCTCGGGTCGGGCGGGCGGGTCGGGTTTTCCTTTTTTTTTTAAATAACATATGTATAAAAACTCAATAAACAAAACAAGATAGTGTAATAAAAACATCCCAAGGTTTGCTTTTGTGCCTCTTATATTATTTAATAGACATATGATTTTTGTAATACAAATACAATTGTCTAAAATCTAAATTGCAACTTTATGGTGTTGTCCAAAAGTTGCAAATTACATAATAAAATTGCAATTAAAAATTACATTTTCAAAAAATGCATTCTAATTGCTTGATGATTTCATGTGGTTCTTCGGTTGGAATAGGTATTTGTTGATCAAATTGATCCACGTCGCTTCCACTACCTTCGGTTAAGATTTCGTTGTAGTTTTCATCATCTTCTTCGTTGATCTCCGGTTGACCGCACCTTCTCCGCTCCGCTCGTATCCAATCTCTGAATAATACTGCAATTTCAAGCCGTCTCCTACCAATGAGTGTCTGTGGTCTCCTATTTGATATCCGTCATAGAAAAAGCGCTTCCGACGCAGTTGATGACGCTTGAATGTTCAAAACATCTCGAGCCATCAATGAAAGTGTCGGAAAGGTCTTCTCATTCCCTCCGATGTTCAAAGCAAGTCTTCTTGTCCATCTTCATTGATAACTTCTTGATACGATGTAACCACGCAAAACAAAAATATCCAACTCGCTAATTTGGTTAGTAGAGGTATGCCGCACATTCTATTTCCGAGGCTTTCAATACTAGCCGCAGAAACAAAGCATGTCTTTGTGAGGTTGTGTTGAAGATGAAGAAGATGGTATGGTAGCCAGACGTTACTAGAATTTTCTTGTTGATAAAATCTATATATATTTTTGCATTGGTGTTCTACGCTATTCAACACTTCTTCTTTAGTTTGTTCAATAGGTGGTGGGTGATTTAGATTTTTGGGACTTGGAGGTGGTAGTACTTCTATACAATCGTAAATAGTTTCAATTAGTGATTTAGTACCGTCTATTTTAATAGTAGGATTTAATCTGAACCAATAATATAAATAGAAGGAATAGGAATAAAATATTTTTTTATTTTGACAAACATTTTTTTAATAGCTGCCTTATAAGCTGGTTTTTCCATATATTCACTAAGTAATAAAAATATTAGAGTTATATAAAATAACATAGTTGAAATAGTAGGATAATATATACTGGAAAATTCTTTTGTTGCTTGAAAAAATTTCTCTAAAAATACAATAAGTTCGGAAATTTTTACCCAATCACTATCTAAAATCATATCAGCTGGGTTTTTATTATGAGAGTTAAAAATAAAGTTATAGGTAATTTATAGTCATAAGCAACAAGTAGTTGCTCGTATAAAGAATTCCACCTAGTCGATACTTCTTGTGGAATTCTTCTATAAGGTAGTCCACAATCGTGACAAGTTTTTTTATATTCTTTTCTACGTTGTACTTTATTACTTTTAAAAATAAAGTTTATAGCAAATTGTATTTTACTAAGAATGTCTTCAAAAAGTGATAGACCATCCTTTACAATTAAGTTATATATATGGCACGCGCATTTTATATGAAAATGGTCGGGAAAAGATGGAGCTAAACTATTTTTTAACATTGTAATTGCGTAATTGTTATTAGAAGCGTTATCTAATGTAATAGTCATAATTTTATCGGTAATTAGTAATAATCGCACACTTGATAAATATTTTACGCAATAAAAGTACGGTGCCTATCATCTATATATCTATACGCTAAAATACGCTTTTGCATAGACCATTTATAATCTATCCAATGACAAGTTCTGATTAAATAATCATGGCCGTTAGTACTACGACCTATATCAGACGTGATAGATACTTTGCCATTAAAATGATATAATGAAAACGTAAATATTGTTGATATTCATGCAAGAAATTTAAATACATCTCTCTTAACAGTTGACCTAGGAAAACCGTTAAAAGCGAGGATTATATATATCTCTAATGTAATGAATAAAACCGGAGATGAAGGAAATGAAAAAGGCAAACCCTCCACAAGAACTAATTTTGATATTGCTTCCTATCTCTATGTTTGTTGTATTTAGAGCCTACAATTCCCCGTCATAGGGTTAATTTGACCACAGACTTGGTCAGGGACAAGACGTGATGTGAACCTTGTCCCGATGGAGCGGCGTTATGCACTCCAGCTTTGAAGCCTGGTATTGGGCATACCTAGCTGGATGAGCACTTACTACGTGTCTAATTAAACCCCGCCCCACCGTGACCTTTTCCGCTTTTAAATTTTAAAACATTTTTACAAATTTTACATATGGCTACTTGATTCTCTACGTCCCTATCAAAAATGTCCATGCATCCGATTTTAATGGTCGTTTCTTTGGACCTCGCCTCATACTAGGGGAATAGGAGGTATTTCAGTTGAAGGTGCACTAGTGGGCGTGTTGTCATCAATATTAGTGGGTGTATCGCCTAGATCATCGTCTAAATTAAAGTCTTCTTGAGTTCAGAAAATAACTCCTCGTCTAAATCTAATGGTATTGTAGGAAAATGTTGAGTATCAACAAAATCATCTGTGTAGGAATAAGATGACTAGAAGAAGTACCCTTGCCCTGGTTGCCTCTACTAGAAGAAGCACCCTTACCCTTACCCTTAAACATACCTTTTAATCCTTCCATTTTAATTATGATAATAAATAATTAAAGACAATAAAATTAAGTGCGCTAAATAAAATAAGCAGACAATAATAATTTAATGAAGGAGCAGATGTACCAAACGCCGACGTAACGTCGACGTGTAATCGAGAGGTTGAAAATTGAAACTTTGCTCGATGGAAGATCCTCAAGCTAGTTGCCAACTTCACTCCCAATTCCCAAATGAATTAATAAAATTGAATATTTAGCAAACAATGTAGAGAGATATATTGAGAAATTAGAGAGATTGTAGGAAGATTTGTGAGAAAGATGAAGAGAAAATGAGTTATTTATAGTTGAAAAATTGGGTTAAAGTGTAAATATAATAACTTATGGGTTAAAAATAAATATTAAGGGGTAGGGGTTGGGAGGGGGCCTAAAATGGTCATTGCCAACGGCCATAATCTAAAATGGTCGTTGGTGCAACGGCCATTTTATGCAAAGAGGGTTTAAGAGTCGGGCGGGTCGGGCTCGGGGCGGGCTCGGCGGGCTGAGTCGGCGAACTGGGCGGGCTCAGTGCAGCGGGACGAGACATCGTCCCGTCCCGAGTTCGAGTCCCGCCCCCGTTAAAATTTTTTTTTTTTTTTAGAGCGGGGTCGGGGCGGGACCGGGGCGGGGTCGGGCCGGGGTCGGGTCGTCCCGGCCCACTGGCCAGCCTTAGTTTAAACAAGATAGAAAGAAAAGCCCCAACAAGAATGTGGCTGATACAAAACAATCAAAAGAGACTTTTTAAAATCAAGTTTACAACCAAGAAAGTATTAGTGCATGTTAATTCTCTGTCCATTTACCAGTCCAATTTTCATAGCAAAAGCAAAAGAATTCAATCTAGAAATATTTGACTAATTACAAAGGCTAGGACAAGTAGAGCAACATAGTTTTATTACGGAAATAAGAATATCCTTTACCTTAATGTGATGCATTCAGGGATCTCGCCTTAAGAATTTATGTGAAAACACAATGGCACACGTGTGCAACTAGCAGTTCAACCAGATCTAAAGCTTAGGAGAATTCTTCCATAAGAAGAAAGTAGAGCATACATGTGAGAAGATCTACTCTCCAACAGAAAGATGAGAGATCTAGTCACTAGGAAACAAAAACCAAAAAAAGGAAAATTAAAAGAGAAAATAAAGAGATCCGCAAGGGTGGCTCAGTTGGTTTAGCATGGGATTTTCATGATGGAGGTCTCAGGTTCGAAACCCACTGCCTATGACAGCAGGGGATTTTGCCTTCTGGGTCGAGCTCGTCGCACGGGGCTTGCCTAGTGCGGGTGTTACCTCTCCGGTATAGAGATGGCAGGTGGGTACAATTTTGCGGATTCCGCATCCGCCCCAGTTGAGGCAGGTATGGGTATAACTTTGGCGGGTACTAGGCGGGTATGGGTAGGTGGTGGATTTGCAGTTATACCCGCCTCATACCCGCCCGCATCCAACCGCCCACCCCAAATCCACCCGCCCGCCTTATACCCGCCAACTATAATTTTATTTGTGCAACTTTATATTTATCTAAAGCCAAATAATTTGGCACACATAATTTTAGCAGCCCATAAGCCTAATAATAATGAATTGGCAGGTTGACAAAATGACAAATGAATTGATTACAAAATATGGCTGGCGGGTACGAGCGTGTATTGGCGGGTAGGTGACGTGTATAAAAAAATTTGGCCGGTATGGGTGCAGGAGAGGGGGTAACCGCACCCGCCCCGCCCAATTGCCATTCTATGTGGTTTGCAAGATATTGCAAAGGAGCTCGGTTTACCCTGTGCGCACCCAAAAAGATAGCGGTTGCAGGTTCCATGTCATAAAAAAAAACAAAGAGAAAGAGAGTAGAATCATTCTTTTGACAATGCTCTCCTTATTAAAAAAGATATTTCCCCATTCTAAATTTACAGTTAAATTAAACATTCATATTAAATACTAAGCGCATCCAGACTAGGAAGCTGAGAGAGAGATTCACATTTGCTGAATTTTCCATCTGTAAGCATTAGATGTTTCTTTGGGTAAGAAGCTTCAAGAGGAGATTCAGAAACATCACATTTATGAGTAATATTAGAAAGCACATCACTTTATATTTTTGGCAGGAAACGTGAAGGAGAAAGAAGCAAGAACCACAAGATCAAGCATCAGGGTTGTCCTCCAAAATTCAAGTAGACATAATCTGCTCCTAATGGTTGGAATAAATCAGTAAGAATTTGCTTGGGGAAAATCGTCGAAGCTGATCAAGAAAATCAGAGTTTACTTGTGAAGGAAGGATCCTTGGAAAGAGCCCCCTGACAAGCGCCCCAAGGAATACGCAGAGTATACTTTCTGACTAAGAATTTGCTACAGTGATAGCAAATCATGCGAGCTACGAAATCACTACAGATACTAAAGCATTGTCAGGATAGTAGGTTAGAACTACCAAGGTGAAGGAACTTATCGTGCCTTTAAAGACTAATAATACATCTGATCAACATCAAAAGTCATACATGAGTAAATTACAAGCTTTAGGGAAACTCTAAGGGATAAAAGTTGGAGATAATGAGGATTATGCTAGGAAATTGTTTGAATCAGTTAAGATAGGAAACACAATTGTTACGACGAAGCAAATTAAATTGAACCGGAGCTTGGATAATAGAGACTAGTATACCAATATACTCCTATAAAATTTGTATAATGAAGCATTATACAAAACCTAATGATCATCTAACATGTTTCAAATTCCAACTAAATAGTGCTTAATGATGATCTAACAAATTTCAAATTACAGATAACTACAGAACATAGATGTTGAAATGTAGGCCGAATAAAGAAGTATAGACACAAAACGGAACTCGATCGGGATATTTGGCGATTATGACTTGTGATTCTGCGACTCTTTCATCTGAAATTGTAGGGATAAAATATACTATTAATGAAAAATGTGATTTTGATATGAAAATTCTTCTCTGAAAGTCTTCCCCATCTCTCTGCCCACCATGGATGATAAGGAGGAAACGGCGATTAACTCAACTAGTATATTGTATTGGGAATAAATAGTTTATAAACAACAAGCGGGGATAGCTCAGTTGGGAGAGCGTCAGACTGAAGATCTGAAGGTCACGTGTTCGATCCACGTTCACCGCATTTTTTTGCTTGCTTTAATTTGTCTCTCTCTCACAATAATTTGGGAAAACTTCTTTCGTGAAAGTTGTATCCCTTTAAAATACCATTCCATGCCCATTTACTGGACAATGCGCGCACTCGAGGCAGCCCATTTTATTGGAAAACACACAGTCTGTGCGATCAACTGCGCGACCATGCTTTAGGTGCGCGATCGCGCATTCGAAGCAATGTCACTGCCCTTGCTGCGCGATCATCTGCGCATTTGGGCCTCCAACTGTGCGACCGTGCACGGGGTAAGTCATTTAAAAGCCCCACATCGTCCCCTACACCCCCAAACATGAAAAATTGCTCAAGAAAGGGAAGCTCCCCAGAGCCGAACTTCCTACAAGGACCCTCCATCATCCCAGGCAAGTTCTAACATGGGTAAATCCTTCAAGAGAATTGAACGTCAAAGATGGGTAAATCCTTCAAAACCATAGATAATCGATTGAGACTTTGTTTTGGACGAAAGAACACTAGAATCTGAATTCAAGAGAATTGAACGTCAAAGATGTAAAACCTTCATCCTTTAATTGATTATAGCTTTGTATTGATGATTATAAACTATAAGTTCATGACATATGAGTTGATGAGTTTGATAGAAAAGCACGAACGGTTATAGGTTTGGATTGTTGATTATTAATTAAGGGTGTTGTTTATCTTATGAGTGATGAAGAGTGATATTGATTACATCTAAATGAGACTGTATAATCACCTAGAAGTGATAGAATGGGAATTGGGTGAAGAAAACACCATTACTGAAGGTTGCAGAGCTTTATGCCCACCAAGTGTTTGATAAAATGCCTAAGTGATCAAAATACGAGTAATTGTGCTAATATTGGTTTACTCTTGATATATTTTGCTATAGATTGTCGTTGAGAAAGGTGACAAACATTGTATTACGCTCAAGAGCAGGAAGTTAAGGTATGTAAAGCATCTATCCATGTGTGGAAACATCATTGTTCTTCCCCACACCACGTTTATCTATAAAACAATGAACTTCTATACTTCAGATTTTATTCCAAGTTCATAATAACCCTAAATTACATGTATCATGATACACCATGTTCGTGTTGCTAGTTTCTTATTGTATTCTTGATATTCCTTTATGGTTATTGGGAATCCATCTGTAATCCATGTATGCTCGTGACTATATTTTTCATGAGCTCTTAGATATCAGCTAGGAACTCAGATTGTTCCACTCCAGGAATTTTTACATGTTTTCATGTCTCAGAAATTATATACATATATTTACTCAGCTTTTCATGCTGAACTATTTTCAAATCATATTTATGAAATTTACGAGCTTTCATAAACTATATTATGAATCATGTTTTGAAAATGATGGGCGTAGATTCCATTTATATTCTTGTTTAGTATTTTAACCATGGGCGCAAATGCCACTTATATTCATGTTCATATTATGGGAGTTGCACAAATTAACGAGAAGGGTCAGACATCCTGAAACTACATATGCCAACGTAGGATAAGGACCGCTCCGCCTAGTTAGGATGATTCCTTCATATTACCCATTATGGGTTATTGGATCCATTTATGTCATGTTCATGTCTAGTACCTCAGCAAGGTATGAGATGACTTAGCTGATCGGGTTGAGATCAGACGCCCCATTCCAGCATGGTGGTTTCATATCGGTTATACTAAAGCTCTCCCACTTAAAATAATTTACCATGTTTTATATTTATTATATATATTCATGTACTGATTCTGGGTGTATGAGACCTACGTCCAGACAAGGGAATAAACTTGGACATTGGTCCGGTAAGTATGAATTTGGACAATTTCAGGTAGGCTCTAAAATAGCAAAAATAATATTTTGCAAAATCAGAATTGAATTAGGCCTCATGTATACCTCGCGCAGGGGAGGGAAAATCGACTTGTTTTGCCAATGAAGCACAACTCTCATATGCGCGAGGCCCCTCTCTTGTTCTAGCCCATTTACTAACACAATAAAGCACATTTAAACATAAGAGGGAAGAAAAGTCTTTTCACCACCAACATGGTACAAAGTATTTTTCACATGCTCATGCTCAACAATTTCAGGTTCATGTCCCTATTATTTCATGTGTCTGCTTATTCATTCAGTGGCTTTACGTACAATACAATTCAAATGTACTTACGTCCCTTTTGCCCGGGGCCTGCACTTCACGGTGCAAGTATGGATTTTCAGAGATATGGATTAGTTCGCTAGAATTTTGTCAGTATCAGCTATTGGCGAGCCTCATTTAATTCGGGGTGTCAGTTTAATTATTTTCATGTTATGCTTTAAGGTAAAAGGTATGCCACGGTCTTGTCTTGGTAAAATAATTTTGCAGTTAGACTCATGTTCAAAGGTTTCATAGACTAGACTAGATAGCATGTCACGTCAGATAATTAGTATTTCAGACTTATTATATTTTCAAACTATTTCCGCTATGATATTTCAAACTATCTTTTTCAGGATTCAGTTTTACATATTTTAAATCATTATTATTATTGCATGCTTTTGATGCCCATGTTGATTCAGCAAGACATGTGGTTCGCTAGATCACATTCAGTCAGGCATTGAGTGTCGTGTTTCGCCTAAGCCATGGTTCGGGGGGTGAAAAAACTTGGTATCAGTGCCTAGGTTCAAGTGTCTTATGGAGTCTATGAACCGTGTCCAGTGGAGTCACTTTTATATGTGTGTGTACGCCACACATATAAACGATTGACCACCAAGACATTTAGGATTGTCTCACTTCTTTCATACTCTAGATCGTGCAATTAGAGCAGTACTTTTAGGAATTCTTCTAACTCGTGCCATCAACTTATAGTAGTAAGTAACATTCTCTGTCCGTCGAATTCCGAACGTATTGAATGCACAAGCGATGAGAAGGAAATTCAAGGTCTAAGTGAGGATGACTATCCATTAGGGGTATAATCGGGAAGTGCATGTTGGTAACAGATGAGACTTGAGATAATATCGAAAGTGGAACAAAACCCATAGTTACAATAGACCAGAGCATAACCCTTATCAGAAAGTACAAAGGCAGTTATCATGTTTTATGGTTATCAGTTTACCTCAGTTACCAACTAGGTGTTTCAGTTAGCAGTATTATGGCTATTCAGTACATCAGTGTTCAGTTATGTGGTTATCACATTTCTTATTTTCAGTGTATCGAGATTCTTATGAATTGTGGGTATATAGTTATGTCTATGGGTGCAAAAAGAAAGTGTAAGTAACGATGACTATAGCAAAATCTTCGCATGTTTTAAGTTTGGGTTATGACCCAAAGCTCGTCAAATGGCGCATGAGGTAATTTATCAGGTGATAGTACTCTCTGAAGGACAATTTTGTGCATGGTAGTATATGTATATTCTATACCTTACAAAATAAGTTTTTTTTAATTTTTGGACCATGGAACCACAAGTATGAAGATGATAGCTCAGATTTAAGACCCTGCAGGATAACATGTTATGAATTTAGCCGCAGTTGGCATAAATTTATCACAGTGATTTTGAACAGAAAATAGCCTAAGGGTAAATCACCTGTGATTCTAGAATGTCTCGATTTTTCAAAGATGTATATTTTATCGTATGGCCCATGCACATGACTAAGAAGAGATTGTGTACGACATGAGAACCATGAGTAGACAATATTGGATTTCTGAGAATAGTTTAAATCAGTTAAGTTTATCCAGATCAGAACCAGAGAGTATGACGTTAGTAAGTTACTACAAGAAACAAATATTATTATGAGATAATAAGATTTGATAGTTTCCTCTTAAATTATTTGAGTAAGTGTTTACCCCGGATATGTATAATATGTTATGATTTTAAAGTGTATAGAATGTTCGGGGTTAGGTATTTTAATTTTTCATTTAAGACTGACGAATTTTCCCCCAAGTGTGATCCATGTCTATAGTACAGAAAAAATAGTATAAGACCGTAGATTAGGGTCGAATGATGAGGGAAGTTAGAAATATTCTACGCTTCACTTTAGTATTCAGGACAGAACCAGAGAACATGATGCTAGCAGGTGGTTAGTAGAGAATAGTAAGTAAGTTTTGAGTAGATACAATGAATTAGCAATTTTAGCAGAGCTAGTAGAGGTACTATTTGATTTCCTTAGTTAGGTTAACACTGGTGAGTGAGTAGCAATTTGAATACACCGAATGCGTGTTAGAATCTAAATAGTTTAAGATAAACATGAAGTATAGTGACAGTGGAAGAAGAAAATCAGCTAAGCAGTAAGAGAGGAAATTACAAAAGAATAGCCTTTTAGAGTTAGCAAAAGGGGTCTCCCTAAGACTAACAGTGTGAATGCCGGTAATTCAGTCCATGTAAGTAATTTAATTCTCCGTTTATATAAGTAATTTAGTTTTCCCTAGTAAGGAAGATTGCTCAGAAGTGAGTCGAAAGATAAGCCATCAGTGACATAAAGTGAAAATAATTGTAGATGTTGAGGAAAGTTGGTTGGATCCCAACGAGAGAGAAGGATCCCCGAATATAAGATCTTAACCTTTGGTCCAAGAGAGAGGTGTGTAAATTGTCAATGAGTGCAGTTGATTATTTGAAAACTCGAAGGGTTAGCATGAGATATGAAGAACCTCAGTTTAGTAATGATGGCATAATGAGATAGTCTCCATAAGGTTGTGCCTTGTATGTACAAGAAACACAAAGTGAGTAGAATGATCATCGATTGACTTGTGTCAAGATCATCTACTCTAAATTAAGCGATCACATAAAAGCTATAAGATCATGCTCAGTTATATGTCACAAAGGTAGTGCCATCGCACGAGACTCTATTCTTCAGGATGCTGGTCAAAGACTTAGCGCACAATAGTATTATGAGTATTTCAGGAAGTATCTCAGAAAGATATCAAATATAAGTAGTTTAGCTCATGTTGAGGCAGACAAGAGAATCATGATGAAAGAAGTTCACCGTTTAGCAAACCTAGGAGTTCAACTTTTAGACCTGGAAGATGGTAGAGTTGTTGTACAGAACAACGCCAAATCCTCCTTGGTAGCTGAGCAAAAAAAGAAAACAGTTTCATGATCCCTATCTATTGCAGCTAAAGGACGGGATTCACATACATAAATCCATGGCTTCCAAACAAGGGAGAGATGATGGTACTCTAAGGTGCGAAGAAAATCTTTTGCATCCCGGATGTAGATAGACGCAAAGAGAGGATTATGGCAGCGGCACACAATTTCAGATATTCTACCTACCCAAGCTCCACGAAAATGTATCATGACCTGGAGAAGGTTTATTGGTGGAATGACGTGAAGAAGAATGTAGCCAATTACGTGGCTAAGTTTCCAAATTTGTAATGAGTGTAAGCCGATTCAGTAGAAGATTATGCCAAGTTACATATTCAAGAAAGTTCCAGATTTCATGGGGCTCCAATGTCAATTGGATCAGATCGAGATGTCAGGCAGAGAGCACTATCCAAACACTCGATGCAAATGACATGCCTGCGAGTGTTAACAGTGAAAAATGGTTCTTAGAGGACCCAGAGGATTGTTCTTTACTAATATCAGTAGGTGCAAAAAGGGTAGTAACTGCTTGGAAACAAAAAAGTACGATGAGAATAAGGGAAGGAACCCTTGACACAGAGTGCAATATTAAAAATGATTTACATTTTCATGGTTCATTATCATCTGCATCTTTCCTGTCCACATCTTTCCAGTGGCTTTCTACTGATATGCCAAGCAGAGAAAGAAATCATGGAAAACAACAAAGCAATCAAAAGGTTAGTGGAACAGTCGAAAATGGCGGATCATTTTCCTCAGAAGATAAGAGAAGCTATTCAGAACCAAGGGTTCCAGATATATTTGAAAATGATTGGAGATATCTTGCAGTTACTGCTTTTCTCGTTCAAGCTGCAGGCACCAGGTCAGTAAATCAACAGTGATCACCATCATTTTCTGTCAAATAAGGTGAATATGATCGAATTGGCTCCTGTTTATTTCATCTGCAGGTGTTCAGTCTGTTTCATAGTTGTTGCATGTTCAGACGCCACAGTTACACTACGAGCTCTTTTATTACCCTATCGACTCTGGTATGTACGTCCATTACTCATCATGTCCAAATAACAATACCTTGTATTCCCTTCTGCAGAGAACATGCTGTTCTCTTGTTTCTGAACTGGTTGCTTTTTTTCCAATAACTATTTCAGGTTTGATGTTACTTTGCTGACTCCTTTGTCATCTCCGGTACTTGCTTTGCGACATATCGTTGTTCCTACATGTCCCCCAGTTCAAGGTTGATTTATTTTAGGTTTAGTTGATTAACAACAGTTTTCAAACTCTGTCTGTGTAGGATCTATAGGTTAAGATTGCCTTTTGAGCATAGTCATGTTCCCAAATGTATTTCAACAAAGATCCAGTAATCACATTCAAATTCTCCATTAATTATCAAACCAGGAAGTTAAGTAAAAATCTTAAAGCTGCTCACATAAACAAAGCTAGACGTGATCATGTGAGCACAATGGCACCACCAGCCTTCTTAATCTTCTTCTCAGTGTCTTTTAGATGAGCTTGGCCTTCACCACAACAGGCTGGGATAGTGGGAAACACCCTCGCTCAAGATCTATTGAAGTAAACTGTCCTCACTGCCAGCAGCCTTGTCCTTCACCTTTGAGGGATGAGAGATCAGGGTTGTCTATTCTTGTTTTGGAGCTTGTGGAAGAAGTGCATACCTACCTTTTTGAAGTAACCTGAATGCCACTCGTCAAAGGGGATGCTTTTAAGGTCTCCCTCCCTTTAATTCTATGTGAAGGTGTTTGACTAGGCACGGAGTTGAAGAAAGGAAGGTTTTATAAACTTGTAGTATTAAACACGCCGAGACATTTTTGTGGTGATAAAATCATGTCATTAAGTGTAAAATGGAAAGTTTAAAGTTAAATTGTTGCTAAATATAGGAAAGTGTCATTTTCGATCAGCCTAAAAAGAAAAGAGTGTCACGTAAAATGGCACAAAAGGGAGTGATATAAGGTGGATTCTAGTATTATTGACGTAGCTATTTTTCATATCATGCTTCACAAGCTATTCATACCTTCTGCACCTTTTATTTGTTTATTTTGGTTTATTGTTCAAACCTTCAATGCGTAGAACAGGTCTCGTTTCTTCTATATTTGATCTTTGACACATCACACATTGAAGATCTGAGGGAGGTGATGAAGCAGCTTATATATAGTACTGGGGTGGGGGGGAGGGGGGGGGTCTTTATCTGGTGTAAAGAGAGAATAGCTACTACTTTTGTGAGTGGGGGTCCATCGTATGCATTAGGTCATGGTAGACAAGATAATAGAGCTAAATAAAAGATTAGAGAAATAAGATGTATTTCCCAGAATTAGTGTAGATGGGAGTAAAGACATGTATGGACTGGATCCACATGTGAGACCTATGCACGTGCCAGGGGTACCAAGTAAGAAAGAGAGACTCCTCTGTATTAAATGACTGATAGAAGGCATGCTTAGGCTTTATGGCTCCTTGAGCACTAGATAAGAGTGATGAGCTTTTCTACCTTTACATAAAATAAAAAAGAGAGACAGAGATGCGAGCAGACGGCCAGCAAGTAGGACCACAGAGGTTTAAGGCACCAGGACAATCAATTTTAGCTTCCTTTAGAGCGATCATGACCACAGCTTCTGCAGAAACATGGTAACATATTACACTTGTGCATTTTAATATCTATACAGGGTATATTCTCGATATGTTCTGCCAAAAGGAGAGAAGAGGGGGATGGGGAAATTTATTCGATTTCTTTCACTTTCATTTGATTCATTGTTAAGATATATCCTTATCTCCCTCCCACCAAGACAGGAAATTAACAAAGAAGTAATAATATCGAAATAAAGGACAATGGTGCTGTGTGATTTATGTCTATGAGAAAATATGCAATTCAATGTATTCAGAACAAAAATAGTTTCCTGAAATACTAATGCAAATAAACTTATGAAAACAAATATGCTAGGAATTACACTTGCAATATTAAATTGGACATTCTGGTAAAGCAAAAAAGATCAGTATGGAGTCTTCCCAAAGGAATTGAATTTACAATTAACAAAATGAGGAAGTTTCGCAAGAGTGATGTAAATTTATAACTTTATATGTTGATTCTGTGTTCTTTCAACATAATGGTATCGGCACTTAGAAGTTGTCAGCCTTCTGGGATTTTGAAAAGATGGCTACTGGTATTTTCGTAACAACTGCAACTAATTTTACCTTTATGTTGTCAATAGGAACTGTTGGATTGATTCTTCTTTCTTTATTGGAAAAAATTGTGTACTTCTTTCTTTATGGGTGACAAAACAAGCCTCTAGTTGGTTTTCTCAGGTTATGGTCTTTATGTTGCAACTACTTAAGGAATTACAGGTGTTTACTTGCATTAACATTCTTGTAGAGAAGTCATATACAGTTTTTGTTCCTTTTTATGTGATTAGAGGTTGGTGATAATTCCTGTCTTGTATAACTTTCTTTCGTGCTTTTAATCTGACTGAAATCTTGATTTTGCAGGCAATATTCAGTTTGGAAGTCGGTATATTATTATTAGTGGATCTACTGATGGAAGTATTGCCTTTTGGGATCTTACTGATCATGTTGAAAATTTTATGCGGCAATTATCAGCAATTCAAATCGGAAAAGGTCTGGACAGTCAGAAAAGGCCACATACGGGTAGAGGAAGCCAAGGTGGACAGCAGTGGAGATCGTTGGGCAGTCAAGTTTCTAATAAAAAAACAGGTGATGAACAATTGTCGGAAGTTCCTGTTTCAAAGGGAAAACCAGATAATGGTTTTTGTGCAACAGCTGTTCCAGGAACTGAGAAAAATGTGCAACATCATGCTTTGCGAAGGATTTCCCATTCGGTGGAAAACACACATGTATTTTCTCCAGACATCTGCACTGTCATTAAGGAAGTATTACAGAAAGCATGTTGTCCCTTGCATGTCTTTAAAGATGTTCACCAATCAGGGGTTAACTGTCTTCATGTTTCAGATATAAATGGTCCTGAAGTTTCTGATCGAAGGTTTACATTTTATGTTTTAAGTGGGGGTGACGACCAGTCACTTAGCTGTCTTAGATTAGATTTCTCTTTGACAGCGATGAGGCAGAGTTCTGAAAGTTCAACTTTGGAGCAAAATAGCACCACCTCATCACAGAATGGAGGTGGTGATTTTCATAATTATCAAGTGGGAAATCATGATGTTAAATTTATGTTGCATGATAAAATCACCTCAGCTCACAGCTCTGCAGTCGAAGGTATACATCCTGATTTAGTTTTTCATTAAAATGTGCATACTTGTCTTTCATTTTCTTTTTATTGTTTTGGGTCGTGATTTTTCATTGTGTCATTTAGCTGCAACAGAAAGCGCTAGCTGTTTAACTTTCACGGGAGATTCTCAGGTGCTATGGTCCAGAAAAAATTAGATAGCTATAGAAGAGGGATAGTGTAAACTCAAAATTTGGCCTTTACCCTGAAGGTCTGCAAAAAGAATCATCTCCTCAATTCTTGCTTCAATGTTTAGGTGTGCAACTTGTACACAAGCCAGAGTTTATTTTTCTATCATATCTTTATAAAGTAGAGTCTGCACCCTGTGTGTCAAATTAGATCTTTTTTGTAGCTCAGTTTTTTCTCATTACATCCTGCTGCCACTGGTGTCAAGTTTCTACCAGCCCTTTCTTTTGAATTGATTCCTGTATCATGTTGTTTTAAGATCATTCAAATGTGGTCCTCAATTTGGCTTCATCCACCCTTTGATCAAAAGAAGAAATTGGCTTCATCCACCCATTTTGAATCAGATAATGTTGTAAGCTTTTATTAATTTTTCTTAAAAAAGAAAAAAATGTAGTTTTGTAAGCTCATTTGGCCCTATAATGGCATTAGAAATCTATATTTCTGTTTATACCTATTTAAATGAGTACTCATGAAATTATATCAATATTTTCCTTATCAAAATGAGTACTCTTATAAAGCCTTATTTTCTGGATTCTCCACACCCCTATATTTCATTTTTTACCATCAGTTCTGTGGAACAAGAAAGCAGAGATAATGATTACAAAAGGGAAGTAATTGGGGGAAATACTTAAAGCTCTTTCTGCCCAAACTTATGCATATTTTTACGCGCTGCTTCCCTTAGGATCATTCCCTGTATCCATCCAAATGTTTGAGCTACTTTGCTTTTTCTAACTCAACCTCATTTTCGAACCGTTTTAATGCACAACTTATTCTTTCCGACCCATCAAATGCGTATTTTTTTTTTAGCTTTCTGAAATTCCACCAGCATCTTTTCGCTCTCCTAGAAACCCCATCCATTAAAGAATTAAACCCAGAGTAAAGAGGTCATTGTACCTAGCACTATCATCTGGAAAATTGTTGGCTGGGCTCCTGATAACTATGGCTAAAGATGTGGATTGGTGGCTAGTAATCAAGACTTTGCACTCTGATTTCGAGCTGGTTTTACATGATTTGACTTGAGATTGCAGAGAGCTAAAATTTATGAAGTTGGTACTAGGCCTTTTTTTTTCTGGACATGGAAGATGGTTAGTGGAAGTACTGAATTTGCAGTTATGTAAATGATGATAGAAATAGCTGCCAAAACGGGGTGAAGAAATTTCCGTGAGTTCATCCTTACTAGATCAGCCTATACCAAGAAGGGGTACTGATTGACAAGCAAACAAGGGTACCCTTGCCTATGAAGGCTAACCCTAGTTTATGCACCGAGAAAGATCATTTGCAGGAAAATCTGTCATGCAAAAAGGGCCCCTTCTCTTTACCTTTCCTGTGCCTTACCTCATTCCTTTTATAAATTCTGATCCGACTTACCCATCTGGAGCTAAAAAAAGTTGAAAATAAGTTTTACTTTTGTGGTATTTAACAGAATTGTGTAAAATGAAAAAAGTACTTGTACTTCTAAACCCGGTCTATAGTTATTCTCTCTTGTTCTTTATGCATTGCCCACACTCATGAGACACCAATTATTACTGGGAATAGTCAGTTTGAGCTGTGCTTATTAGTCATTACGCATTGATAACTATCAGTTTTTTTTTTTGTCAAACGACAATGATAAAATCATCATTTGCATGTAAGAATGGACCTGGACCTAATGTTAGTCTTGTTCTTTGCAGGTGTTTGGACAGATGGTCGTTGGGTATTTTCTACTGGTCTTGATCAGCGCATCAGGTGTTGGCATCTCGAACAGCAAGGCAAACTAACTGAGTACAAACATATGGTTGTTAGTGTAACGGAGCCTGAGGCATTGGATGCTAGGGCCTGTGGAAGGTGGGTAATCCTTTCTTTCATGCTTTACTGTTGGTTTTCATATTTAATCTTTCATTTTCTATCTTTCCCCTTGCTTTAAAATATTCTTTAAGAAGACCGCCTGCATGTCTTATTCAGGAACCATTATCAGATTGCAGTCGCTGGGAGGGGAATGCAAATGTTTGATTTTTGTTTCTCCTCATGACATGAAGGGTGGAAATTAAGATTTTTACGTATTGTACAGCACATTTTGAGGAATGCAAAGTGGGTGAGGTTTCTCCATCTTGAGTATGAAGTGTGATACTGTAGCATATGTTATTACATACAGGGAAATTCTTATTTCTTTTAGAATGTATCGTTAATATTTGGTACTTTATTAGGCATTCAGAAGGTGAATTATGTGAGGTACCAACAATTATGGCAATACTTGTCGCAAGAAAGTAATCTTGTATGTTTTAGTTATTAGGTAGCTTTTGCACGCCAAGAAAACACTAGTGGTCAGATACCCGAGAATTTGTAGATATCCCGAGGCATCTTAGAAGGTGAAACTTTTGATGTATCTTTCACCATAGCATTGTAATGGCCGTATATGCTGCTGCTGCTGTTAGTTGTATCTTAATTTTATCTGTTACTTCTTCTGCTTGTCATATAATGCTTTTCTTGTCTATGCACACCCAATTATTTCGATGTTATCATTGTTAAAATCTTCTGATCTTGTTTAATGCTATACGTTGTGTGAATATTCGTAGATTTTTTATTTTGTTTTATTTGGTTCTCTTTTCATCATTGGGTTAATATGTGGGATTTATCACATAGTTTTTCAGCTGAATAGTGCTTGTAATGTTGTTGATATGCACTTGTAAGTTTTTATTCTTTGATTTAAGATCGAGGAGCATATGCAGTTAACTAAAGTGAAAACTTCCTAAAACTATAATGACTATATGAATTTGAGAGAAGTAATTAGGCATTTTTTTTGCCTCTGAATTCTACTAGGATAAGCATCCTTCGTCCTCAAGTCTCCCTACAACATGCGAGTTGTGATTTCAAGCAATAACTTCTCGATTTTTTCATGAACTCGATTGCTTATTTATCCCAAGATAGTAACATCTAACATTTTAGAGATTATGCTGTTGTATGTTTTGAATCAAAGTTTAGTTTCGGCGTCAGAGTAATTAGTGACAAACATTTGCAAGTTACCTGAAGGCCACTTCCCAGAAAAAAGGAAAAAAAACCTGAACTTGCTCAATACTACATGAAACTATGAAAGCCAAACCAAAAGTGCTTGTGTGATATGGATATGCCAGAAGATTGAAGAAATAGGTTGTTTAAAGTAACATGCTGAAGATGAATATTACACATTATCCTCTTTATGCTTCAGTACACAGAGAGATTGTTGATTCTTTCAAAGTGGTTGAGGGAAAGCAAAAAGTAGGCGATAGCTCGAGAACATAACCAAGAAAATAGAGACAGTGAACGATATAAATTCCTCATTCAGAACATTCTTGGTTCCCTCATGGTATGGATCGAATGTCTATGTTGTATGCAATGCAGCCAAAATCCAGAGAGACAAAGATAGGTAGTAGATGAGATAGCTTGATAGAAGAATCCACCTTAATGGCCCTATTCCAAAACCAAAAAAGAAAAGAAAAGAGCCAACCTCAGTTAAGATCAATCAAGAATCAAGTGTGCATAAGTTTTGTTGAGAGAGTGGAGACTAACGTCTACAAGCTACAAAAGAAAGCAGGAAAAGGAAGGCCACTGGAAAGACTGCTACTGTTATGGATTTTTTCACTCTCATCCCAGTTTTTATTGACAAAAAGTATGAGATACAAGGAACTTGGATGTTGTATAAGTGGATAAATGCTAGTAAATTATTTGCAATATGTAGTACTTTTAGTAGGTAACTCACAGTGAGTTTGGTAGATGCCTCCTGGTTTATGTACACATGTAAAGAGAGAAGGGGAAGAAAAAAACTTAATAAGATATCTATATATCAACTACTACTCAATTCTAAATTAGTGGAGTTCGTCCATATGAATTCTCTATATTCGTTATGATTTAGGTCCAATATATAATTTAATGAATTTAATATTTTAAAAAAATTACAATTAAATATCAGTCAGTCATCTAATTTATAAAATATGTACACAATATAGAATTAGTGTATAATTTATAAATATACATATATTATATATACCTACACTAACAATATATACAGCCGAGTATATACTATTCATAACTATACACAACATATACAACCAAAGTACATAGTTAGTGTATACTTCGACCATGTTGGTAAACTAATTGGCCGAAGGGTACATTTACATAAGTTTCCCTTAATAATTAGGTTCTTAATTTTTAACTAAGTGTTTAATATTTATGTTGGGTAACGTCAATATTTTGTTTATAGCAAAACTCACTATGGGACTGAGGTGGTCCAGGTCGGAATCATGATTGAACATGACGCTTGCTTGGTGGGCTTAGTTAAGAAATAAACTTGTACCCTTGCTATCAACTATAATTTTTGGCATGATGGTAAACGCTTGATTCTAACAATTTAATATATAGTTGGATGACGGATGATATTCAGTTGACCATAGATATAGCTCTGCCTCTGATTATTCATTATATATTTTATAAAATTACGGGTTTAAATTTTGATATTTCTTAAAATTTTAATGATTATATTATTAGGTTAAATTCATCGATTATATAATTTATAATGCCTTGCATAAAACGAGAGGTAGAACTAAAATAGGTTTGTCTCCAAATATCAACAATACATGATCTAACGAAAAATAAGGCACAATGAAAGAAAAAATTATATCCAAGTAATATCATTTTTTTCAATTGGGAATTTATTTTAATTATGTTGGTACATTTATTTTAGATCTTATGTTCTTCGAGAGTCTTTTAGTCATGTCACGATTTGTATGTCATAGGAAATATAGTGAAGTTTTACTTATTTTTATTTTATATATTATTGGGCAACCGATGTATTAAGCATTCCGCATTCATGCGGAACAGGTCACACTCTAGGAGTGTGCTTGGAGTGCGGCCCTTTTCCGGACCTTTTGTCAATACAAGATGACTCGTACATCGAGATATTCTTTTATAATATTAGTCTAAAATGAGCTTAAATTAAGCAACATAGTCTGTGAGTATTCATATAGTCGTTCCCTAACTTTCTAGGGATTGAGGCATAGTTATTGTTGTCATCATTGTCGTAAAACACCATCAATTAACAAGAGCAATTAGTAAAGAGAGACAAATTAGTGGAAGTAGCCAGTTGCTAGTATCAGCAAAAGGTACAACCTTTAACTAAGCCCAATATGTACTGGTGGGCTGAGGAGCAAGCAAAGGACCCACAACGAAGGATGGATTTACCACCACCAAATCAATACCACATTCCTCAGCTTCTCTGTATCTAATTGAAGAGCAAGAAGAGGTCAACACAAACCTCTTCAAGGTGGGTGCTTTTTTGCAAGAGTTGAGGACATTCAAGGTACCATTTACACATGGATCAATCAGTGTTTTCTGCAAGTAAATGTAAGTTTAGCAGCTTAAGTTGATTGATTAATGTTTGAGGAAGGAGTAGTCTCACTACTCAAGAAAAAAAATGAAGAATTAAAGAGGTGTTGTGGTGAGTGTTGAAAATTTGTAAGAAATAGAGCTTGGGACTAGAGCTCATTTTGTGAAAATTATCTAAGACAACAAAGAGATAGTAATAGTTTTTTCCCTCAATCTATGTGAGACAATCTAACAACTCCTTAATTGGAGGGAATAGGTCTATCACTTTCCCCCTCTAATGGCCATTCATTTTTTCATGATGCGCAATCGAAAGAGTTGGTTGGAAGTTCAACCCTTAGAGGGATTTAAATAGAGAAATTTCAATTCGCTCAAAAGCACTAGGGACGAGTCATTACAGACAATCTGACTTTTGGCCAATCATTTTTTCATGATGCGCAATCAAAAGAGTTGGTTGGAAGTTCAACCCTTAGAGGGATTTGAATAGAGAAATTTCAATTCGCTCAAAAGCACTAGGGACGAGTCATTACAGACAATCTGACTTTTGGAGTTTGCTCATATCGAATTTCAACTCTAATACCATGGTCGAAAATGGATATTCGCCTAACCAACCCAAATACTAGTTTATAAGCTGAGAATTGTCTAATATAAAGAGACAAAAGGTCATTCCTCATCTAAT
Organism: Anisodus acutangulus; assembly: GCA_029783415.1. Taxonomy (NCBI): domain Eukaryota; kingdom Viridiplantae; phylum Streptophyta; class Magnoliopsida; order Solanales; family Solanaceae; genus Anisodus; species Anisodus acutangulus. The sequence goes on from CM056489.1 coordinate 37,339,554, forward strand.
GTGGGACAATCTAACATCCCCTCATGCGCGGTCAAGGCCCAAGACTGGGTAATAGTCTGATCCTAATACTATGATAACAACCGAATCTTGGGCATAACTCAACCAAAAAAACTACTCGTAACTCATTAGTCCAAGATCATATAAGGAGACAACAGGTCATCCCTAGACTGACGCGGGACTATCTTCACAAAGAAGAAGTAGAAGGGTGAAGGTAAAACTGGCCTGAATATCATCATCATAAGGAATCAACACAGGTGAAGCAGTATGAAAGACTCCATCAGCTCCCTGAATGGCATCATCAAAGCTACCTTCCTCTAAAAGATCAGATTTCATAATCTTGAGCCTCTCTTTAGCACCATCTAGCTCCCACAAGAATCTCACTTTCTCTGCATTATCTGTTTCAACAAACAAAAAAAAAAGTTTTCAATTAGAATTCTTCTAGTATGCATAATGGATGAAAAAAAGAAAAGATTGTTACATACCCTGATCACGTACAGTAGTTCTTACAATGTGACCCTTTTGGAGCAGGGCCTTAAATAAGGTAAGCTGCAATGCAACCTGTATCACCTGTTACACAGTATTCTGGCATTTCTTGTTTCTTTTTCTTCTCCACTTCACAGACTTAGTGCATGCTATTTAAAGAGAGCTAGATAGAAAAATAGGTAGCTTTTTGGTAGACCTTGAAAATTTTGTGGGAAGAAGAATAAATTAAATATTTGGAGGAAGATAACCAATTAGCAACTGTTAGTTCACACGTATTTTTTATTTTATTTTTATCTTCCTTACTTTAACTTCACTGGCAGCGCAACCAAATGAAATTTTAGTTAAAAATGGACATGGCGCTTACTCAAGTCCCAAGAATTAGGTGGACAAAGCAGGTAACTAGCCACTTTTAATCCATATCTCAAAAGCTATTACTCTATCTATCCTAATTTATATGACACACTTTTCTTTTTAATCAGTTTAAAAAAGAATAACACATTTTCTTATTTGACAACAATTTAACTTTAGACTTTACCTTTTACGCTTAACGGAAAATCTATAACCACACAAATATCTTTTGGCTTGTTTTAGACCACAAAATTCAAAAATCTTTCTTTATTTCTTAAACTTCGTGTCTAATCAAATTACATCATATAAATTGAGACGGAGGGAGTAACATTTAGACACTCTTTTTGACATGATAAAAGTTTTGGATAAAAATACCTCCACTAAAACATGGAACAACTCCATCAAGCGTGTTTGAATTCGAAGGATTGACAAGTGAAACCCAAGGAATGATTCATGGGGTTTAAAATTTTCTGAAGTTTCAGAACTAAAGAAGAATTTATGGGGCTCAAACCTATAAACTCAAAATGAAGGAACAATTATTTATGTGTTTAAGTAGGGGTATTTATCTGAATATTAAGTGTGGTTATTTTTAACTATGATACCATTGTAAGAAAATATCTTATATAGATATTGGGCCTAACTCAACCAGAAGCTAGCTTAAAAGGTGAGATTGTCCAAAATCATGTAACAGACAAATTGTCATCCTACCTACCGATATGAGATTACAAGCAAAATTTTGGGACTCAAATTTATTTGTGACGTCTTCTTTTGCGGACTTCAGAAACACTACTACCGATAGGGATGGCAGGTGGGTATAATTTTGCGGATTTCGCACCGCATCTGCCCCAGTTGGGATGGATATGGGTATAACTTTGGCGGGTAGTAGGTGGGTATGAGTAGGTGGTGGATTTGCAGTTATATCTGTCTGCCCCGCCCCAAATCCACCCGCCCGCCTTATACCCGCCAACTATAATTTTATTTGTACAACTTTATATTTATCTAAAGCCTAAATAATTTGGCGCACATAATTTTAGCAGCCCATAAGCCCAATAATAATGAGTTTTGAGGCAAAACCCTATTCACCTTAGTCATTGCTTCATGACAAATGAATCGATTACAAAATATGGCTGGCGGACACAGGTGGGTGGTGGATATCCACTTGGGTGGTGGAGCGGGTGTGGATTTAGGAATATACCCGCCTAGGCGGATATGGATGTTGAAAATGTACCCGCCACGGGTGGCGGGTAGGTGACGGGTATAAAATTTTCTGGTGGGTACAGATGCGGGGAGGGGTATCCGCACCTGCCCCGCCCAATTGCCATCCCTGACTATCGAACTATAGTTATTGCCCAGGCTAGTGAAGGGAGGAGTTCCTCCCGTTCATGAAATCAGTGGCGAAGTTAAGAATTTGTTAATAATATTCGAGATTTCATATATAATTATGTTTAACCTATATGTATAATATAATTTTTCCGAGAAGGAATTCCATTTCTCACCACCCATTGTATCTCTGGCCCGGGGACCATTTAACCTTGTCCAATTCGGCTGTTGGCTTGTTATCAGAAATGAGTCTATGACCATGTAATAGAGGTTAAGAACTTAATGCAATAATAGTATTTGTTTTGGTACAAGAAAGGATTTGGCTTTGTATGCACTTGGTGGAAAAGATGCCATCACACCATTAAACAAATATGAATTGTCTAATAAAGCCAAATTCTTCACTGACCACCTACCGTAAAACAATATTTCCTGTTGGTTGCCATAACATTGATTGAACACGACGACCAAAATCTTATTAGAAAAATAAATTACTATAAAAATGATAATTGAAAAAAGGGAAAAAGTTTAAATTTATCCCTGAACTATATAAAATGTTCTCGATTGGCCCTTCATTAATAGTTAGGGTCAGATTTACCCTTGTCGTTACAAAATGAGCTAGATTTGCACATGTTGACTAATAGTCAACTATTAAGAGTACTAATCTATCATTAACGCATAGTTCACGAGCAAATTAGATCATTTCGCATAGTGTGAGAGTATATTAATAAAGACCCCGCAAATGCTACAGCTTTTTGAAACTAGCCACCCAGAAGAACCTAACCCCATGATTTTGACCTGCCAAATGTTACACTATGCAAAATGATATAAATTTATCCCTAAACCATGCGTTAATGATGGACTAATACTTTTAATAGTTGATCATTAGTCAACAAGGCAAACAGTCCATTGTGTAAAGCCAAAAATATTTTTGATCTTAAATATTAACGGTGGACTGATTTAGACCATGTAGCATAATTCGAAAGACCCCGCAAATGCTCACCTAAAAATTACTGTAAGTATCAATCCATGCATAATCCCAAAAAAAATACAAGACGATACTTTGGTATTCCCCTTCGAAAACAAAGTATTAAATAAATAAGTAATAATGAAAAATAGAATTATTCCAACAAATACTTTTACATGTTCTGTAATCTCTGCCTCACGCCCAACGAAAAAGGAAAACAAACGGACACTGTCAGCTTTGAAATACTCTTTTGGCAAGGACTCTCTTATTGTAATTTAACAAATAAAATTATCTTATTTACAGAATCCAATACCACCAAAATGCAAGTAAAGATAAATAGAAGCAAAGTTAGACCTAAATTTACTAGGTCCCAATGGAAAGATACACTTTTATCAAACAAAATAAATATGTTAACAACGTTGGTATAACAACTGTCTGAAGGTCTATTCCTACACAGCATACATATCTCAGACCCTACGTTTTCTTTTTATATAGACGAAAATACTGGTACAAGTAACTAATATACTTTTTATCACATTTATTGGGGGTGGTAAATCAGCTTGTTCCAAAGTCCACCATTTCCCACCTAAATGGACGGAAAATGTACAGAACTTCCGGCGAACCCCTGAAGAGAAGAGCAACACAAACACATACAGCAGCCATAGCCACCATTGAGAACATTGCAGGCCTGTACAGCAAGGACCGACTCCGACTTCCATAAGCCAGCTTCCTATCACATAGCCCGCAGGGCCGAGGAATGGTTCTTCTCTCCGTCATTGTTATCTCTAAGCTGGTGGTTGTACACTCTTCTTTCTGGTGGTTGTTCTCAACGACTGACGGAACACTAGGAATATCAAGCACTATATGTCCGCTGGTTGCTTTCTTGCTAATCTTCCTCTGCACCAGGTGGATGTAAGAATAATGTCCTCGCAAGCGAGCATAATCTTCTGGTGTGAAACCTGCGCTATCACGAGTGTTCTTCCAAGCTTCCATTGCCACCTGCATGGGCAAATTTAGCATGTCCAGAGAATGCAGATAGCTAAACAGATCACAGCGTTGTAAAAAAAAAGTAAAAAAAGTAGTAAATGCATCCAACAGAACTCGTTATAAGAACCAAGATTTACAACAGAAAGAATTAAATACCTTTCCGGGATCATCTGTCAATGCATCTAGCACATCTTCATATCCATCTATGCAAGCTGCAACATGAAGAGGTGTCAAACCTGCAGGCCCTACACAGTCGGGTCTAAACAAAAATTCCCCGCCGACCCCAACCAGAGATTGGTATTCAGAACATAATTCATCTGCTACGTTCTCAGGAGTATATGTTAATAGCAATTCCACCAAAGACCTAGAATTCCTACGCACAGCTCTATGCAGAAGACCCATCTCAGTGAGAGCAAATTTCAAGAAAGGATCGTCTCCACCAACAGTTCCATCAAGAAGAATGTTCAACAGTTTCTTAACTACTGCACACCAATCATGGTCTACGGAGAACTCCATAAGCCACTTGAACCGCTTCAAAGGATAGAGAACAGCATTAGGACCAAAATGCTCTAGCCTAGCCTTCAAATTATCTCTATGAAGCAGCCAACCCAGTTCATGAATAAAATCCATGGCTTGATTTCTTGCTTCCATATTACTCATCTGCCCCTTGACATAATCTGATGAAGTCAACTCTAGATCACTCTCAAGCATACGGATTTCAGAGCAAACATCCTCCTCTGCGATTATGAATGGGAAGAAGCTATTGCTGACTCCATGATCTTCAACCTGGATAAACAAAAGAATCTCAGCATGACTTAAAGAGTGTACGCCACTTGGTTGGGGATGTGTCATATTTTACAAAAATGCATTCCACCAGCATTTTGACTGTAACGTACTCATATATATCATATAGGCACAAGATATCTTTTATATCATGCATGCATTCCACCAACATAGTGATGTATAACAAAAAGCAACTAACTGATACAGATAACATGATGCGACAAGATTCACTTTTTTGTAATATATGCATTATGTCATGGTCATTTTAGATTTAGAAAGGTAAGAAATTGATTGACAGCAGCTGAAAATTTGTCAGGAACCTTTAGATAAATTCCCAGCCTGCTATTTTCTGTGCCACACAGGGGGATTCAATTTTTCGCAATTTATAGTGTATGTTGAAAAATCCAGAAGAACTACGCATGCCTATTACATATCTCTAAGCCACAACGAAGTCCATGAAACATAACCTTGGCAGTACTACAAGTAATTTCTTCTACAAAAGCTCATGCTCCTTCATGCTTCAGAAGATATGGAGATCCTTAATCCTCCTTACTCTAAACTCGTTATTTCTCGTACCTTAGTTCACACTAATCTACTATCAATGAAGGAATGACTGAAACAGTACAAAAGGCACTAATGGACAAAACCATAATTGTTGAAAAAGCCTAGCCCTAGCAACTGGATAATCCCCCAAGTCATCCGCACTAAAGTATGAAAAAGAAAATATTTCCCTCGCAAACAATAAACTCATTTCGCAATGTAGATATATGTTTCATTAATGATGAATGCTTACGAGTAAATTAGATGCATTTATATGTAGATAGCTCGTGTACCCAACTTGGGAGATAGTAGCTTGTTTGCGCCAATAGGTAGGTGTCTTACGCACTTAAAAACAAATCAACAGATGCAGAAAACAACTTCCAGGAAGAACACATTTGCGCATTCTAAAAGAGCGCTTGCTCAACGAGACAGTCATTCTAGGTGAACACCCCCAACGATTATGGAAAACACAACTTGAAGACCTTAAACTATTCAGAGGCACAAATCAATGACTTAATGAAGCAGAGGCAAAGTGTTGAAAGTATCATAAGAATGAGATTGTTGATAATGGAAAAGGGCAATAAAGTAGTGAAGAACTAGTAAGGATTATGCACTACAAATGGTAAAACGGCAAAACTGCAACTTCATATCTATTCGGCTGCATATTAAATGTGAATCAGATTAAAACATCATAATATACACCAACACAATGATACTATCCCCGGCTCATTTTACTTGTCATGTTTACCTTTTGCACGTCCCTTAAGAAAACATTGACTAAAATGATGATTTGACTAAAGTACCCTTATTTGTTCTTTGATCTCAATTTAATTCTACTCTTCCTTTCACCATTTTAATCTCTCTCCACATTTATTAGAGCAATGGTAAAGGTAGAAAAAAAATTACTTCTATCTTGATTTTCCAAAAGGACAAGTATCTTAAAACCAATTATCTTTTAGTAACCATGACAAGTAAAATTGGACCCGTGGGAGTATCAATATATATATATCATTCAACAGCAGCATGTTTAAGTCATTAAAAAGACAAATGGTCTATCCTTTTCTTGTCAAATTTTACAAATCATGCTCAAACAGGAAAACAGCAAGCTGAGTAAAAGGTTCACCTCAATAAATCCTCTTCCAGCGATTGCTGGAACAGAACATGTGAAATTTAGGGATTGGAGGTTATCAACCTTGTGAACACCATCAACATGCTCTTCTACCTCATTATTAGCTTCTGGAACCAGGTAGTTACCTTCTAAGGCACAAAGTAATCTGGCAACAAAAAATAAAGAGAAAAAAAACAAAGACGTCCATTATTGCAGTTCACTAACAGAGTTAGCAAGAAATGTCCCATCAAAATCCTCCTGAGAGAAAAATGTCCCATGGGGAGAAGAAAAAAGGGATTTGTCATTGTAATATTGCACACGTAAAAATGATGCATACCTTGAGGATGGCTTAGATATATTATAGCCTTCGATTAAAAATTGAACTCTGTCAGATACAGGCACGGCTATGGGTCTGACACTTAATATTGTACTGTGGTCATTACTAACACAAGGCAACGACATATCCAACAGAACCTGCCCTGCAGCACATAAACAGAAGAGAGTAATATCTCAGCAAAGAACAGTATTGATGGAAAAATAACCAGAAAAGATTTATTCTAGCTGACTTTGTATTTTGGGTTGGGAAGGAATTCAAAATGGTAGAAGACATTAAATTTGAACAGACCATCACACACAAATGCAATTTGGTTCTGCACCCTAATGTAAATCCATCCTTTTCTCCAGAAACTATCACCACCAGGGACATCCAAAAGCCTACTCAAACTGGAGCTCAAATCATAAGACAGCTGTACAAAGCAATTAATTTTACATGTTAAATAGGTTTCCATAGACAGCCCAACTACTTCACATTACTGGCTTTTGATTAACATGCATTACCTCCTCCCATGCAGACTCAGGAAGCTGCAGATATACAGTTAACACAACGCAACCAGGTCTAATGTAGCTCTCAATCTCTGTCGGACTGTGAGATAACCAGTCAAGAATCTGCAATTTCAAACAATTCAAAGGAAATTATGGAAAAAGAAAAAGTAAGACGCCGTTTAAGTATCCAGAAACATACAACAAAATAAAAACCATGTGCGCTGAAGACAATGAAGTACCTGAGCTCGTACTACAAATGGAAAATCACTAGGATCTTTGCCAAATAGTTTAAAAACAATCCGATCTGTGCGGTTCTACATCAAACAAAAAAATATTAAGACAAAATTATGGGAAATAAATGGATATTAAGTTACTAGACTGGTTTGTTGTCGTCCTCTGCCTCACGGCATTTTGTAAGATACTCTTTCTTATAAACGACGGAAGCACAACCCCCAAGAAAAGCAAGGGAGGGGGGGGGGGGCAATTAAAATGCCACGCTTCAGCTTCAGAAAGTTTATCAAGATGTTTGTGAGATATCAGAAACAAGAGTGGACCGCCAAAGAAGAGTAAAGACAAAAACGGGAAGTCAAATGTTACCGTTCGTTGTTCAAATTTAAGGACAGAAATTGACTTTACAATACTCGGAAACACCAAAAAAGTGTAAATAGACAGTTGGCAAGGTATTCTCCTTTTTTTTTTCTTTTGAGAAAGTTAACAGTGGTTCGTCACATGAAAGAGAGACTTCATTGATAGGTTTCAACAGGCTAAATAATCAAGAAAACTGTTCCCTATCTAAAATAAGGTCCTTGTCCAGCTGATAAAAATAACTTGATCCTCTTTTCAGACAAACCGTTTCAAACAAAAACAAAGTGTAAAGAAGGAATTAAAGAACAAAGAAATAGGAAACCAAAACAATGAAATTTGCAGCATAAGTACAACATATAAATAATAGTAGGTGATTAGAGCAGTACCTGATTGTCACCACTGGAACTGGAAGGTGACTGGGCAGAAGCGGAATCTGAATTTCCACTTGTTTGAGGTGGACTTGACTGGTGAGAGTCCTGTTGTAACCAAGATGGGCACTCAGGCACAGGGTATCTCTCTATATCTTCTCCACAATCATCTGAATCAACATACGGGTCATTCAGATCGAAGTCAATCAACTTGCTCCTGCCAGTGGTACTTTCCCTGCCCGGTGTGTAAGCTTGAGAATTGCTTTGAATGGGAAACAAAATGCTTGGACCTTGAGAAGAAGCGGTCCGCACATCTTCAAGCCTCTTCTGGGGCATCTCAGCTGCAGAATTAGTGAACTGATGTTCTTTGGCTCTAGGAGGTGCCTGTGAAGCATTTGAGATCAAGGAAGCTATTTCTGGATTTCGAAGGATTGACCTGTTGTTCAGCAAGTTTGAAGATTCTTGCAGAAGTCCAGATAAGCTTTTATCCCCATTTATGGAACCCTGGCTGGCAAGGCTTCTTAGTAAATGAGACAAAAGGTCCTGATCTTCAGTGTGGTTTGTTCCGCTGGCTGCAATTGATGAAAACCATAATCTTGCAGTTAATTCTAAAGCTCAAGAAGCAAATAATAATTGAGAAACATGTCAAATAATTTGCATAGAAGGAAATCTAGGAATCACTCACAGTGCATGTTGGAGAGTATCTTTAGCAGGCTCATCAAGGAATAACCACTAGCCTGGCCATCATTCGATGAATTATTGTTATTAACTACAGATTCTGATTGTGTCTTTCTCCTCCTTTTATTATGTCCCGCTAGACGTCTACGACAACTTCGTTTTCCTTCATCAAACTCTTGAAGGGCATGAAACCTGAGTATCAAAGCAGAATCTTTCGAATTATAACCACAAAATAATTTCGACACCCCACGCAGAAACAATTAAACACTTAAAAAGATTATCTTTTTAGTAGAATTCACAGGACATACCATCACTCAATTAATCAGTCAACTAAAACTCAACCCCATATTATTATAAGTCAGCTATATTAATCCTCTATGTTCTTTCAGCTCTATTTGCACCCATTTCATTCGCAAGGCCCCCACCCCCAAAGGTAAAGAAAACATAAAAAGAAATTTTGATAGGCAATCTTACAGCTAAAACATAAAGAAAGGTACATAAAATCATAGAAAACAGGCAAATAGGGAAACAAGTAAAAAGAAAAGAGGGGATATACCTGCTGCACTGCTGGCAGAAACGCTGCATAACATTCCCAACAAGTGCTCTACTAGCCTTAGAATGCATCTCACAAACCTTATGCCTTCTATGATAATCTTTAGCTTTACTTAGATCCATCCCACACTCATCAACTTGACATACAGCTCTAGTAGTAGTAGCAACAACAGGTGCAGCTAATTTAGTCCTTTTTCCAACACCTCCACCATCCCAATTACCCACTTCCCTATTACCAACATCAACCACACCTGTAGTAGTAGTAGCCTCACCACCTTGTCCACCAAGCTTCAATGAAAGTGACCCAGTATCATCATCTTCATTAACAACAATAACCCTCCTCCTTTTCTCCAATTCCCTATGATTTACTTCATCTGAACAAGATGATGAACTGTTTGATGAAGCTAGATTACCAGTTTCAATTGGAAAGAACTGTCTTGGGTTTTGATGATGAAGTGGGGTTGCTATAAATAGATCTCCATCCCATTTCCAATCAGTTAGATCCCATTCTAAGCTTCTTTTCCTTAGTCCACTTAGATCTGTTCCTCCCATATGGTAAAAACGCTCACCTACACTTGCTTCCATCTTAAGATCTAAATCCAAACACTTGATATAAAATCAAATAAAAAGATCATATAAGTATGAGCTACAGATCAGCCCCAAAAATCACAAAGAGACAGCATGATACCAATTAAGAGCTACCCACATACCCACTTAATCTTAGCGTTGACTAAACCAAGAGACCACAAAATCAAGAAACAAGAAACATCTAAGACCAAGAATTCCTATAATTTAGCTTAACAAAAAAGTAGAAAAAAGGGTATACAGAATCTTGAAGAACTAATCCGGTGTTGAGGAAACGGTGATGGTCGGAAAAGACAAAGGTGGGTGGTTGGGTAGTGCGGAGGGGTGGGGTGGGGGTGGGTGAGAAGGTAGCGAAAGGTTCGGATGAATGTGAATGTGAATGGAAGCGTGTTGTATAGGAGTGTGCTCAGCTGTACTGATGCGGTGGTTTTTTCTTTTCTTTTGTTTCCTTTTTTTTCTTTTTTAATCCGCCATCTGATATTCATATTAAATATAATTATATTTGAATTTGTACTGAATAATTTATTTTTGGAAGAAGCACTAATCTTCCGCTATGTGCGGGTTCGAAGAAGGATGTACCAAGATCTCTCATTAAGAAATACGCAGTCTCAGCATCACATCCTTGCTTTTTTTTTCTTTTTTCGTTTGCTCTAAGCAGTGTATGTACGTGTACTATTTTACCTTTTTATATTTTTCCTCTTCCTTTAAGCAGTGTACTATCTTTCTACTTTTCTTTATTTCCTCATCCTTTCCTCACGTCTCACATCACATTTGTCCATGATAATTACACTAATACTTAACAAACTACTCCAATAATGTCCAATTATTGTTTTACATTATGTCCGTTCGGCAATCTAGGACTTTACACCGTTAAAGCACAAATCATGACAGTTATAACCAAAAAAATATATACGAATTTAGTATTAGTATAGACGTATACGCTTAGAGTCAGGAGCCAAAATTTAATTTTATGAGTTTTAAATTTTAAAATGGTAATTTCAAGTAATAATAATTGAGTTCTAAATTTAATATTTATATATATATTTAATGAATATCTTAATATAAATACATTATTTGACTAAATATTACTAGAACTGTATCCGAACTTTTAGCTCCGCCCTCATATACAACAACAATTATCTCGCAATTCTGAGTAAGTCGTAGTCGTGTTATAAATCTTAAAGAATTATGTTCTCTGCTTTTCATTAACCATTATGTACAATATATATAGTGTTACATAATTATCTACTCATTTACAAACTAGGTAATTAATCTTCCTAATTATAATTGGACTACACTTCCTAATTATAATTGGACTACAATTTTACCTAATATAGGCGATGTACAATATTTTATCATACCCCCGCAGTCGAAGCGGGAGGTTCTCGTACGCTGAGACTGGCTCGGAAATCATTAAAGAGTATGTGCAGAAGCCCTTTAGTAAATATGTCAGCAATATGATATCGGGAAGGAACGTGAAGAACACGAACTTGTCCACGAGCAACTTTCTCACGTACAAAGTGAATATTCATTTCAACGTGTTTAGAGTAAGAGTGGCGGTGGGTAGGGCTCAGTGCAGCGGGGTCGGGGTAAAGGCGGGACGGGAGAAGGCGGGAGTCGGATGCGGCGGCGAGTGCAGCGGGGTCAAGTGCAGCGGGGCTGGAGCAAGAGTCAGTCCCGATCCCGATCCCGTCGGTATCGGGTCGGGGCGGGCTCGGGTCGAGTCGGGCTCGGGCGGGATACTGGCGGGTTTTTCTTTTTTTTAAAATAACATATGTATAAAAACTCAATAAACAAAACAAGATAGTGTAATAAAAACATCACAAAAATTTGTTTTGTGCCTCTTATATTATTTAATAGACATATGATTTTTTTGTAATACAAATACAATTGTCTAAAATCTAAATTGCAACTTTGTGGTGTTGTCCAAAAGTTGCAAATTACATAGTAAAATTACAATTAAAAAAATTACATTCTCAAAAAAACATGTTCTAATTGCTTGATGATTTCATGTGGTTCTTCGGTTGGAATTGGTATTTGTTGGTCAAATTGATCCACGTCACTTCCACTACCTTCGGTTAAGATTTCGTTGTAGTTTTCATCATCTTCTTCGTTGATCTCCGATTGATCGCACTTTCTCCGCTCCGCTAGTATCCAATCTCTGAATAATACTGCAATTTCCAAGCTGTCTCCGGCTAATGAGTGTCTATGGTCTCCTATTTGATATCTGCCTGCAGAAAAAGCGCTTTCAGACGCAGTTGACGATGCTTGAATGTTCAAAACATCTCGAGCCATCAATGAAAGTGTCGGAAAGGTCTTCTCATTCCCCGTCTAGTATTTCAGCAAGTCTTCATGTCCATCTTCATTGATAACTTCTTGATACGGTACAGAACCCTGCAAAACAAAAATATCCAACTCGCTAATTTGGTTAGTAGTAGAGGTACGACCACACATTCTATTTCTGAGGCTTTCAATACTAGCCGCAGAAACAACATGTCTTTTGTGAGGTTGTGTTGAAGATGAAGAAGATGGTATGGAAGCTGGTAAGTTACTAGCATTTTCTTGTTGATAAAATCTATATATATATTTGCATTGGTGTTCTACGCTAGACAACACTTCTTCTTTAGTTTGTTCAATAGGTGGTGGGTGATTTAGATTTTTGGGACTTGGAGATGGTAGTACTTCTATACAATCGTAAATAGTTTCAATTAGTGATTTAGTACAGTCTATTTTAATAGTAGGATTTAATACAGAACCAATAATATAAATAGAGGGAATAGAAATAAAATATTTTTTTATTTTGAGAAACATTTTTAATAGCTGCCTTATAAGCTGATTTTTTCATATATTCACTAAGTAATAAAAATATTAGAGTTATATAAAATAATATAGTTGAAATCGTAGGATAATATATACCGGAAAATTCTTTTGTTGCTTGAAAAAATTTCTCTAAAAATACAATAAGTTCGGAATTTTTTTCCCAATCACTATCTAAAATCATATCAGCTGGCTTTTTATTATGAGAGTTAAAAAATAAAGTTATAGGTAATTTATAGTCATAAGCAACAAGTAGTTGCTCGTATAAAGAATTCCACCTAGTGGATACTTCTTGTGGAATTTTTCTATAAGGTAGTCCACAATCATGACAAATTTTTTTATATTCTTTTCTACGTTGTACTTTATTACTTTTAAAAATAAAGTTTATAGCAAATTGTATTTTACTAAGAATGTCTTCAAAAAGTGATAGACCATCCTTTACAATTAAGTTATATATATGGCACGCGCATTTTATATGAAAATGGTCTGGAAAAGATGGAGTTAAACTATTTTTTAAAATTGTAATTGCGTAATTGTTATTAGAAGCGTTATCTAATGTAATAGTCATAATTTTATCGGTAATTCCGTAATAATCGCACACTTGATAAATATTTTCTACAATAAAAGTACCAGTGTGCCTATCATCTATATATCTATACGCTAAAATACATTTTTGCATAGACCATTTATAATCTATCCAATGACAAGTTACAGTTAAATAATCATGGCCGTTAGTACTACGACCTATATCAGACGTGATAGATACTTTGCCATTAAAATGATATAATGAAAAACGTAAATATTGTTGATATTCATGCGCGAATTTAAATACATCTCTCTTAACAGTTGATCTAGAAAAACCGTTAAAAGCACGATTATATATATCTCTAATGTAATGAATAAAACCGGGAGATGAAGGAAATGAAAAAGGCAAACCCTCCACAGCAACTAATTTTGATATTGCTTCCCTATCTCTATGTTTATTGTATTTAGAGCCTACAATTCCCCCCGTCATAGGGTTAATTTGACCCTATACTTGGTCCGAGACAGTATCAGTGTGTGAACCTTGTCCCGATGGAGCGGGCGTTTGCGCACCCGATTTTGAAGCCTGGTATTGGGCATACCTAGCTGGATGAGCACTTACTACATGTCTAATTAAACCCCCCGTCCCACCGTGACCTTTTCCAGTTTTAAATTTTAAAACATTTTTACAAATTTTACATATGACTACTTGATTCTCTACGTCCCTAACAAAAAATGTCCATGCATCTGATTTTAATGGTCGTTTTGCTGGACCTCGTCTCATACTAGGGGGAATAGGAGGTATTTCAGTTGAAGGTGCACTAGTGGGTGTGTTGTCATCAACATTAGTTGGTATATCATCTAGATCATCGTCTAAATTAAAGTCTTCTTGAGTTTCAGAAAATAGCTCCTGGTCTAAATCTAATGGTATTGTAGGAAAATGTTGAGTATCAACAAAATCATCCTGTGTAGGAATAAGATGACTAGAAGAAGTACCTTTGCCCTGGTTGCCCCTACTAGAAGAAGCACCCTTACTCTTACCCTTAAACATACCTTTTAATCCTTCCATTTTAATTATGATAATAAATAATTAAAGACAATAAAATTAAGTGATCTAAATAAAATAAACAGACAATAATAATTTAATGAAGGAACGAATGTACCAAACGCCGACGTAACGTCGACGTGTAATCGAGAGGTTGAAAATTGAAACTTTGCTCGATGGAAGATCCTCAAGCTAGTTGCCAACTTCACTCCCAATTCCCAAATGAATAAATAAAATTGAATATTTAGCAAACAATGTAGACTTGTAGAGAGATATATTGAGAAATTAGAGAGATTGTAGGAAGATTTGTGAGAAAGATGAAGAGAAAATGAGTTATTTATAGTTGGAAAATTGGGTTAAAGTGTAAATATAATAACTTATGAGTTAAAAATAAATATCAAGGGGTAGGGGGTTGGGGGAGGGGGGCTAAAATGGCCGTTGGTGCAACAACCATTTTTGCAAAGGGCCCAAAGGGCGGGGTCGGGCTCGGGATGGGGTCGGGGGCGGGGTCGGGTCAAGCGGGCCTGGGGCGGGCTCGGGTCTCGCGGGACGAGACATCGTCCCGTCCCGAGTTCGAGTCCCACCCCCGTTATTTTTTATTTATTTATTTTTGGCGGGGTCGGGGCGGGCTCGGGACGGGGTCGGGTCGGGGTAGGGCCGTCCCGGCCCATTGGCCAGCCCTAGTTTAGAGCGCTGATGTTGAATGGGATTGCCGGAAAGCTATATCGCACTTACATTATCACAATAGACCAATGTAGCCTTATGAATGGGGCAATGAAGTTTCAGGAGAAGGTTGCGTATCCAACAAGACTCAGAGACAACATTCGCTACACCTCGATACTCGGCTTCGGCTCTGGATCGAGACAGCGTAGGTTATCTTTTAGAAGACCAAGAAAGAAAGTTATCTCCGAGGAAAACACAGTAATCAGACGTGGATCGACGAGTGTCAGGATATCTACCCCAGTCAGCATCAGAATAAGAGGTGAGATCGGAGAGTGAGGACTTGTACAAGTGTAAGCCGAAATGAAGAGTACCTTGTACATATCGCAAAATATGTTTGAGGGCATTCATATGTTCATCCGTCGGGATGTGCATGTGTAAGCACATTTGCTGCATGGCATAGGATATACCTGGTCTCGTAAAAGTGAGATACGACAATGCTCCTGCTAAACTACGATAGTGAGTCGGGTCGGCGTATAGAGAACCCGAAGAGGCACTGAGTTTGAAATTAGTGTCCACCGGTGTGTGGATCGATTTGCAAAACGACATGCCTACTCGGTCAAGGATCTCTTCGGTGTACTACTTTTGACAAAGAAATAAGTCACATGCATGTCTATTAACAACAATGCCCAAAAAATAGCTGAGGGGGCTCAAATCCTTCATAGCAAACTCAGAGGCAATGAATGACATAATGGATCGGAGAAGTGTATCAGAAGATGTAGTTAGGATGATGTCATCAATATATAACAGAATATATGTCATGTCATTACCCTTGCTATAGATGAAAAGTGAGTGATCAGATTTGCTATGTGAAAAATACGATAGAGGATACAAAGTCAGCAAACCGTTGGTACCACACACAATAAGCATGTTTCAGTCCATATAGCGACTTATTCAAATAACATACATAATTTGGATGGACTGGATTTCTGAATCCCAAAGGCTGATGCATATACACATTCTCATGAAGGTCTCCATGCAAGAAGATATTTTTGACATCCAACTGATGAATGGACCATGATTTGGATAAAGCAATACTGAGAACGGTCTAAATAGTTGCCGATTTCACCATCAGGTTGAAAGTTTCATCACAATCCACGCCCACCTATTGAGACCTGTCATCACCTACAAAACGGGCATTGTGCCTCTCAAAAGAACCGTCATATTTCTTTTTATGTATAAATATCTACATATAATGAATAACATTAGCATCACGAGGACGGGGCACTAGCTCTCACGTCTTATTTTCAATAAGAGCATTATATTCGTTAATCATGACAGATTTCCAATTAGGATCAGACAAGTTATTTTTCGAGTTGCGAGGAAGAGGTGAAGGGGCAACCGAATTCGACAAATTAAATTGTCGTTTGAGTTTGGAAATGCCGTCCATAGCACGGGTTTCCATCGTTTGTGTGGGTGCCGCGGGAGGTAGGGTGGGATCAGGAAGCGGCTGGGGAAGAGTTGTAGGCCGAGA
The DNA here is from genome assembly GCA_029783415.1 of Anisodus acutangulus. Classification (NCBI taxonomy): domain Eukaryota; kingdom Viridiplantae; phylum Streptophyta; class Magnoliopsida; order Solanales; family Solanaceae; genus Anisodus; species Anisodus acutangulus. The sequence goes on from CM056489.1 coordinate 37,356,255, forward strand.
GGGAGCAACGAAATTGGAGAGAAGGGGCGGGGGCATTGTTTGAGGGGAGGGAGTGACCTCGGACAGTCGAGAGTGGTTGTTCCGAGGAGTATATGGTGGGCTAGCTGACCTACACGATACGGGACAGAGGGAGGTGGGTCCAGCGTCGGTAGCAACTGATTTTGCAAGTGATGAATTAGAAGGGGATTAAAGTAGTCATTTAAGAAGTCATAGGAATTCGGAGGTGGGGAATTGGGTTTGGTAAAGGGAAATTGAGACTCATCAAATATGACATGACGAGAAATAATTATTTTTTGGCTGGATAGGTCGTAACAGTTATAACCACGATGATTAGGAGGGTAACTCAGAAATACACATGGGTGGACCTAGGTTGCAGCTTGTTGATTTGTGTGGAGGGATAGATGTGGTAGCATAGACATCCGAAAGTTCTTAAATGCTTATAGAAAGGATCCCGAATATAGAAAACTTGAGTGGGAGACTTGTGTTTGAGAGACTTGTTGGGGAAAATATTTAAGAGACATGTTGTCATGGATAGAGCGTAATGCCAAAAGTAGGGGGATATAGGCGTGAGCAAGGAGGGCACGGACTACATTTTTTATGGTCCTATTTTTTCGTTCAGCTTTGCCATTTTGTGGAGAGGCGTGGGGACAAGAAAAATGAAAAACAAGGTCGTTTTTTGCGCAGAAAAGTTTGAATTGATTATTATCGTATTCTCTCCCATTATTACATTGAAAATATTTGATATTCTTTTTAAATTGTGTCTTAATGAAGGCGCTGAATGAAGAAAAAATAGAATAGACTTTGAATTTATTTCCAATGGGAAAAGTCCACACACAGGAAGTTTGAATAATCATCTAAAATAACATATAGTATCGATGCCCGGTTGTGCTTAAAATAGGAGAAGTTCATAAATCACTATGTATTAAATCAAAAGGCATTAAAATACAGGTGGATGAAGAATAAAATGACAACTTGACATGTTTCCCAAAAACACAAGATTCACAAACAGGAGGATAAGATATATGTTTGCAATCTATAAATTTATTTTGGCGAAGGGAACGTAAAACATAGTCTCCCAGATGTCCTAATCTATTATGTCATAAAGAAGAGAAAATAGCCACAAGAGATGATGGAGAGAAGGCTGGATGACCGACGGTGATTGTAATAGGGTAAAGGTCCCCGGTGCTATCACATCATATTATTCACATTCCTGTCATAAGGTCTTTTACAAAAAAATCAAAAAGATCAAATTCAAGTGAAACATTATTGTCGGTTGTGAAATGACGCACATAGATTAGATTTTTGATAAGTGTCAGAGCATGGAGAATACTTTTTAAAGCTAATGGTGGTGTGGTGGGGAGAGGGATGATTGTCCACAACCTCGAATAGAAATGTTGTGTCCACTACCAATAATAATATGATAATTTAAATTACTTGTATTGAAATAAGACGAGAGAGTACATTGCGCCAGTATTCATGTACCAACTATTGTCTGAAATGTTGAGGGGCATCGTGTTCATAACCGCCTCAATATCCGTCAGGGCGTAGGTGGAAGGAGAAGAGACATGTACATTATATGCATGTTATGGACGTGTCCCGATGATGCCGACTGGGGCTGTTGGGCCGGAGGTGGGGCGCAAGAGGCTGTCAGATATGGGTAAGGTGGAGCAGCCCAAGTCAGTTGGGCCCACATAGCCCATGACAGGTAGGTAGCCCATGGTAGAGGATGTTTCCACTGTCGCTGCGGGTTACTGCCGGCCGGCAGTGGATGGCCCCTCCCGACATGATTGTCGCAGGCTTTGTTGGAGTTTCACCCTTTGTGGTTATTTCGAGAAGGCATGTCATGTGTCGAGTTATCGGGTTACCGGTGTTGTGAACTGGAAAACGAGGCCGTGCTTTCGGCGGAGGGCCCGCCAGTAGTGATAAGGGCATCATCGACGATGCTCGCATGAGCCGCGACCCGCTTTGTTTTTTGGATTTCTTCAAGGATTAGTCTTGAACGGGCCTCGTAGAATGGAGGCAATGTCGTGCATTGTTGGAGGATGGTAGTGACGCCGTTATAAGTTTCATTCAAACCCGCACTAAGTTGCATCACCAACCGTTGATTGGTGACCGGTGCACCGACGTTAGAGAGTTGATCAACAATCATCTTAAGTTTCTGATAATAAATAAGCCGACATATTTAGAAAATCGTCATGATGAATGTCCTTAAATTGATTTTCCATGTACAAGGCACGCTGTGTCTTATTATCCTGAAAAATACTTTCCAAGTGCTCCCACATTTATCGGGCAGTAGCGTCGGTTTCAATGATTGTATGCACTAGATCGTTCGAGATCGTGTCGTATATCTATTGTAGGACAACCACATCTAAGCGGGATCAAAGATCATCATCAGAAACATCAGGGTGTTCCAGGGGATTTGATTTAGGAGGGATGATATAGTTGATGACTTTGTATACACGACAATGAATCTTTAATAATTTTGCCATAGATGAATACTGACCATTTTCCATCTCAAGAGTTATGGGAATGAAGTTCTTGATGTGATTAACTGCAAGAGCAAGATGAGATTTAGGTTGTTCAGCCATTGAAAAGTTTGGGGAAGAGGAGAGGGAGGAAGCAACCGAGAGGAGGTAGGAGAAAGTTTGGGGAGGGCGGCTGCCGAGGGTTGGGGCGACCGAGAGGTTATGAAGAGAATTTTAGATTTTGGCTGCTAATACCATAAAGGAATATGTTCCCTACTTTTCATTGATCCTTATGTACAATATATATAGTGTTACATAATCATCTACTCTACAAACTAGGTAATTAATCTTCCTAATTACAATTGGACTACACTTCCTAATTACAATTGGACTACACTTCCTAATTACAATTGGACTACAATTTTACCTAATATAGACGATGTAAAATATTCTATCAAATCTATGTATGTCATTCAATTTAAGTTCTATCTTAATCTAACTATATAAGATAATAATAATAATAAAATAATTTTTATAGTACTAACGATTATCTGCATTTTATGCCGCTTTACAATTCTATTTATCTTTCAATTTAAGTTCATCTTAATCTAATTTTATAAGATAAGAATAGTAATGAATTAATTTTTTTGTACTAACAATTATCTGCATTTTATGCCGCTTTACAATTTCGTTTAGCTTTCAATTTAAGCTCATCTCAATCTAACTTTATAAGATAATAATAGTAATGAATTAATTTGTTTAGTACTAACGATTATCTCTATTTTATGCCGCTTTACAATTCTATTTATCTTTTAATTTAAGTTCATCTTAATTTAACTTTATAAGATAATAATTGTAATGGTTTAGTTTTTTTAGTACCAACGATTATCTATATTTTATACTGACATATGAATTTCTGACAAAATCAAAAGATTCATAGCAAATACTTGACCTTAAATAAGTATACTTACATAACTAAATTTAATTATAACTAATATATATATATATATATATATATATAGATATCTTTTTCTTTTATGTGCCTTTTTTTATTGTTTATTGGGTTGTCATAGATTTGGTCTTTTAAAACAACTATTTTATCATGTAATTTTAGGTACATCCCCCCCTGCTAATAACACTTATTTATTTCAACTAGTATCATATTTTGGTCATATATATAATATTTCTATTGATTATTACTCTCTTAGCAGATGCAGATGCATAATATAAAGTTTATAGGCGTCAACAACGACCTCAAGTTAATATTATAATAATAATTAAATTCATAGTCAAATGTTTATAGGTATTTAGTAGATTTTTTAATATAGATATATAAATTTAGTATCAACGTATACTTTTTCTATAAATTTTGAATAAAACGTACTTCTACCAGATATTATAAAGTTACATTTTTACTTGATATACGTATATGAATACCAAGAATATATTTTATTCATTCTTAATCACATGTCTCGGATTTGAGTTCTGGTGTTACATCCCGTATATTCACACGTTAAGTTGCGTCGTAAGCTAGTCGACGTAAGCTCGGGGGACACGATTATCTTTGAGATTATAAGTGTTTAAACCATGTTTAACAAGTGATTAGTAAGTGTTGACATGGTTAGAGGTTAAACGAGTCGAAGAGAATACGTTTCGTCAAAAATACAGACAATATTTATTTTCGCGGATGAACAGTGCCATGAATAATGAACAGTGCCATGAATAGCGAACAGTGAACAGTGAAATTCGAGAATTTTCTTTAAATCAAAACCGAGAGCTCGTTTCAACTCAGTTCCCCCCCCAAAACAATTCGTCCCAAACACCCCCCAAATGCTCTCTAAGAATCCCCAACCATCCAAGAGTAAAAATTCAAACAAAAAAACGCAAATCAAACGCCGGGAATCCCGTGGTGCTAGTGGGTTTCTTGTTCTTCTTGTGGTTGCTGATTTTGGGAGTGATTCCAGCTGGTGTGGAGAGTTGTTCTAAGTGTTATAAGGTAATATTATACTTCTCCTTCATAACTTTGAGCTTATAGAAGTCGTAGCTAGCTTGTACGGTTGAAAATTCATAAAATAAAGGCCGGGAATAGTAGTTATGATGTTGTTGCTTATTGAACTTTTTTGGACTATTTTATGGGCTGATTTGTGTGAATTAGGAGTATGCTATGAGCTTGTTGAGATGTTTATGAGGTTGAGGATATGGAGGAGAGTTGATATGAAGTTTTAGTGTTGGAAATTCATGTAAATTTGGATATAAAAGAGCGTATAAACTTCATGAACATAAGTTGCTCAATAAAATGTCTAAATGAGTTTTTTTGTTATTTTTGAGATATAATGCTGAAAATATGGATGAATATAATTTTCATCATGTTATAGATATTGTTGAGTCAAAGTAATAAATTCATAAGGGGTGATAAGGGTTGTATGGGTTCTAATTCGAGCTTGCCGCTCTTCGTGATATGTTGATAACTTGTTAATGATATATTGTACCTTGTTGATGTTGTTCTTGTTGTGTTGCTTTAGTTGTTGTTGATGATGTATGGAGTTGGAGAAAGTCAAAATTATAGGGGAGATGTTGTCTGAATTCATATAGACAAGTTACTAACTTAGAGATTCAAACTAAGTTCCTTCTTGGCATTAATCATGGACATTGTTGTATTAATGTAGGTTGAGTTGTAGTTGTGATGGTTGAATTAGAATTGAAAAGAAATGGGAATACGGGAGCGGCATCGTGAATAGTAAATAGTGAACTTGTCAATTCTTTTGAGTTAAATTGTTGACTCTAGTATTCCTATCGTTCATGTAATGTAGATAATCGTTCGTAGAGCTTAAATGACTCGGAGAACTTGAATATCTTTGACGACAAAGGTATGTAGAGCTAACTTCCTTCTTTGGCATGATTCATTTAAGCTCAAACTTAATCATGTAATACCTCGTACCTTCAAACTAAGCAATGTTTATGATTCAAGAATGTTAGAAACAAAAACGGGAAATTTAAAGTTGAAAACCCAGTTTCAATTCTGCAATTCCAGTTTTACGCCCAAGATATACGGACCGTAAAACATGTTATGGACCGTAGAATTTCACCATCGAAAATCAACCATACGGTAGACTTATATGGACCGTATATGATTATACAGACCATACTTTTGAGTTGTCGATCAACTTCAGACTTTTAGCGTTCACTGGAAAGTTACACTTGGGTGACGATCCTTTTATACGGACCGTGCAATACGGCCATAAAACCCCAACGACAGAAATAGTATAAATACGCAAACTTAGTTCTGAAAATCAGTTTTCTTATTTTTTCCAAGCCCTAGAATGAATTTCTCTCCTCCCGTCATCCTCATAACTCAAGGTAAGCCTTTTCCGTGTATTTCCACACGATTATAATCAAGTATACTCAATTTCTAAGTGAAATTCATTGTTTCTAACCTAGGGTTTTCAAGAAAACATATTCCAAGGCTCAAGGTTCAATATTTTGTTTTTTTCTTCAAAGTTCAGATTTTTAATACAAGTTTTAAAGCTATTAAGGTACTATCCATGTGTGAAAACATCGTTGTTCTTCCCCATGCCACGTTAATCCATGAAAACCCTAGAAATTAAAGTTATGTCTCCGTTATATATGTTCATGTATGTATTGTTAAAACCAATCATGTTTCCGTTATTGTATTCATGAATATCACTTTGATTATCATGAGTTCATCTGTGATCCATGAATACCCATGTCTTGCATTTTATGGAGTTTTAAACACAAGTCATGAATCCAAATTAATCAATTCCATGAAATCTACATGTTTTTCATGTTTTATGAATAATATATTATGTATTTATGTTCATGCTATATCTTATACTTATCAACAATGTTTACAAGTTATGATTTTACAAACCATGGGCTTTGTAGCTAATTATATTTCATGTTCATGTTTTGGGAGTTGCACAGATTACCGAAAAGGCTTAGACAACCTGAAACTACGTTTGCCAGCGTAGGATAAGGATTGCTCCGCCCAGAGGATGATACCTTCACGTTACCCTTTGTGGGATTATTGGATCCATCATGTTCATGTTTTGCACCCCGGTAAGGTATGAGATGGCTTAGCTGATCGGGCAGAGATCAGACGCCACGTTCACACATGATAGTTACATATCAATTTTATTAATGCTCTCCCACAGATATTCAGATATATAATTTTACAAATTTTATACATGTTATTATATCCATGTCAGATCATGCTCATGTTAATTGTTTAGTTTTAGTTTCATGTTTTTATTATTTTATGTGCCTACTTATTCTTCCAGTTGCTTTACATATAGTGCAATTCAAATGTACTTACATCCCTTTTGCCCGGGGCTTGCATTTCATGGTGCGTGTACTGAGTTTCAGGACGACGGATCTGCTCGTTAGTACTCCATCAGTATCTGCCATTGGTGAACCCTATCTCATTCGGGGTGTCAGATTTATTTATTTACATGCCATTGGTAGAGGTATGCCAGCGCCTTGTCCTGACAGAACAATTTTGCAGTCAGACTCATGTTCAGAGGTTTCATAGACTAACTTAGTATGTCATGTCAGTCATTCAAAATTATTATGTTTTTAGATTTATTCTGCTATGATATTTCAGACTATTTTCAGTACACAGTTTTACATATTTTATTATTATTACTATTGCATGTTTTTATGCCCATGATGATTATCAAGACATGTAGTTCGCTCGGTCACATGCAATCAGGAACTGAGTGACGTGTTTCGCCGAGGCTATGGCTCGAGGCATTACATTCCGTTCTTGTTGAAGTTGTGCATATTTCTTGTATATTCTATATCAGTAGTATTTTCCATATTCCATATGTCTCTTGATGATTGACTTAAGGTTAAAGAACGTAGTTTAATAACGATAGTCGGAAGATAACGATCATAGGTCACTCCGACTCTGTTCATGATGTCTTTTGACATGTGTCTTTTATTGCACCTATATATATACCTATTTTCTTACCGCACCGCGCTATAGTCGGTCGGACAGGCACTTATACATGCATACCACTGATCAGTTGGACATATATTACCACGTCCTATATGGATGAGCAGTTTATGATGAGCTTACCCCATTAAAGGGACTTTATACAATATTATATGGCCCTAAAGAGTGGCTTGATTTTACTTTTATGCATATGATCATGGTTATGTCAGTTGTGCGCCCTCAGTGGCAGTTCTGAGTCCCATGTTGACATTTTGTACTCTTCACTTGTAATATATTCCTATGTACATGTTTACATGCCTTACATATTCAGTACATTTTTCGTACTGATGTTCCTTTTGTCAGGGGACGCTGTGTTCATGCCCGCGGGTGCAGATAGACGATCTGATGAGCCTCCTTAGTAGGTTCACTGTTCAACTTGAGTTAGTGCACTTCTCTTCTTTCGGAGTTGATGATCGAGTTTTGGGGTATGTTTATATATATATGGTTATTTTGGGTATGTCGGGGCCCTGTCTCAACTTGATGACACATGGTAGTAATCCTAAAAGCTTGCAGACTAGAGGTTGTTGTACATATGTTTCGTGTGGCCTTGTTAGCCTCAGTTTATGTATGTGTATATATATATATATATATATATATATATATATATATATAAGTGGTCCCACGATTTCACTCCGGTAAAAAAATAGTCAGTCATAAACAAAATAAAGCGTACCTTTCTGGGTGCCTATAGAAGTGGTCCCACAATGTCAATTCCCCATTTTATAAATGGTCAGAGTGACAAGACCGGATGCATTAATTCACCCGGTTGGTGAATCATAGGTGCATGCCTTTGATATTCATCACATTTCTGAATAAAATATTTGGCATCTTCTTCTATTTGTACCCAGTAGTACCCGACTCTAATCAATTTCTGGATTAGCAATTTCGCTCCTGAGTGATTGCCACAAGTTCATTCATGAACTTCACACATCACATAATCTATCTCACCGGGCCCTAATCACTTCACCAAAGGACCATATAAGGATCTCCGGTACAATTGGCCATCAACCATGCAATATCTAGCTGCCTTCGTACGAAGGGCCCTAGATTCATTTGAATCAGTTGTTAACTTGCCGTCCCGAAGATAATCGATAAATTTATTCCACCAATCCCAAGTCAAGCTCGTAGATTTTACCTCGCCATGGCCACTATCGATCGTGGAGTTCAAGAGTTGTACCACTATTCTGGAGTTGAATTCCTCAGCTTCCACAAAAGACCCCAAGTTTACCAACACATCTGCTTCATTATTTTGTTCACGTGATATATGTTCCATGGTCCATTATTTGAACCGATGCAATAATACATAAATTTTCTCTAAGTATTTATGCATTCTTTCTTCTTTCACCTCGAACACACTGTTTACTTGATTAACAACCAGAAGCGAGTCATATTTTACCTCGATGACTTCTGCTCCCAAATTTCTTGCCAATTCTAGACCTGTAATCATAGACTCATGCTCAGTTTCATTGTTAGTTAATTTCACAGTTCGTATTGACTACCTAATGACATCTCCCGCATGTGTTTTTAATAACACCCCTAATTTGGACCCTTTTACATTCGAAGCTTCATCCGTATATAAGGTCCAGATCCCCGAAGTTGTTCTCGAGGTTATTATAAGTTTCTTTCTACCTCGGGAATCATTCTAGGAGTGAAATCTGCTACGAAGTCTGATAAAACCTGAGACTTTATAGCCGTTATCGGTTTATACTCTGTTATAACCACTAATTTCTACCGCTCATTTAGCTAACCTACCAGACAATTTAGGTTTATGCATTACATTCCTCAGGGGATACGTTATTACTATGCATGTATGATGACAACGAAAGTACAGTCTCAATTTTCTAGCAGCCGTTATCAAAGCTAATGCTAATTTTTCTAAGTGAGGATTTTTGCTTTCTGCACTAGCTAAAGTTCTACTAACATAATAAATAGAAAATTGTGTATCTTTCTCTTCTCGAACCAAAACAACACTTACAACTACTTCAGATACTGTCAGGTAAAAGAACAATTATTTATCCGCCTTCGGTTTATGCAACAATGGAGGACTGGACATGTACTTCTTCAACTCCCTTAATTCTTGTTGACATTCCGGAGTCTGCTCGAAGTCATTCTTAAAAGAATCTATGACTTTTCTCTAAAGATCGAGATATGAATCTACTCAAGGCGACGGCCAGCCTTCCGGTGAGTCTTTGCACCGCCTTCACTTATTCAGGAACCACTGGAATTTCTTTGATAACCTTGATTTTATCCGGATTGATACTATTCTCCGATTTGAAACTAAAAACCCCAAAAACTTGCCCGAGCCAACTCCGAAAGCGCACTTCTCCGGATTTAACTTCATGTTGTACTTTCGGAGTATGTCGGATGTTTCCTGCAAATGCTTTAAGTGGTCCTCTATCTCTAGGGACTTAACTAACATATAATCAATGTAAACTTCCATCATATTACCTATCTGGTTTTCGAACATGCGATTAACTAGGAGTTGATATGTTGCTCCATCACTTTTTAAATCAAACGACATTACATTATAACAGTAAGTCCCATATCTAGTTATAAAAAAAGTTTTCTATTGATCCTCCAGATTCATTCTAATTTGGTTGTATGCAGAGTAAGAGTCAAGAAAACTTAGCATCTCGTACCCTGCTGTAGCATCAATCATTCGATCGATGTGAGGTAATGGAAAAGAACCTGTTGGACAAACTTATTTAAAATTTTAAAATCTATGCACATTCTTAATTTATTACCTTTTTAGGCACAACAACTACATTTGCTAGCCAATTCGGATACTCTACTTCACAGATCGAACCTATATTTAATAACTTCGTTACATCCTCCTTAACAAACATATGCTTGTAGTCAACCATAGATCTCTTTTTCTGTCTTACCGGAGGAAAATTTGGATTCAAACTCAGCTTGTGGTTTGTAATCTCCGATGGGGGTACCTGTCATGTCTAAATGGGACCGACAAAATAATGGCGTTAGCTTTAAGAAATTCAATTAACTTAAGCTTGAGCTCCGGGGATAACCCGGTGCCCAAATATACCTTTTTATCATGCAGATGCATGAACAAGATAACTTGCTCTAGCTATTCTATCATTGATTTTGTGGCATCTAAATCGCCGAGCAGCAAAAATGATCTCGAGATGCGATAGTAATTCTCTTCCTCTGCTTAATTTTCTTTTCCTCCCTCTCCTTCTTTCAGACTCGATGTCCCCGAATCCTGTTATTGATATTTAATTTCTTTACCCTTCTTCTCATCCTTTATTTCTTTTTGTGTCTCTACCGTAAATATTTTCCTTACTGCCAGTTGCCCACCTCGAATTTTTTAATTCCTTTGGAGTTGGGAATTTTAACATCATGTGCAATTTCAAAGGCACGACCTTCATATCATGTATCCACGACCTATCGAACAGTGCGTTATACCTAATTTCCCATTCGATAACATAAAACTTCATCTGTCGAATTGTCCCGACTTCATTGACTGGAAGAATAATTTTCCCCTTCGTAGTCTCGCATGTTATGTTGAATCCGTTAAGAACTCAGGCCACCGAAACAATTTGATCTAGCAACCCCAATTGCTCTACCACCTTCTATCGGATGATATTGGATGAGCTACCGGATCAATTGAAATCCTCTTAACTTGAAAATGAATAATAGAAACAGAGATTACCAGTGCATCATTGTGAGGTTGAATCATGCCTTCCACTTCTTCATCGTGGAAATAATTTGTTTCCTCCGGCAAGAAATCCCTGGACATTCTTTCTCGAGTTATTGACACTTTCTTATTCTTTGCGGTCATGATGGATCATTTAGGAACATCCATCCCTCCAATGATCATATTTATGATATGTTGAGGTTCAATTGGATCTGCTTGTTTATTTGCTTCTCTATTTCTGAATTTTCCCTTGCTTGATCGCTCAAAAATTCACACAGGTGGCCATTCTTTAACAACCAGGCCACTTCATCTCTCAGCTGCCGATAATCCTCCCTCCGGTGATCGTGTGTTCCATGATAATCACATAGCAAATTTGGGTCCCCTGGACTTAATCTATCCGGAGTGGACTTGGTCATCTTGTCTCATTGATGTGACCAATAGCTACCACGAGTCTGACTGCATCGATATTGAAATTGTATTCGGAGAGTCTTGGACTTTCCACACTGTTAGAAGACACCCCACCAATGTCATTTTTAAATTGCAAGCCCCTACTTATAGACCCTCTATCATTGCACCTATCTCCACTTCCTCTGTCCGATAAGAAATTACGATTGTTGAGCCCTCGATCTGATATGAAATTTGACCTTTCAGGCTGTTCGTAGGGTTGGTACCCGTCCTTAAGAGATTTTAACTCCGACTCAGCTACCCTATTTGATTTATTAAAATTTTTGTTCCGTCCTAATGACCCTGGTGAATGTTTGGACTGATTTTCTTCTACGCGGATCTTAGACTCATACCTATTATGTACGTCTGTCCATGTTACTGTCGAAAATTTCGATAAGTTCTCCTTTAATTTCAATGACGCATTGGAACTTTTAGGATTTAATCCCTTAGTAAAAACTTCAGCTGTCCATTCATCTGGTACTGAATGGAGGAGCATCCGTTCCTTTTGAAACCTAGTCACAAACTCTTGCAATAACTTCGTGTCTTTTTGAGCAATTTTGAATATGTCCGCTTTCCTTGCCCCGGCATGCGCCTTTATAAACACATCCGCAAGCATTTTAAATGAGTTAATAAAGTGTTTGGGTAGTAAAAAATACCAGGACATTGCCCCTTTGGACAATGTTTTGCCAAACTTCTTCAGCAAGACTGATTCTATCTCATCTGAATGCATGTCGTTGCCTTTTATCGCATAAGTGTACGATGTCATCTGATCATGCAGATTTGTGGTTCCATCGTTCTTTGGGTGGTCTGGCATTTTGAACCTCTTTGGTATCAGCTTCGGAGCCGCACTTGGCAGGAATGGCAACTTAATGTATCTCTTCGAGTCTGATTCCTTCAGGATCGAATGCACTCCCGATATCTAATCTACTTATGAATTGAAGGTGTCAACCTTATTTTCATTAGTATCCACACGCTTGGTCAAAGCTTGGAGCAGTCTCAAGACCTCCGAAGACTCATTAGTCTCCGATCTATTGTCATTTTTACCAACCCGATCTTCCACTCGGCCTGGTATTCGTTACGGACGGGACGAGCTTCATCTGCCACACTTGCTCCGTTGCTCTTGTTCTGCAGTTGAGTAATCGCCTTATGCTGTTTCTATAGCATGCTTAGGATTCGAGCCAAATCTGACCCAGGTATCCACACCCCGTCATATGCTTCTTCATCATCATTTGTTGTTTTCTCACCGCTTCTTCTAGACGCTTGGGGTGAAATCACGGGGTGATTCTGAGGTTCGCCATTTAACGGGTCAACAGGTGGGGCATTGTGATTGTTATTGTTGATGTTGGGATTGTCATTGTTATTGACATTGTTGTTGATGTTATTGTTGTTGTTATTGACATTGTTGTTGATGTTATTGTTGTTGTTGTCACTATTGCTATTGATAACACCAACCTGACTCATATTGCCAAAGTATGATTTTTAACCTGTCCACAAAATCTCAAAAGAAATAAGTGAAATTTGAATTTGAACAAATCACCACAATTATCCCTAGCCCCACGGCGGGCGCCAAACTGTTTACCCAAAAAAAGGTACAGTTGAATTTGTAAGTGATTTTAAGGACACATGAATTGATTTGCAATATATGACGATAATCAGTTAATAATAAGTAAGCAAATGAAATAAACTAGTAAGTAAATTAGCCTGGAATGCTGTAAACTTGGATGAATCTTCTCAGCAAGATTGATCCGGGCCTTAGCTAGATTGCTTCGATTACGAGCCAAAAGTGAGAGCTAGTGAGTGTATTTTCTATCAGATTGAGCGTACACGTGTGAATAATGAGAATTGGATGTCTTTCAAACATGAATGTTTGACTCTTTTTATAGCTATGAAATAAGACATTAATACCCGAGATTTCCTCTCAAATTAAATGTAGTTAAAGCTAATAAAGTCTCCTTAATGATACAGGAGTAACGACTGGCATCATATCCGGAATGGATATACGTGGACGCCACCGATTCTTCATCCGGTTTCAACTGACTCGGTCGCTATTCGGGCTCGTTCCGACTTTCAATTTACCCCGATGTTACTCGTACCCGGTTTAGAACTCTACCGTCCACTTCAAACTTCAAACTAAAATCTTGCCACGTGTCGTGTCTAGGGATGACAATGGATACCGGACCCGGTGGATCCAGATCCGTTTTATAGGATATGGATCTTCAAAATTTGGACCCGACGGATCCGGATCCGTTCCTGACGGATTGAATCTGGATATGGATCTTGTATTTGAAATCCGTATCCGATCCAGATCTGACCCGTGAATCCATTTTTTATTAAATATATCCATAACCTAGAATGTAATTTTATAAGTATTTTTTTAAATGTTTTCATAATTTCTGTATTTTATATTCAGATTTGGACTTTATTTTTTAAATGGTCCATACGTTTAAGCCCATAATTCTCAAAAGGCCCAATAAAAAACTAAGCGGAAAACAAATGATGGTACAATCATTGCATGTAAAAGGAGCTGATTATTTGATCTCATTCTGTTGAAATATCTATATCTCATGTCATGCTTTAGCAGATGAAATAGTGGATTCGTTGCAAAATATTCCTCATAAAAGTTACAGTCATGAAGGATGATTAATTGTGGTCGAATACAACATCTAATATAAGATCAAAATTAAAACTTTATGGCTTCCACCTTTAATTCTTTTTACACTAATGAAAGTGCAGATTAAACAAAGAAAAATGGATGAATTGACACCCAATGTAGCTTAATGTTGTTGTAGCGCTCAATTTTCATTTTACAGACATGCCTAAGATTGAAATCTGAAACATGAAAAAAATATACAACTCTGAGAACCACTTGACTCCTATGAAGATCTGAAACATGAAAAAAATATACAACTCTAAAAGAATTTTTTTAAGATGTGGATCCAGATCCGATCCGTGGACCCGGTGGATCCGATTGATCTGGATTTGGATATGATTTTTATGGACCCGGTGAATCTGGATCCGGATATGGATTCAGATATGAAAAATGGATCTGGATCTGAATCTAGTAGGATCCGGTCCAGATCTGATCCGTTGTCATCCCTAGTCGTGTCGATTTTCACACCGTATACAATATCAAAATTCACACTAGAGTTGTTGAAATATATCTTTTACATTTTGGCAAAAGTTTTCAAACAGGTAACTTTTAACCAAACGTATAAAACTTTGGCAAAATGGAATTAGACATAGGTGTTCATAATCACCATCTCGTTTTGATTATAGAAACTCTTAACTCTCGCCTACTAAATTAACTTTAGAATGGTACAAATAATTTCGAAATTATATAATGGTCAGATTATAATATTGAGATTAAATAATAAAAAAATTATTTATGTGCATAAATTTTTGTTGATTGATATTTTTTAGATTAAAAATAAAATATACAAAGTATAAAATAAAATATTTGTTTGATTTAAACTGGAAAAATTAAAGTAAATTCTTTATTTGTAATTCTAACCTTGTCTTTTTAAATAATAATTTGAAATAAAAGTTTTTAAAAAGGACAAATATATCATTTTTGTGCTTTATCCAGAAGTTAGTAATCCAAAAATTATTATCCCACATAAATAATAAATTATGGTAAAAATAATATCATAACTATGATATAAATAATTCAAAATTACTAATCTTGATAATAAAAATTATATCAACTACTATAATAAATACTCCTAACATAATTACGATTTATCCCCGAAATTATGATTTCTAATCCTACCGATCTGAAATCTTAAACCTTGGTGATGATGGGGGGGGGGGGGGATATATATTGTGATGTGATGTGAAATTTAGTGCATTGGGAGGAAACTTGAAAGTAACACATTGGGCAGAGGGCCCAATGGCCACAAAACCCAAAAACCCGTACTAAGTACCCATAGTGGGTGGGCCCAATCCAGCACAAACAAAAGATGCGTCGCTTTTCTCTGTACGGATCCTTCCACCTCCCTCCTCTTCCCATTTTCATTTATCTCAATTTTTATAATTTCAGTAACCTTTTACAAATTTAAAATAATTAAGTAAAAATAATTTATTTTAGTAACTTAAATATTTAGATAACTTGTTTGTAAGAATTTTTACTTGATATTGATTACAATAGATCTTGATTTTAAATTTAACAATCATCTATCATTAAAGATATTTTTATGTTATTAGCTAAAAAATTAATCAAGACCGCACATGTAATGTCGTAAAAATACCCTTCATCTTTTATAAATTAATGTTTTCAAACCTAATTAAATATCGTGTTGAAACATGCAATTGCATTATTTAGTTCAATTTGTTGCGATATTCAAGTTCAACTAAATCTTCCTAGATTTATAACGAAATAACTAAGAATTTCGGTAGAAAGTTAGTTATTATTGTCAGTTAGGTTTATTCTAATTTCAAATCTTCAAGCTCCTTAAAACAATAATTTCCACGTTCATAAATTCACTTACGAAAGCTAAATCGATCATTTGGAGTTTGTGCCATGTGCATGGCTTATGGAGCTTGTGCCATGTGCGTGGTTTTCTATAAAAAGTATAAGTTTAATCACCGAATTAAAGTTCGCACAGTTATATATATTGTTTAGTTATTGCTTTTATGTCCCCACTAAAATAATATTTTCATAAACTATGTTGATCTATATTATTTGAGGCGAAATAGAATATAGAATAAAAATATAAGTATTAATAATAAATGAATTAATATAAAATTGACAAAAATACGCTCATACTCTCTGATTTATTTGTTCTTCTTTTCTTAAAAATACTCAACAATAAGAAAGTAAAAAAATAATAATCTTTGCACTGCTAATCCTTAGATAATTTTTATCATTACTACTTTCTGCATGACTTATTTTCGAACTGAGAGAGACCCCTATGATTTTTTATATTGTAATTTGCAGTTACTAGTCGTAAACGTCTTTGCGTAGAGAGAAGTTGCAACTCGTATTCTCTTAAGCTAATTTCAGTAGACTTTAACAACATTTATCCAAATCAACTTTTAAGTGGGAACCGACTAAAACTTTTTAACAACTATAATCTCTTAAACTAATGACACCGGTGCAACTTACTGAGGACATGACCTTAGATATGAGGTTGTGGAGGACACGAATTATGGTAGAAGGATAGTAGATAGTCGAGCGTAGTCCTACTTACGCTTGCAAACTGGTAGTTGTAGTGTTATTATTGTAGGTCCACTTAGCCTATCATACTAATGTTGGAAATTAGCCTTTGGCGGGGAGATGCGTCCACCCATCTTTGATGAATTAAACACCAGTGTTCCGTATGTTGGAGACCTTGTCTCTTCGCACATGCATGATCTACGAAGTGAGTAGATGATCGTAGGGCCAAGAATCGTCTAATTTCGTTGAGAAATAAAAGAGATATTGGTCCACGAAGTAAGGTATTTGAGACATGGAAATGTGGTGTGGGACAAATCTACCACATCGGTGGGAATAAGAAGAATTGCTCTCTATATAAGTCTCTAATTGGTAAAGGGTTTGGGACCCCAAGGGGTATCCCATGTATTTAAAGGAGGGAAGACCTAGATGTGCTTGGGTTCAAGGCTAAGCCCACACGCGCCGCCGCCGCCCGTCCGATCCGGTTCCGGGTTCACGGGTTCACAGGGCATTATCTTTTTGGACCAGAAAACTCTGCCAGATGTACAGTTTGATCGCTGAAGTTTCATATGTACAGTTTGGACCAGAATTCTTTCATATGTACAGTTTGGTCCCTGAAGTTTCAATATTTACAGTTTGGTCCCCAGAGTTTCTGATAAGGTGAACGAAGGCAGAAAGCCTACCGTTGGGACTGTTTTTTGAGGAATTAATCAACCATTACTTGGCTGATTAACTCCTTCATTATCACCCTCCTTCATGTCCATAATTCAGCCTCCTTGATGGTCATTTACTGCATTTACTTGGTTGTTTTAATGGCCTCCTAATGGTCATTAACAACCATGTTTTGGGCAGTTGTACAGCCCCTTCTTTTTGCTATATATTGAGCCTTCTTTGGCTCAATTCAGAAGCAGAAAACAGATGAAAAAACAGGCCACAAAACAGACGAAAAAGACACAGAAAAACTGACTGAAAAATCACGAAATCAGTGAGCAAAAACTGCTCGAAATAGTGGCTGAAAATCAGTCAAAAACAGTGACCAAACCCTCACGTATACACACGATATACATTACAGAGACACACTATATACACAGAGACAAAAGAGAAGAGTAGACAGAAACTCTTCCTTCCTATTCCATATCTTCAACAAGTCGAGTCATATTTATTTTCTTCGTCAGGCTCAACCTATTGGCTTTGTAGTGTTGAGATTAAAGTGTTGTTTTATCTTGGGAGACTATTGCCCGCTAACGTAAAAGCATATATACGGGGCAATCTTGTCTTAAGGATATAGGGCTATCCTCGACTCAACACACAACGTTATAACCATCCAGATTTAGTTGTTTCTTGATTTCAGGATATCAACATTCAAGACACAACAAACTTGCGGCAGTTCTCAACATTGGCTTTGCAAGGTGATCAAGATTCAAGACACACCACACATGCGGTAGTTTTGAAGATTGATTATTTATTTATCCTTTCGAACATTTGTAATAGTTATTACTTCCCGTACTGCTCTATAAAGTACCATAGAACACCAACATCTTAAGACAAGATTGTATTGTAATACTATTAGTGTTCAAAAAATATCGGTCAAAAGTTGTGTGACCAAATCTGGATATGGCAATGGTTTTCTGGTAGAAGAGAGTGATGATGATGAACATGTTCATGGTGTCATCGCTACCAAGACTGGTGGGAACAAGCGCTCTCGAGAGCCTGAGGATGTCAATTGGGACAAGAGGAGAAGACTGAAGATGTGCTTCTATCTTACAGCAGAAGGCCTGTATCTGTCCCAGACAAAAGATTCGAATAATGGTAAGAAGGAACTGGACACTTAGTTTGATGAAGTGATTGGAGTGAGCCAGAATCCGAAATTGGGATAAGTAGTTTTTCTTACTTGTCAAGAATAAAGATTAAATGAGGTCTGATTAAAAATTGATTAAAGTAAGGAGGAATATGAAAATAATTTATATTCCTTACGCTTTAAAAATCAGAAGTTTAATCTCATCTTCTTTTCCGTTTAAAGATTGGATTGTAAAGCAACTTAAAAAGATTCGTTCTGTTAAGAGTAATTATTAAAAGTGTGTAAAGTATGTTCGCACATACGAGGGAGTAAGATCCACTGACTGTGCGAAAATTGTTACCACTCTTAAGTAAGCGCCAAGAATTATCTGGGCACCAATCATAATGGAAGAAGCCTAAAAGTTAAAGACGTTGAGCCTGTCATACTATTTGGCAGAAGATCCTTCATAGGATGATATTGGACACTCAGTCATATAAAGCCTCCGGGCGACTGGAGTGGGCCAAAATTCCTTTGATATGATGATATTGGACACTCAGTCATATAAAGCCTTCGGGCGACTGGAGTGGGGCCAGAATTCATTTCATAGGAAAAGTAATGGACACCTATTAGGGTGGGCCAGAGTTTTCAGGTCTTAAATGATCTGAAGGCCTAAAGAAAGGCAGAAAAGAAATTGGACACTCAGTCTGCCAAAGCAACTGGAGTGGGCCAGAGTATCCAGATCACATATGATCCGGTTGCGCCCTAACTACGGGCAAGAGGTTGTTCATGTGAAGCAACGCCACCTCTAAAGTAGAAGGGGTTGGAGAGGTTGTCCTCAATAGGACTTCAAGGAATGGGATCACTCTAAAAAGAGGTGATACATGTTCCTAACTTGGTTTAAGGGACGTTGTTGGTCAAGCTGGTTTGAGGCTACTCCAACAGGTCTGTAATAACTAAGAATGGTACAGTATGTCTGTAGCCGAATGAATGATATATTTGTAATCCGTGCATCTATGCCATCATAGATTAAGACATGTTAAATAGCAAGTCATTCAAAAGCTAACGATGTTGAGATTATTGCCTTCTGTCGACATAAACCCTCAAAATGAATGTGAGGTAGACGAAGAGGCAAAATCACCTTTCCAAATTTCGTCAAAGGGAATAGCGGAAGAAACACCGCTCCTCTAGAACTTAATCACACCTACTTGGGTGATTTGAAGTTTATACAAAATAGAGGGGGGAGACAAGTACGTTGTGACCTTCATTGATGATGGTACAACGTATGGAATCCTTTGTTTGTTAAAAAGCAAAGATGAAGTTGTTGAAGCGGATAAGCGCTACAAAGCAGAAGTTGAAAATCAACTAAGCCTACAGATTGAGAAATTCGTAGTGATAGAGGGGGAGAAAGTGAAGCATCATTCATTAAACGACTGTTCATTTCTCACCTCAGTCCAACGGTGTTAGCCAAACGCAAAGCTCGTACGACCAATTTATGTGGGGTTACTTGGTAAAAGTTGGAATAATGAAACAGGTCAAGTTGTACCTAAGACTGTAGATTGCATATCCACTGGATCTACAAATAACAATAGTGTTGATCGCCTCTTGGCATCAAAGAATGCTGAATTCTTTTAAGATAGCTTTCCTTGAAAAAAGGAAAAAAGAGTAATTGCTCAAGGTTAACAAGAACCCGCGAGGGTTCGATCGTCCTAACTAGACGTTAGTATGCATGAGACTCGAAAGTTGCAGGCTATCCGGAACTTAATATTCCAGATTTGTAGAACTCAGGGATTTTAGATATTGAATCGAGACGGAGCAAAGAAGGGGACAAAGACTTGTTCCAGTCCTTCTAGCTTGTATGGTTAAGAATGAACCATGGACAATTAACAAATAATTGTCATCTCCAAAAGCGCTGCTTTGGAAAGAAGCTACAAAGAGAGAAATAAGCTCTATCATATAGAACCATACTTGCGTAATGGTTGATCTTCCTCCGGAAAAAGAACCTTTGGGTTGTAAGATGTGCTCCCCTGTGAGTAGCTTCACATCCAGGGCCATTGCAGTCTTGCGTGGGATGAATGTTGAATTAGCCTTCCTAACCGGAGAGTTGGAAGAAGAGAATCAGAGTTGGTTTTCTGGACTGTTGGTCTTCTTCCTGAACTTTCATCTTGGTCCCTGAAATGTTTACATTTTGGTCCTGAAAGTTTCAGATAAAACAGAAATAATGAATCTGACCACAGAAACATTGACTCTGAAGTTAGAATGCCAACAGTTGGAGAATCAACAGTCTGAAAGTAAAAGTCATATTGAAACAAAGTCTCAATATGAAAGATATGAGTATCACAGATGACATCTTAGGAATTGGATTTCTAAGACATCTAACAGACTGGTCGAGAGTTGACAGTCTCGTTGAAGCCATCAATGGATATGAATCATAGAACTGATTAGAATCATGGTGCACCCATAGACAATGAGCGATATGCACAGGTCATGTGTAGTTCAATGTATTGTACACACTACAACCGACCTGGTATCGTCCTATTTAATGCATCACCGAACTAAGGTTCATCGATGATTTTAATACATGATCGGTAGAAGACGTTAATCCGATATGACGATATACGAATTAATGCTTATCTACAGATTATAGTATTACGGATGTCGGCTGTTACGGGAGAACACAGTGATGCAAACTGGACATCAGATCTGAAGAACACCAAAGCCACAAGTAAATGTGTATGGTGGGTCTTGGAAAATCCTCTAAGCAAACTTGCATCGGCCGATTCATGATGAAATCGGAGTTTATCGCTTTATACAAAGCATGAAAGAAGTTGAGTAACTTCACGGCTCCTTAGAGGACGTCCCTTATTGGGAGAAATCCGTGCCTTCAGCAGTTATACACTGTGGCTAGCCGGTCGGCTTCATGAAGGACACGGATGACGGCGTCTGGACATATCTTTCAGGATCTGTCGGAGACATAAGACCGTATGGCAGTTGATCATCACGGGTGTCACATCCTTGTGTACTAACTAAGTGACTACCCGGAGATCAAGTGTTCTGCCTGTCTAGGGGAATTGGCTTAAAACCCAAACAATACGAACCTTTGCGGGGGTAACCCAACCATACTGATTGGAGATCCCAAGAATTTGGTTCAATGGGAAAACTAAGCGGCAAAAGGTTCAGTTGAGCGCTTCGGTGGAAGCAAGAGCACCCCGGATGATAATTTCTGTAGAGGAACATGAATCCAAAGCTGTTCCCGCGATAGACATTAAAGTGCTACCTGCATGGTGGGTAAAGGTTAAGCTTCCAAACCTTTAAAAGATCCTCAAACGGTTGAGGTTAAGGTTGGGGAAACTTTTAATGATTCCTAACACTTGAGAAGTGGGGTATAGCAGGATACCTTGTAGGAGATCACCTATTTAAGTGCGAGGATAGCCGCCTCAAATGAACGCACTTAAGAATCCAAGTGTGTCCATGGCTACAACGGACAGAAACGTAAAAAGAAAAATAAATAAGAAGAGTTATTGTGTTGATATCATTGTCTTGGCTTACACTAAACACTGACGGTTCAAGACATCACGTTCACCGCACAGTAAGTAAGTCTGATGGTTTCAACTAGGGAAGGTTCAAAGCGAAAGCTACCACTCCTGATTCAATACCTTTTCACTGAAATATTGCTGAAATGTAGGCACCTTGTGCGTGCACCACAATCTCTCTTTCATAGAGGGGATTGTTGGAAATTAGCCTTTGGCGGGGAGATGCGTCCACCCATATTTGATGAATTAAACACCAGTGTTCCGTATGTTGGAGACCTTGTCTCTTCGCACATGCATGATCTACGAAGTGAGTAGATGATCGTAGGGCCAAGAATCGTCTAATTTCGTTGAGAAATAAAAGAGATATTGGTCCACGAAGTAAGGTGTTTGAGACATGGAAATGTGGTGTGGGACAAATCTACCACATCGGTGGGAATAGGAAGAATTGCTCTCTATATAAGTCTCTAATTGGTAAAGGGTTTGGGACCCCAAGGGGTATCCCATGTATTTAAAGGAGGAAAGACCTAGATGTGCTTGGGTTCAAGGCTAAGCCCACACGCGCGCCGCCGCCGCCCGCCCGTCCCGTCCGGTTCCGGGTTCACGGGTCACAGGCCGTGGGGCATTATCTTTTTGGACCAGAGAACTCTGCCAGATGTACAGTTTAATCGCTGAAGTTTCATATGTACATTTTGGACCAGAATTCTTTCATATGTACAGTTTGGTCCCTGAAGTTTCAATATTTACAGTTTGGTCCCCAGAGTTTCTGAGAAGGTGAACGAAGGCAGAAAGCCTACCGTTGGGACTATTTTTTGAGGAATTAATCAACCATTACTTGGCTGATTAACTCCTTCATTATCACCCTCCTTCATGTCCATAATTCAGCCTCCTTGATGGCCATTTACTGCATT
Source organism: Anisodus acutangulus (assembly GCA_029783415.1). Taxonomy (NCBI): domain Eukaryota; kingdom Viridiplantae; phylum Streptophyta; class Magnoliopsida; order Solanales; family Solanaceae; genus Anisodus; species Anisodus acutangulus. The sequence continues at coordinate 37,379,200 of CM056489.1, forward strand.
TACTTGGCTGTTTTAATGGCCTCCTAATGGCCATTAACAGCCATATTTTGGGCAGTTGTACAGCCCCTTCTTCTTGCTATATATTGAGCCTTCTTTGGCTCAATTCAGAAGCAGAAAACAGATGAAAAAACATGCCACAAAATAGACGAAAAAGACACAGAAAAACTGACTGAAAAATCACGAAATCAGTGAGCAAAAACTGCTCGAAACAGTGGCTGAAAATCAGTCAAAAACAGTGACCAAACCCTCACGTATACACACGATATACACTACAGAGACACACTATATACACAGAGACAAAAGAGAAGAGTAGACAGAAACTCTTCCTTCCTATTCCATATCTTCAGCAAGTCGAGTCATATTTGTTTTCTTCGTCAGGCTCAACCTATTGGCTTTGTAGTGTTGAGATTAAAGTGTTGTTTTATCTTGGGAGACTATTGCCCGCTAACGTAAAAGCATATATACGGGGCAATCTTGTCTTAAGGATAGAGGGCTATCCTCGACTCAACACACAACGTTATAACCATCCAGATTTAGTTGTTTCTTGATTTCAGGATATCAACATTCAAGACACAACAAACTTGCGGCAGTTCTCAACATTGGCTTTGCAAGGTGATCAAGATTCAAGACACAACACATATGCGGTAGTTTTGAAGATTGACTATTTATTTATCCTTTCGAACATTTATAATAGTTATTACTTCCCGTACTGCTCTATAAAGTACCATAGAACACCAACAACTAATAGACACAATATTGCTTTATAGTCACATGTAGTTTGATTTCTACTGTTATGTGTTCTTTAGTGTACTTTATTTATCTTATTTACCTACGTTAGTTACTGCTTCTTTTTCAGAATGTGCTATCATGGCTTATTCACTTTTGATACCAGTATTTTCATACAGCTTTAAATTTTTGCCCGGGTCTGACCGTTCTTTTGCTTTGATTGTGCTTATGCTTTGTCTTGAGCCGAGGATCTCTCGAAAATAGCCGCTCTACATACTAAGGTAAAAGTAAGGTCTAGTACACTCTACCCTCCTCAGACCACACATTGTGTAATTTTACTAGGTGTGTTGTTGTTGTAATCTCTTTTCCTAATAAGGCTGCCAAATAACCCCCTACCCCATTCATATTGATATGTAGTTCTTGATTTCAGTGTGTGATTTAGACTTTGCAACTATATATAACCGCACAACAGTTTTATTCTTGCCGTGTGGGGTTATTGTTACCACAAGAGTGAAGTCATGGACACTCCATCCTATTAGAATTTATCCATTAAGTAAGAATCCCTTATAATTAGTTTTACCTTATGTATAGATTCGCAGGATACTAGAAATTTATTAGCAAGATATTAGTAATCAATTTTCTGTAATTAGGATTATCAAATCAACATATTTCTAGTTATAAGATTAGCATATTTCTAGTGATTAGAATTAACATAAATTCAGCCATAATCCTGGCTCATCCTCTTGTATATAAAGAGACTTACAAGCAAATGAAAGGCATGCAAAACATTTCTATCAATTCTATCATAGTATCAAGAGTTTAGGTTAATTAGTTTTACCTTTTCTCCAACTTAGCCGACATTAACTTCTCTTCAAAAGCCTTCTCTATCTTTCTTCACTGCCACCATGGCCACCAACCAAATCATCGACCCAAAACTGTCTTCCTGGCTCATCCTTCTCTGATAGTGTCTAAGCCACTCTCGATATTGAAAAAGGCCAGTACATAACATGGTCTGAACTTTTCAAAATTCATGCTAGGGCTTACAAAGTCCTCGACCATATTACTCCAAAGTCAAAAGAAACAGAGAAAACCAATTCTTCCTTATCCCTCAAAGACACAGATCCTGAACTATGGTAACGAATTGACGTCATTATTTTACAATGGATTTACAGTACTATATCTGAAGATCTTCTGAACACAATTCTTGAACGAGACTCCACTGCCGAAATTTCATGGAATCGGCTAAAGGACATATTTTCCTACAACAAGAACTCGAGGTCTCTATACCTCAAACAAGAATTTTCTGCTGTCCAAATGGAAAATTTTTCAGATGCATCTTCATACTGTCAACAAATAAAATCATTGGCGGATCAATTATCCAATGTTGGTGCCGTCGTGTCTAACGAAAGGTTGGTACTTCAACTTGTTTTCGGTTTAACTGATGCCTATTATACTGTTGGCTCCCAGATTCGTCATGGCGACTCTCTTCCTCCATTCTACAAAGCCTGTTCTATGCTTGTTTTAGAAGAAACAACAAGGGCAAAAAAGATGGCTAACTCGACCGAAACTTATATTTTCCATGTTTCTCACGACGACAACCAGAGCGGAAATCAGAATGGCCCTCGACAAAACAAAAACAACAATCGCAACACCAATAACAATCGAGGAGGCAGAGGCGGTGGGGGCAACAATCGGGGCGGCAAAGGGAAATAGAGAGGAGCCGGTCGAGGGAACCAGACACGAACCCTACATCAATAGTTCAATCCGCGGTAGCCCATTTCTAATATGAACTGGGCATTTCCATTTAATTGAAATGGGCTATGGCAAAATTGGGCCTATGCCCCATGCCCTTATCCCACGAATCAGGCCCAATTTCAGAGGCAATTTCAGATCCAACGCCCTTCTATACTGGGCCCAAGGCCTCAAGCCCACATAGCAATAGTCCAGTCAGCCCAGTCCACATATGCACCAACTGATATTCAACAAACTATGTATACTATGTCAATTGCTCCTCCGGATGATCAATGGTACATGGATACCGACGCTACATCACACATGACTACAAAATGAGGTAATCTTACGTCTTATTTAAATAAGAGCAACAATCGTAATATTACAGTTGGTAGTGGTCATACAATTCCAATTATTGGTTATGGAAATGCATTATTGCCCAAACCCCATCCACCCTTAACCTTATAAAATGTTCTACATGCCCCATAATTAATCAAAAATCTTATTTCCGTGCGAAAATTTACTGTTGATAATTATGTTTCTGTTGAATTTGATCCTTTCGAATTTTCTGTGAAGGATTTTCAGATGGGGATGCATTTAATGAGGTGTCACAACATGTGTGATCTCTATCCAATAACCACAAGACCTTATTTTGGAAATTCCACACCCTCTACTTTTGCAGCCTTATCTCCCGAATTATGGCATAGCCGTTTAGGACATCCGGGAGCCCTTGTTTTAAGCTCTATTAAACGGAACAAGTTTATTGATTGTAATAAATTTTGGGATAATTTTTTTTGTCATTCTTGTTCCCTTGGAAAACAAGTAAAACTACCTTTTTATGACTCGTCATCATTAACCTTTTTTTGCCATTTGATATTGTGCATAGTGATCTTTGGTCATCACCTATCCTTAGTTCGGGTGGTCATCGATATTATGTTTTATTCCCTGATGACTTTACAAATTTTCTGTGGACTTTTCCAATTACCAATATATCTCAAGTCTATTCCATGTTCATAACCTTTCATAATTATGTCACAACCCAATTTGAACGAAAAATTAAAAGTTTTCAATGTGACAATAGGAGAGAATACAACAATGAGTCCTTTCACAAGTTTTGTGAATCACATGGAATGCGGTTTAGATTCTCTTGTCCTCATACATCTTCTCCAAATGGGAAAGTCGAAAGGAAAATTCGTACCATAAACAATATCATCCGAACTCTACTTAATCATGCCTCTCTACCTCCCTCATTTTGGCATCATGCATTACAAATGACTACCTATTTGCATAACATAATTTCCAACAAAAAGCTTGCATATAAAAACTCACGAATATTCTCTATCAAAAAAATCCATCCTACTCTCATCTTCGGGTCTTTCGGTGTTTATGCTATCCACTACTTTCCTCCATTTCTCAGAATAAATTACAAGCTAAATCAACATCTTGTGTTTTTTTGGGATATCCTGCAAATCATAGATGTTACAAATGTTATGATTTATTGAGTCAGAAAATAATTGTTTCAAGACATGTAATTTTTATGAGAATACCTTCCCTTTTTCCAAATTACATGATGAAAAACCCGCAACTTATGAGTTTCTGGATGCAGGTATTATTAATCCATATTTTATACAACCTACACCCTCACCTCAAAGTTCTACACCTAATCTATGGGACTCAATATCTACTCCTACACAGGTGGTTCATGTGTCAGTTCAACATCAGGAGATTACAACTCATGTCTCTCCCACTTGAGCCAACTCCACTTAATCAACTTCGACCCAATCACCAATATACGCAATTGACAGTACTTCCACACTGTCTCGGCCCAGCCCCCTCCAGCCCTCACCACATAGTCCGATAACCGCCCCACAAACTACCCAAACCAGTCCACATATAACTCCTCATCAATCCCCTCAAATGAAAACAAGAGCCCAACACGGAATTTTTAAGCCCCAAAGACTTATCAATCTTCACACCACTACTATAAATTCCATTTCTCCTTTGCCTACAAATCTCATTCATACATTGAACGATCATAATTGGAAAATGACCATAAAAGATGAATACGATGCTCTTATTCAAAATAAGACGTGGGACTTGGTGCCACAACCGTCTAATGCTAATATTATTTGAAGCTTGTGGATTTTCAGGCACAAGAAGAAATCTGACGGGTCTTTTGAAAGGTATAAAGCCCGACTTGTAGGTGATGGTGCATGATAACAAACTAGTATAGATTGTGGTGAAACATTTAGTCTGGTGGACACAAAAGCAAAACTCAGTGCTTCCTCAGGTAATCCATATCATGATCCAATTGAGTATCATAGTCTTGCCGGTGCATTACAGTATTTAACTTTTACAAGAACCAATATTTCCTATACGGTTCAATAAGTATGCCTCTTTATGCACAATCCAAGGACTCAACACATATTTGCATTAAAGCGTATCATTCGCTATATTCAGGGTACACTTGAATTCAACCTTCACATTTACCCTACTTCTATTAGTAAACTCATATCATACACTGACGCAGATTGGGGTGGATGTCCATATACTAGAAGATCAACCTCTGGTTACTGCGTTTACCTTGGAGATAACTTGATATCTTGGTCTGCAAAAAGACAACCCGCCATATCTCGATCTAGTGCAGAGGCAGAATACCGCTGGGTCACAAATGTCGTCTCCGAATCATGTTGGATTCAGAACTTGCTTCTGGAACTTCACTATCCTGTTACAAAAGCCACTTGGGTCTACTGTGACAATATTAGTGCCGTTTATTTTTCATGGAACTCAGTTCAACATCAACGCATTAAATACATTGAAATGGATATACACTTCGTACGGGAGAAAGTCGCTCGAGGTCAAGTACGAGTCCTACATGTCCCATCACGCTATCACATTGCCGATATTTTCACCAAAGGACTACCGCTGCAACTCTTTGATGATTTTTGAGATAGTCTCAACGTACGTCAACCTCCCGTTTTGACTACAAAGGTGTATTAGAACCTGACCATTAAGTAAGAATCCCTTGTAATTAGTTTTACCTTGTGTACATATTCGAAGGATACTAGAAATTGATTAGCAAAATATTAGTAATCAATTTTCTGTAATTAGGATTATCTAATCAACAGATTTCTAGTGATTAGATTAGCAGATTTCTAGTGATTAGAATTAACAAAAATTCAGCCACAATCCTGGCTCATCCTCTTGTATATAAAGAGACTTACAAGCAAATGAAAGGCATGCAAAACATTTCTATCAATTCTATCACATCCTTTTTAATGAGAAAATCACTCAAATATATTTATATATTAGAAAGTTACTAAATGATTTCTTATAAAAGAAATTATTGGAGTTTATTTCCTCATATTGACTTTGTGTAATATACCGACAAAGTTAGATGATTTTTTAGTTACAAAAATAATTTATTGACATTTGTGATATTAGATAAAAATAAAGATATATTTATTTAAAACAATTTAATAACTTCGGTATGGCTAAGACTAAGAAAATGATAAAGCTCTTTGATTGCATCCGTTCGTTTGATTTTTGATTGTCTAGTTATCCCCAAAACTCCTTCTTAGACTATGTTGTCTAAGGCTTGAATGGAGTCCATTGTATCAAGCCTTTTTTTTCAGCCTTTTTTTTCACTGAGATTTAAATATTTCTCTAAGTACTTGGTTTTTGTAGGCATATTCACTTGACAAGCTCAATCACATTTAATAATTAATCACATTTAATAATTAATCACATTTGAGCCAACAAACGAGTAATCATAAAAAACTCACATCTTATAGGGTGTTTGGATTGACTTATGAGCCGGTCAAATCAGCTTATAAAGCTTTTTTTTAAACTTATTAAAGTGTTTGACAAATTAGAAAACGGCTTAAAATAAGTTAAAAAGTGCTTAAAATAAGCCAAAATGGAGAAGTTGGTTAACCCCAACTTTTTTTTTACTTAAAAGCCATTTTGGTTTGACCAATGATTTTACTCTTTTATCCCTTATATTTTCTAATTCCTATATTACCATCATATCTAAAAAGTTCTAAATATTTTCCACGTTTTAAATAAAAAAATGGAAAATTACCTTTTTTATGAATCTGGAAATCTGACTTTTTTTAAAAAAAAAATGGAAAAAATAACTTTTTAAAAATTCGCTTTTGTAAGAACAAATCTGGAAAATTGTATTTTTTATTAAAAAAATCTGAAAAAATATTTCCTTTTTAAATCTGGATAACTGATTTTTTTTTTAAAAAAGAAAGTGTCCAAAAAAGTCCAGATTTCTCAAAAAAATCAGATTTTTAATAAGAAAATATCTGGAAAACAAGATTCTTTTAAAATCTAGAAAATAATAATATGTTTTCCTGATTTTTTAAAAAGTTTAGCTTTTCCTTATTTAAAAAAAAGAAGAAGAGATTTCCACATTTTTATTAAAACAAATCAATTTTTCCTGCTCTAAGAAAAAAAGTCAGTTCTTTAGTGTTAACAACTTTAACGGTATTTCAATCATTTTGACAGAAAAAAGTGCTTAACAACATTTATGTACCAAATACATCAACAACTTATTTTTAGCTTAAACACTTTTATCCAAACACATATCTGCTTATTTATAAAATAAGTTTCAGCATTTAAAAATTCTAAAAACCTTTATACATAAAAGTCACTTTTTTCAGCTAATCCACACATGCTCTTATTTGTTAATCATCAAAGCACTTTTAGAATTAAAAAATAAAATTATTAGAATTTAAATTCTAGCTAACCAAAATAATTAAGCGGATGGGATTGCCATCCGAAGAAAACTAAGCTCCCGTTTGGCCATAGATTTTCAAGTTGAAATTTGAAACTTGAAAATTTAAAATTTTGAAGTTGTGATTTTTGGAATTTAAAGTTGTATTTGGACATACATTTTACTTTGAAAAAAATTGAAGTTTTGTGAGTAAGGAGCCATTTGGCCATAGATATTTTTTACTTTTTTTGGAAATTTTTTTCACTTTTTTGAAAACTAGTGTTTGGCCATAAAAATTCAAGTTGTATTTGGAATATAAAAAACACCTCAAATCTAGTTTTTACAATTTTCACTTTTTGTTTTTTGTCATTGTTTTTATCTTTCACTTTTCAAATTTTACCCTATATTTTTTATTTTTATAAATTTAGCCCTATATTAAATTCGACCGATTAGTTTCGTGAACTTGATTATATCACCGTATTAAAGAAAGTCTATATAAATCATGCTTAATGTAATAGAAAATAATTAATGGGCGGTGTTTACGCACTCGTTATGTTTATTTATTGCTCTGGGTGGTTTTTCTAGTTTTCAAAAATTAGGGGGTATAAATCATATTTCATATTTGTTAGAAAAAGTACATTCCAACAATCAAATATTATTTGCAAAAACTATGACCAAAGACAACTCCAACTTCAAAAATTTCAAAAAAGTGAAATTGTTTTTGATTTTTATGGCCAAACGCCTACTAAAAATCTCAAAAACTCAGAAACTGCTATAGATCAGTTTTTGAAACTTGAAGATTTTTTGAAGACATATTTTCAAAATCTGCTCCAAAATCTATGATCAAACAGATATTTAAAAATAAAATTTCAAAATCTGGCCCAAAATTTATGGCCAAACGCTGGCTAAAAGACCAGTAAAAATTAGGGCTGGCCAGTGAGACGGAATGGGACGGGCTGGCGGGACGGGGGGTTGGCTGGGATCGGGATCCGGTGGGACTACCGGGCTGGGATAGGCGGGACGGGAAGAGGTCCTGTCCCGTCCCACATCCCACCGGAAGAGGGGCCGGGATTTGGGGGAAGGGACGGATCGGGTTGCAGGATTTGGGAGATTTTTTTAGACACTTAATTTAAAAATATATATATTTAAACACTTTAATAATTGAACAAGATGGTGAATAAAAATATTCCAAGGCTGTTTTTGTGCCTCTTATATTATTTAATAAACATATAATTTTTTTGTAATATAATTTCAAAATTGCAACTTTGTTTCATAGTTCAAAAGTTGCAAATCACATACTAAAATTGCCATTAAAAAAATTACATAGTCAACCATACTCTTTCTGATTTCCTCACAATCTCTTAAGGATCTTCTGTCGGAATTGGAAGTTGTTGGTCAAATTGTTGGACGTCGCTTCCTGCTCCCTTAGATAAGAATTCATTGTAGTCATCTTCTTCATTGATCTCTGGTTGACCACACCTTTTACGCTCCGCTCTAATCTAATCTCTGAATAAAACTACAATCTCCAAGCTGTCTCCCGCCAATGAGTGTCTATGCTCTCTTATTTGAAACCTTCCAGTAGAAAAAGCGCTTTCCAAAGCTGTTGATGACACTTGAATATTCAACACATATCGAGCCATCTTTGCTAGTGTCGAAAATGTCTTCTCATTCTCCCTCCAGTATCTCAGCAAGTCTTCACGTCCATCTTCATTGACAATTGTTTCGTACGGTACAACACCCTGCAAGACATAGACATCAAACTCGCTAATTTGTGAAGAAGTTGAACCACTATACATTCTATTTCTAAGACCTTGAATACTTGAGGCAGAAACATCATGTCTTTTATAAGGTTGCAGCGAAGTAGAAGAAGATGGTATAGAAGCCGGTTGATTATTTGCACTTTGTTCTTGGAAATATATATATATATATATATATATATATATATATATATATATATATATATATATATATATATATATATATATATATATATATATATATATATATATATATTTGCATTTAGTGTGTATGCTAAACGTAACTTCTTCTTTAGTTGGTTCTTTATCTGGGTTTGTTGGACTTGGAGGTGAAAGTATATCTATACTTTCATAAATCATTTCAACAAGTGCTTTACAACCGTATACTTTAATAGTCAGATTTAATACAACACCAATAATATAAATAGTGGGAATGAGATTTTTTTTTATAAATATTTTTAATAGATGGAGCGTAAGATGATTTTTGCATATATTCACTAAGTAACAAAATATTAGAGCCATATAAAATAACATAGTTGAAATAGTAGGATCATAAATACCAGAAAATTCTATAGTAGCTAGAAAATATTTCTCTAAAAATTCAATAAGTTCTAAAAAAAATTCCCAATCATTATCTACAAGCATATCCCTTGGATTTTGATTATGAGCGTTAAATAATAAAGTTATAGGTCTTCTATACTCGTGAGCAACAAGTAGTTGTTCATACAGAGAATTCAACTTAGTCGCTACTTCTTCTGAAATTTTTCTATAAGGTAATCCACAATCATGACAAGTTTTTTATACTCTTTGCGTCTTTGTATTTTATTATATCTAAAAATAAAGTTTATAGCAAATTGTACTTTATCAAGAATGTTTTCAAAAAGTTTTACGCCATCCTTTACAACTAAGTTATAAATATGACATGCACATCTTATATGAAATTATCGGGAAAAGATGGAGTTAATCGAGTTTTTAAAAGGTTTACAACATAATCATTAGAAGTAGCATTATCTAATGTAACAATCATAATTTTATCAGTGTGCCTATCATCAATATATCCATATGTTAAAATACGTTTTTGCATAGATCAATTATGATCTATCTAATGCCATGTTATAGTTAAATAATCATTACCGTTAGTATTACGACCTATATTAGAAGTGATAGCCACTTTGCCATTAAAATGATATAATGCATAACGTAAATACTGTTGATATTCATGTGCAAATTTAAAAACGTCTCTTCTAACAGTTGATCTAGGAAAACCGTTAAAAGCAGGATTATACGTTTCTTTAATGTATGAATAAAGCCAGGAGAGGAAGGAAATGAAAAAGGCAAACCCTCCACCACAACTAATTTTGCTTAATTTTCCCCATCTTTGTGTTTATCATATTTAGGACCTATAATTCCCCATGTCATTGAGTTAATTCGACCTTGTACTTGGTCGGAGATACTATGTGAACCTTGTCTCGACTTAGAAGGCATTTTCACACCCAATTTTTCAGTCAGGTATTGGTTATACCTTGCTTTGTGAGAGTTTTTATACATGTCTCATTAAACCCCCGTCCCACCTTGACCTTTTTCGGTTTTAAATTTATAAACTTCTTGACAAATTTTACATCTAGCTAGTTGATTATCAATGTCCCTATCAAAAAAATCCCATGCATGTGATTTTAATTTTCGTTGTCTTGGGCCTCGACTCATACTAGGAGAATATGAGGCATTCCAGTTTGAGTTTCAGGCAGAGACTCAGTCTGAGCCTGAGGTGGAGGTGCACTAGTGGGTGTGTTATCTACATTATCGTCTAATTCATTTTCAAAATTAAAGTCTAGCTCAGATGCAGAATATACCTCATGATCTAATGGTATATTAATATCATTAAAAAATCAGTTTCATCTATATGAGTGAAATCATCGGGACTAAGAATAAGATTACTAGAAGATGCACCCTTGCCCCTGTTACCCATAGTATCTCTACCAGAAATAAAACGTCTAATTCGTTCTATTATAATTATGCAAATAAATAATTAAAGATAATAAAATTAAGTACGATAATTAAAATTAAATAACAATAATAATTTAAAGAAGGAACGAAGGTACCAAAGGCCGACGTAACGTCGACGTGTAATCGAGGTTGAAAATTGAAACTTTGCTCGATGGATGATCCTCAAGCTAGTTGCCAACTTCACTTCCAATTTTTGAACTTTGATATAAATAAGCAAATAAAATAAAATATTTAGTAGACAATGTAGACTTGTAGAGAGATAAATAGAGAGATGGTAGGAAGATTTGTGAGAAAAATGAAGAGAAAAATGAGGTATGTATAGTTGAGGAATAGGGTTAAAGTGTAAATATACTAACTTAGGAGTTAAAAATAAATATTAAGGGGTAGGGGGGTTTTTGGGGTGGGGGGAGAGAAATGGCCGTTATAAACGTTGGACAAAAATCTAAATTTGACCGTGTGCAACAGTTATTTTTGCAAAGGGGGGGGGTCGGGATGGGGCGGGCTGGGGTGGGTCGAGACGGGCGGAACGAGCCCTAGTCCCGTACCGACCCGGCCCACCGACAGCCCTATTAAAATTGTCATTTTAGAAGCTGTAGTATATTCAATTCCAATTGCTAAAAGATAAATTTTGTCTCGGCAAAGATTCTCTATTTCTCTGTTTAGAGTTTAGACGCCATGTGATTAAAAGATTTAAAGTTTCAAATAGAATATTGTGTCTCAAAGGGCTTGAAACTTAAAAATAAACCTTATCTCCAGTTTTATTCTGTCGTTTCAACTTAAAAATAACGAAATAAAAAAAGTAACAAATATTTAAAAGGATGCAGGCCAAAGGCTTGCCGTCTTATGCGTTCGAATAATAACAAAATGAAGAACAATAACTGCAGTCAATGAAGTTCGGCACTTACGTGCTCCCCTGAACTTTCTTTTCAGTAGAATCAAGAATGCTGCTTTTTTTGTCCTCCGAGGCATAGTCCAGTGGCAAAGCCTGGGCGCTATAAGGCGCTCTGGCATGGGACAGTGTGGGTTCGATTCCCCGCAAGCACGAAGAAACTCTGCATGTTGGGAAATTTGACCTTGTCTCATTGATCAGTTGTACGCTCCCAGAAAACTGGCCACCGGAGCACATCCCGCGATTTACCTGGTAATAGTGTTGAAGGACCGGTGCTATTACCTCCAGGACGTAGTCAGACGCAAGCCTGGAGACCTGGATTATCAAAAAAAAAAAAAAGAATGCTGCTTTTTTCTTTTCTTTTTATTTTATCTTATATAATGATGTCATTAGAAAAAGCTTGTATGCATTTTAATTATACCTAACTATTGTTTTACATCGGTAAAAGTATCATGATGTTTTTATTTTTTCTTGTGAAATTTGAATCATGATCTTTACATACACTTTGTGGATCACCAAGTCACACACTTATTACTCAAGCAGGCACTTTATAATAAAGTTTTTAACTTATACTAACGATGTAAATTTTTATATTATTATTGTATTTAGGTTAACTACTTTTTATGTTATTTTATATTGGATCAACTACAATTGCACAGGGGGGAAAAATTGTAACACGTATATAGGCACCTTGATAACACAATATTGGAAAAAGATGGAGTAGTAACATTTGATCCATCCAATGTTAAGTTGCTACACAAAGGTAGAAAAGGATATACCCAAGGATAATCCTAGTTCTTTCCTTCAATAGGCCCTGATGTGAAACACGTTTACACTTCTATTTGTACTATCTCATTATTTCTCCAAACAAGTAATTAGCTGAGAAACAACCAGTTAGCTATCGACACTGTCAATTTTCTTGGCAGCATTTGATCCACCCAACGCAGAACCTTCCAAAATGATTATGTGATTGCATGAAAAAATTTGCTCATGAAAATATGATCGTCTCAATCCATTTGAAATTCGGAATCCAAAATCTTGGAACTATAACCTTCAACCTAGCTAGAATACGAAACCCGAAACCAAGCCAATGTTAAAGCAGCTTAATGACCATTCAATTTATTCACTTTCTTAATATATATTTTCTCAAATTAAGCTCATTTAAAAATTGAATTAATGTGAGGTAAATATGCAGCCTAAATTGTCATGATCCAAATCGTAGGTCGTGATGACACCTACACTATCCACCCGGGTAGGCGAACCACATCCCAACATCTAGAAATATCAAACTAAATAAGCAAAAATTAAATAAGAATAAGTTAACAAGTATTAAATACTACCATAACTGAATATCCACATATCCCCAAAGATCTGGTCAAAAGTGTACACGAGTTCTAATACAATAAGAAATATAAGTCTCAATTGCCCGAAGGCTACATACTGTCTGATGAAAAGAAAATACAGAAGTAAATAAGGAGGGTCATTTCAGGGGCCACATATGATCAAGTAGCTCATCCTGAATGACCAAAGATGTCACCCTCGTATATCAGTCACGAGGTGTAGAGCTGGAACCGGGATCGTACTTTGCACTCAACAAAAGTGTAGCAAGAGTAATATCAGTACAACATGATACTGGTAAGTATCATAGACCGACTAAGATCATGTAACATAATAAGAAGTAGAAACTAACAAGTAGCACATAGAGCAAACATGTAAGATCACATATCATAAACAAGTCCATATCAAGGAAATCAGGTAATCAACCAAGGACATATATAAGTCACCAACAGAACAATTGAGAATATAAGAATAGATGAGTGTAATGTAATGCAATAGTCACCTCTCTCACTCCACTCTCGTACACACATGCTTTGGACAAAGTCTCAAAGCCATGACTCATGGGGGACCCACGAAGTTCATGTACCACCTAGGCTATTCGACAAAACCTTAGAAGCATCAATCATTATCGTCTCCGCAGAAACCTCGGAGTATCTCTGTCACTCTCAATCTCCGGCAAAAACCTCGGAGTATCTCATCATTTTTATCTCCGGTAGAAATCTCGGAGTATCTCTGTCACTCTCAATCTTCGGAAAAGACCTCGGAGTATCTCAATCACTCACCTCACCATCATGACCACATCAGAGTAATAAGTAAAGCATGCTTGCATGATATCAACCTTAACAGTATTATCAACAATTAGTCAACAAGTACAAGTCATGTTACTATTCACATTTCAATTATTTCAATATTACTCTTTCCTTTCATGATATGAGTGAGCTAATATGTGACAAAAAAATCAGACAAGAAGACATCACAGAATAAAACACATATGACAACAAGCCCACGTAAACAACATCCATACCAAGCCAGTAGAATTTATCACCACCTCCGTTCCCAAAGGCCTATCATGCTACCCCCGTCAATTTCTACGACATATATACGACTCTCTAATCAAAGTCTAACTCAAGTAAGCCGTAACTTAACTCGTGGTCGAGCGTGTGCCACGAACTATCCAACTTGAGCCTCTCCTTTCTGAAGTGCCTCCGAATGATCAAAGTCTATCAAACACGAATTCCACATTAAGATACGAATCTAAGGATGCCCATATTACTATGCTATTGCTCGAAATCCATAATAGACTCAAAATAATCAAACTTGAGTCCCGAGAGCAAAATTAAAATTTTATTGAAAAATCATTTTATCCATAACCTAAGGGACCTATTCAGAAAATTGGTCAATTCCATTCACAAATGGACTCGAAACCTTGAATTATCCCAAAATCTTAACTTCAGATAACATCTCACTTTCCACAACTCAAATACCATAAATTTGAAGGTGTTCATATAACCCAATACACCTAATATTCAATAACATAAACCAATATATCAAAATTGAAGTGCAAGGTAATAATAACATGAGAAAAATCCCAAAACTGAAAGCTAAAGTCACGAACAGAGACTTCAATCCCTTAGCAAATATGTAGAATCCATCAACTATTTATCCATTTTATCATTTCCCCCAATGATTGGTTCATTATTAATTTATCAATATTTACATATCCCAAGTTGATATGGAGAGAACAGCATAAAAATGCCCAGGGAGCATGTATAGTATCTAACAGATCGTTCACATGGTAAATCAACAATTTCTACTTGGACATTCTAACACAATTACAGATATGATCAGCAGTAGTTGCTTTTAGAAAGGACAAATACTAAAGTTGGGAAATAGCTATTTGACTTTGTGATGGAATATGTTTGTTTACCCAAAAAAATCACATTTAAATTTATAAGTAATTTTAAGGATATGTGGATCAATTTGTAAGTAAATATAGTAGGCAATTAATCATAATTAAGCAAATAAAAATAAGTAAAAGAAGTAGCATGAGTTGGTGTTATCTTGATTAGAACTTGGTTCAGTCCTTAGCAAAATTGCTTCAAGCCTGAGCCAATGTAGAGAGCTCGTACAACTTAACATTACAGAGAAATCTTGCAAGTAAGTGAAATGAGAATGAGAAGCCCTTCCAACATGAAGATTGAACCCTTTATATAGTTAACAATACAAGACATTTATGCCCAAGAATCATTTCCTCATTAAATGCCATTAAATGATAAAAACAGTCACTTAATGAGCAAATGGTAACGACTGGCGCTATATCCGGAACGGGTAGATGCCGAGTTCCTTTGGTCTTTCACCTGATGCTATCAAGTTCGGTTGCCATTCGGTGTCACCTGGTCCGACCACCGCCCGGGCTTGCTGCAACACCCGAACTTACCATCTATCCACGTTGTTACTTCCTTCGGCTTCCATTCTCAAACCATGCCATGTGTCGTGCCGATTTTCACCATATACAAATAGTCCCCACACTTCCCGAATCGAAGTTTACCGAAGTGATGAGAAGTGGAAATGATGCCTTCGATATCTTCTCTTACAAGTTTCCTTTTAAATTACTTCGAAGCAGGCGGGAAAACCAAACGATTAAAATTCTCAAAATCTAACTCACATCTTATCACCCTGCAACTTCGGACACGTGTCTCCCTCTAATTGAACCGTCACTTCGGTTCACGAATTGAAGTGTTTCATAATGATGACCACGTCCCTAAAAATGCTTTTTTCTCCTTTCTCAATTTTTACCTTTTTGGTAAATTTCATTTAATCCCTCGAGCACTCATCTGTCTGCAAATCTTTATTCCCACTTTAAATATTCAAACCTTCATAAATTCAAACCTTTATATCTTCAAACCTTCATTTCTTTAAACCTCATATCTTCAAAACTCCATATCTTCATATCTTCATACATTCAAATCTTCATATCTTCATCACTATGACAAAACCTTCACATTCTGCTTCCAAACAATTGACTTCAACAACTTTTCCACCGTCGGTTTCTGATAAAACTACCGGCGTCGGTGACCTCTCTAAAGTTTAGGCCACCGCCAACCCTAGAGCATACAATATGCTCCCTTCCACTTTTTTTTTTGAGAGTGAATTCGCTGTCTCCACCGCCTCTTCGAAATCCGACCGAGGTGAAGAAGTTAGAAGTTGACCAACTTTTATTAAAGCCACCGACCTTGATACAGTCCGAAATAACTCTGATTGGACTACTCTCTCCTAGATTATTATACTCATCCCAGATGAAGATAACACTACCTTCAGATCTGGGTATTCCAATGTATACACATATCTTTTCACCTTTAAGCTTTTTTCACCCATTGACAATGTAATTCTTGAAATGTGTCGGACTTACAATTTGAGTCTTGCGCAAATTGGTCCGTCTGTATGGAGGATCGCCACTTGCCTCCGGTTCCTGACCAATTTGGTCAAGGAACCTTTTACCTTGGATAATTTGATATGTTAATACGTTTCTCGATTTTTTCGTAGTGGGGTCGTCCAACTCTCAAAATGAGGCAAATTCCCTATCCTCTCGAGCATCGATGAAAACTGAGACCGCGGATGAATGGAAAATTTTATCCCGGCCCCTACCGAAGAAATTATCCCGGCTAGGTACATGCCTTTCTCGGAGGAATGGAACATGCACCGTAAATACTCAGCCTTTTCCTCTTTCAACTCAAAAACTTGTCTTCTAATCTTCCTTTTTTCTATCTTGTCAGCTATTCGATGGATTTAGGCCCACGTGGATAACCTCCACTCATGGGTCAAGAAAATAATAAGCACGTATCCGTATAAGAAGCGAACATGGAAAGAACTCTCTGAAAAATAATGGGTTGCCCGAAATCATAGTTAGTATTTGCCTAACTTCTTTTTTAACTTCAACAACAACCTTGTACGTTTTTTCACTTTTTCCAGTTTTCCATTTTTCGAACTTGTAGGTCTACCAAAGGGCTCATCGACATCGAGGTCCAACCCTTATGCTGCTCCAGCTGTCCCCGATCTGATATTTGATCTGGCCGCATCGTTTAACGTATCATCGAAGTACCCAAAGAGAAAAACCTCAAATCCAAATCTACTAAGTCTCTGAAATCACCTTCGGTTGGCTCAAAAAAGAGAAAAAGAGTTTCGAAATCGGGTGGTCCTTCCCGAAGACAAGACACCGACATCTAACCAAAAGATGTTTGGGTGAGAAAGACTACTACCACCACTACTTCGGCGGAGGACAATCCTGCCAAAGTTAGAGAAAGCGCATTGCCGCTGAGTTATCGAACCAATTCTGTCGCCGACCGATGCCGCAACTACACCTGCCACCACGCTACTCGTCACCGAACCAGTCATCATTGAGGATGATGATGAAGCCATGGATGAGGATCCATTATCTAAGAAAACCAAGACTTTCACTTCAACTCCTCTTCCACCATCACAATCGGCCCAAACCTTTAGGTAAGAAAATTTTGACCGCCTCTTCGAAGAGGCTTGTACCTCCACAGTTCGGGCCAAGCGAGCTCATATCACCGAGTTTTCTCATCTGATCATACCACATAAATTGACCAAATCTTCCACGACCCCGAGAAACCACGCTAGCTCCCAATCTAAGCTTGTGAACATTTTCCCGGCCCCAAGTTCGGATCTGAGGAAAATAAGATCTGCTACCATTTCCTTCCCCGAGGATAAGAACTTTCTAATCCTATTCGGTCGGGGTTGCCAACTATATGATGCCCCTCCGGAGTCCAAAGGGGAAAAAAATACAAAATGTATTGTGGCAATGCCTCTTCAACGAGGGTATGCATGTCTCCAACCAGGTATGTATTCCTCTTGATTGCCTAAGTTGATACTTGTATTATCTTGTATTTCTAACTTTCCTTTGATTCTCAATTTTGCAGTCCTCCATTCTTGTTGATGAGGGCCTCATCTGGTGCTTGGATGAAAATGAGCACCTTAAAGGGCAGCTGGACGCCCAAGAGAAAGAAATCTAGCACCTCAAAGGGCTCCTCCAACAAAAGGATGCCCAACTGCAACAAGTCGGTGACTTGCTCACTGTCCGGGCTGAGTTGGACAAGGTCAGGGGCAACTACATCCGAGCAATAAACGTCCTCGAGCTTGCCACCGAGGAAATTAAGATTTTTGAGGAAGAAAATGAAAAACTCTTCCAAGATGTCGAAGTTCCCACTTAGCAGCTCAGGGAGCAAGAAGAAGTTCAGCATTATCAAGCTCATCAAGTAGAATTTCTAAATGCCTAACTTGGCCATCTCGGAGCCGAACTCGCTGCAATGGATGCCGATAGGGCCGCTGACATTGCTGTGCTGAAGCTGGCTCAGGATCAGGTCGACCAACAAGCCCAAAATAACGAAAGCCTGAGAAATGAGCTTGAGGCTTCGAACCAGAGGCATGTTGAGATTTTAGCACATCTAGCCCAAGTTTTGGCTGAACAAGACCAGGCTTTGGCTGACTTGGAGGCCGAAGTGGCCCGAACAGTGCTAAAAGCCAAGCACATAAAATGGAACGTCCGGAGGTATATTTTAGAGCTTGCTCAATGGGATCCTTTAGATTGACGATAATATTGAGGAGGCCAGAGAGGTCGAGCTCCGATCCTATCGCAAACTGAACGGAGATAGCTTCGAAGATGAACCAGAGGACTTTGGGTCCGAGTCCGATTAAGATCTTGGATTTCATGCCTTTGTATGTATTTCCTTTTTGGACATGTTTTGTTCTGGCTGTTTACTGGCATTGTATATAAAATGAATATCCCTTTTAGTCATTATTTTCCTATCTCTTAGCATCCATTATTGCTTTTCTTGTTTGTAACAACTCTACTAAATAAATTCTTAACCTCATTTGGGCTATATGCCTATGATTTTGGAGTTCAACTTAAACAAGCCATCACTTAGTTTGCCTCTAACCGAATGATAGTTCTTTTCGGTCTTAAAATAGCTTAAGTAAGCTATACAAACTTTCACTCTTAGTTTGCTTTATACCGGGCAATTTCTTCCGATTTTGGGTCACTGAATGATTAAGTATAAGGACCTTATTTGTATTCTTATAAATAAGACGTCTCCTATTCATTTTGGGCATGCATATTGGAACTGCATTTATTTCCAATTTCTTAGACAACTTCAAGTGTCTTTAAAAATAAGTTGGGTTCATTTCGAACTGATGCTTTAGAAGCGTACTTCATTTACTTTTGTTCTTTAAAAATAAGTTGGTTTCATTTTGAACTAATGCTTTAGAGGCGTACTTCATTTACTTTTGTTTCGAATATATTTACGATGACAGTCCTCAGTTAAGGACTTTAACAATTTCATTAGCTAGTAAGCCCTTAACAAATTCATTAGCTCGTAAGCCTAAATATTTTACTGATTGACCAGAGACAAGAGTATGCAAATGACTACAATCGGGGTAAAACTCAAACAAAAGCATTTTCATTTAAATTTTGTATCGGTCAAACAACCGGGCAAGATTCATTCGATCTTTTTGCCTTTACATTTTTGCCGTAACATCAAAACTATTTGGACAAGATTCATTCGACCTTTTAACACTTACATAGTCCTAAAAAACTTAAAAATATTCGACCTTCAAATAGTAAAGCTTAAAAATTCTCGAACTTCAAATAGCTTCGAGACTTCGTACTTCTTTGAAATTTCTTCTTTTCCGATGGTATGACAGTCCCCTAGTATTTGCATACGAAGTTATGAAAATTCAAACACTACTTGATTTTCAGTACTGGGTAGTCCCTTGTCCCCAGTGCTTGTCCGAACTTCTGCTACTTAGTAACACGCTTTACATTATTGCCTCATTAAAAGCCTCACCGAAAAACCCTTTTTGAGATTAAATCTGTGCTAAGGGAAAAAAGTGCAACACGTGTTTTCAGACCTAATTCTAACTTCTGCTCAATCTTCAACCCACAACTCTAACTTTTCTCCTGCAAAAGTTAATTCCATCAAAATAAAATGAAATTCAAGTAAAGCACATACCTTAACAGTAATACCGCTTTAAATGTGCAACATTCCAATTGTTTGATAACTTCTAACCATCTTCGGCTTTCAACTGGTACGAGCCTTTATTGATTATTCTTGACACTTTGTAGGGTCCTTTTTAGTTTGGGCCCAATTTCCCTTCGTTGGGATTTTTAGTGTTGAGGGTTACCTTCCGTAGAACCAAGTCCCCTACTTGAAAGTGCCTAAGCTTAGCCCTTCGATTGTAGAATCGATCCATCTTTTGCTTTTGGGACATTAACCATAGTAATGCCAACTCACAGTGTTCATATGTTAAGTCAAGCTTGACAATCATACCTTCATTATTTGACTCTTCAGTTGCAAGACTAAACCTTAAGCTCTGCTCTCCAACTTCAACAGAATTAACGCTTCTGCACCATAGACCAAGGAAAATGGTGGTTCACCGGTACTGGACTTTGGCATTATTCTGTATGCCCGCAACACCTCCGACAAAATCTCTTTCCACTTGCGTTTTGACTCCTTCAGTCTCTTCCTCAGATTTTGAATAATCATTTTATTTTTTGACTCCGCTTGCATATTTGCACTTGGGTGGTACAGAGTTGATACTATCTTCTTGATTTTCAACCCTTCAAGGAAGTCATTCACCTTCTTCCCAATGAACTAACGTCCATTATCGCAAGTGATCTCCGTTGGTATGCCTAACCGACAAATGATGTGATCCCAAATAAAATCAATGGCTTGCTTTTCTTTTACTTTATTGAAGGCCTTCGCTTCAACCCACATAGAAAAATAATCACTCATAAACAAGATAAAACGTACCTTTCCATGTGCCTATGGGAGTGGCGCCACAATATCCATCCCCCATTTCATGAATGCCCATGGTGATAAAACCGGATGCATCGATTCTGCTGGTTGATGAATCATGGGTGCGTGCCTTTGGCATTTATTACATTTTTGGATGAATTTATTTGCGTCTTCCTCCATCTCGGACCAATAATACCTGACCCAATCAATTTTTAGACCAATAATTCTGCTCTTGAATGATTGCCACAAGTCCCCTCGTGAACCTCACATATCACGTAATTAGTCACCCCGGGTCCTAAATACCTTGCTAAAGGACCATAAAAAGACCTTCGGTATAATTGTCCATCAACCAAACAAAATCTAGCTGCTTTAGCACGAAGGTCCCTCGACTCCTTTGGGTCCGTAGGCAATTTTCCATGCCGAAGATAATCGATGTATTTATTACGCCAATCCCAAGTCAAGCTTGTTGTATTCACTTCGGCATGACCACCATCAATCTCGGAAATAAGCAGCTGCACAACCGACCCTAAATTGAACTCCTCCACTTCTACGGATGAATGTAAATTAGCCAAGGCATCTGCTTCATTGTTTTGCTCATGAGACACATGCTCCATGGTCCATTCTTTGAATTGATGCAATATCACTTGAATTTTCTCCAAGTATTTTTGCATTATTTCCTTCTTTACTTCGAACACGCCGTTGACTTGATTAATGACCAGAAGCGAGTTACACTTTGCTTCGATGACCTTGGCTCTCAAGTTCCTTGCCAATTCTACACCTATAATCATAGCCTCATACTCGGTTTCATTGTTAGTCAATTTCACAGTTCTTATTGACTGCCTAATAATATCCCCTGCAGGTGGTTTAAGAACTATCCTGAGCCCGAACCCTTTCACGTTCGAAGCTCCATCTGTGTACAATGTCCAGACCCCTGAAATTTTTCCCGAGGTTAACAGAAGTTCTCTTTGTACTTCGGAAATTATTTCGGGTGTAAACTCTGCTATGAAGTCTGCTAAAATCTGAGACTTTATAGTTGTTCTCGGTTTATACTCTATGTCATACCTACTAATTTCCACTGCCCATTTGGCTAACCAGCCGGACACTTCCGGCTTGTGCATCACATTTTTTAGCGGATAAGTTGTTACTACACAAATGGGATGACATTGAAAATACAGTCTCAATTTTCTAGAAGGCGTAACTAATGCTAAGGCCATTTTTTCTAAGTGAGGATACCTAGTCTCTGCACTAGCCAATGTTCTACTCACATAATAAATAGAAAATTGTGTACCTTTTTCTTCTCGAACCAACACTGCACTTACCGCTACTTTGAATACTGCCATGTACATGTACATATGTTCGTCTGTCTTCGGTATATGCAGCAACGATGGACTAGATAATTACTTCTTCAGATCAGTCAATGCTTGCTGACACTTCGGTGTCCACTCGAAGTCATTCTTCTTTTTCATCAAAGAGAAGAATCGGTGACTCTTCTCTGAAGATCGAGAGATAAACTTGCTTAAAGCGGCTATTCTCCCGGTGTGTCTTTGCACCGCTTTCACATTGTCAAGCACCTCCAGTATTTCTTCGATGACTTTGATCTTATCCGTATTAATCTCTATTCCTCGGTTTGAAACCAAGAAACTTGCCCGATCCAACTCCAAAAGTACACTTTTCAAAATTTAGCTTCATGTTGTACTTTCGAATCATGTCAAATGTTTCCTACAAATGCTTTAAATGGTTCTATGCTTCCAGGGACTTAACTAACATATCATCAATATAAACTTCTATTGTTTTGCCTATTTGATCCTCGAACATGGGATTTACTAGGCGTTGATATGTTGCTCTGATATTTTAAAACCAAATAGCATTACATTATAGCAATAGGTCCCGTACCTAGTTATAAAAAAAGTTTTCTCTTGATCCTCCGGGTTCATCTGAATCTGATTGTACTTAGAGTAAGTGTCAATAAAACTTAGCATATCATGCCTTACCGTAGCATCATTCATTAGATCGATGTGCGGCAAAGGAAAAGAGTCCTTTGGGCATGCCTTATTCAAATCTTTAAAGTCTATGCACATTCTTAACTTATTGCCTTTTTTAGGCACGACCACTACATTAGCTAGCCAATCTGGGTAATCTACCTCCCGAATGGAACCTATATTTAAAAGCTCTGTTACCTCTTCCTTGACGAATTTATGCTTGAATTCGACCATTGGCCTTCTCTTTTGATTTACCAGGGGAAAGCTCTAGTCCAAACTCAATTGTGAGTCGTGATCTCCGGTGGAGTATCTATCATGTCTAAATAAGACCAGGCAAAACAATCAGAGTTAGCTTTAAGAAACTCAATTAATTTAAGCCTAAGCTCCGGTTATAACCCGGTGCCCATGTATACCTTTCTATCTGGTAGATGCACGAACAAAATGGTCTTCTTCAGTTCCTCTACGGTTGACTTCGTGGAATCTGAATCATCTGGCAACACGAATGATCTCGGGACATGGAAGTAGTCCTCACAGTCCTCAAAGTTTATCCTGTCCTATTCTTTCTTCTCTTCTTTTTTTGGACTCCTTCTGTGATTGCTATTTAACTTCTTTGCCATTATTCAAATCCTTCACTTCCTTCAGTTTTTGCACCGCTTCTTCTACCGTTAACATTTCTCTTGCTGCCGATTGCTCCCCACAAATTGTATTTATTCCCTCTAGAGTCGGAAATTTTAACATCATGTGCAACATCGAAGGAATGACCCTCATGTCATTTGAAATTTATTGATAGACAAAAATTACCAACATATTATTGGGAGGTTGAATGATTCCATCTGCGTCTTTATCATTGAAAGAAATCGTTCCCTCCGGCACGTAGCCTCTGGACCTTTTCTCCCGAGTGATTGAAACTTTCGTCTTTTTTGCAGTTATGACAGTTCCCTTCAGAATATCCACTTCCTCGATAATCATATTTATGACACGCTGAGGTTCTACTAGTTCTGTTTGCTTGTTTACTTCCCCATTTCTGTAGTTTTCCTTTGCTCAATCACTTAAGAACTCACGTAAGTGGCCATTTTAACAATCGGGCAACCTTATCCCTTAATTGGCAACAATTCTCAGTTCGATGACCATGAGTTCCATGGTAATCACAAATAAAGTTTGGATATCTTTGAGTCAGGTCCGTCCAAACAATCTTGGCCACCGTGTCTCCTTTATATGACCAATGGCCGAAAAAGCCCAGCCGTATCAACGTTGAAATTGTATTCGGTCAGCCTCGGGTTCTCCACAACGTTAGAAGAAGACCCACCAGTATAGTTTTTGAATTGTAAACCCCTACTGGTAAATACTCGATCATTACGCCTATCTTCTCTATCCGATGGGAAATTGCGATTGTTGCGACCCCGATCCGATATGAAATTTGACCTCTACAGTTGACCATAGGATTAGTACTTATCGTTTGAAGATTTCGGCTCCGACTCGACTACCCTCTTTGACTTATCAAAGTTTTTGTTTCGTCCTGCTGACCCCGGTGGAAGTTCAAGTTGATCATCGTCCACCCTGATTTTGGACTCGTACCTGTTATGCACATCTGCCCATGTCACTGTCAGGAATTCCAACAGGTTATCTTTTAATTTGAACAAAGCACTGGAGCTCCTAGGATTAAACCACTAAAAGATTCAGCTGCCCACTCATTCGGTACTCGGGGAAGTAGTATCCGCTCCTTTTGAAATCTAGTCACAAACTCCCGCAGCAACCTCGTATCTTTCTGAGCAATTTTAAAAATATCCATTTTCCTTACTTGAACCTTCCGAGCTCCGGCATGAGCCTTTATAAAAGCATCTGAAAGCATTTCAAATGAATTAATAGAATGCTCAAACAACATAGAATACCAAGTCATTGCTCCCTTGGAAAGTGTTTCGCCAAATTACTTCAACAACACCGATTCAATCTCATCCGGATGCATGTCATTGCCCTTTATTGCATAAGTATATGACATCACATACTTCTGTGGGTCCATTGTCCCATCATACTTTGGGAGATCAGACATTTTAAACCTCTTCGGTATCAACTTCGGTGCTGCACTAGGTGGGAATGACAACTGGATATATCTCTTCGAATTTGGCCCCTTTAAGATCGGAGGTGCCCCAGAAATCTGGTCCACCCGTGAATTGTAGGTTTCAAACTTCTTTTCATTGGTGTCAATTCATTTAGTTAAAGCT
The DNA here is from genome assembly GCA_029783415.1 of Anisodus acutangulus. Lineage (NCBI taxonomy): Eukaryota > Viridiplantae > Streptophyta > Magnoliopsida > Solanales > Solanaceae > Anisodus > Anisodus acutangulus. The sequence continues at coordinate 37,404,377 of CM056489.1, forward strand.
TCAAGTATTTTCAAAACCTTCAAAGATTCATTAGTCCCCGAACCTTTGGCATTTTTGTCGACTCAATCCTCTTCCCGGCCTGGTTCATTATTGCGAATGGGACGAGCTTCATCCGGTGTGCTTGCTCTACTATTTTTATTTTGCAACTGAGTTATAGCCTCCTATTGCTCCTTTAGCATATAAAAGATTTGAGCCACATTTATTTCACCATCCCCATCATCGTCCAGTATCTTCTGACGTGATCTTCTGGATGACCGGGGTGAAATCACAGAATTATTGTTATTCATTGGATCAACGTTCTGTGGAACACCGTTGGGCGGGATTCCGTTTGAGGAAACAACGGGTAGAACACCATTTTGTGGGTCAACATGTGGTGCGCCGGGTGGAACGCCATTGTTATTGTTGACATTATGAGCACCATTGTCACCGTTGTTATCCTCGTGGTTGCTAATCTCAGCGTTGATTTCACCAGTCTTATTGTTAGTACTTAGTTTTGACATGTAACCACAAAAATCTCGAAAGAAATAAGTGAAATTTAAGTTTGAACCAAATCACTACTATTATCCTTAGCCCCACGGTGAGCGTCAAACGGTTTAACCCAAAAAAGATATAGTTAAATTTGTAAGTGGTTTTAAGGATATGTAGACCGATTAGTAAGTAAATATAGTAGGCAATTGATAATAATTAAGCAAATGAAAATAAGTAAAAGAAGTAGCTTGAGTTGGTGTTATCTTTATTAGAACTTGGTTCGGTCCATAGCAAAATTGCTTCGAGTCCGAACCAATGTAGAGAGCTTGTACAACTTAAGATTACAGAGAAATCTTGCAAGTAAGTGAAATGAGAATGAGATGCACTTCCAACATGAAGGTTGGACCCTTTATATAGTTAACAATACAAGGCATTTATGCCCAAGAATCATTCCCTCATTAAATGTCATTAAATGATAAAAACAGTCACTTAATGAGCAAATGGTAACAGCTGGCGCTATATCCGGAATGGGTAGACGTTGAGTTCCTTCGGTCCCTCACTTGATGCTATCAAGTCCGGTTGCCATTCGGTGTCACCTGGTCCGACCACCGCTCGGCCTTGCTACAACACCCGAACTTACCACCGATGCACACTGTTACTTCCTTCGACTTTCATTCTCAAACCATGCCACGTATCGTGCCGGTTTTCACCGTATACAATGTTGAATTTGCTAGCCATGATACACACCAATAATTTTGTCTCCTAGCTATAAGGAAACCAAGCAGTAACTGATGTAAACTTACAATTTGGAAATTTCATTTCATTTCACCAACAAGTATTCTAATAGTCCATGAGCAGAGATATGTCTCAAAGAATAAATCAAAGACCGCCATAGTGGTTTAATCAAGACTCGTACCTGAACACTAGTAATCGTCTCCTTCCCCTAGTAGGTGTCGTCGAATGTTTTCTTTTTGTACTATGACTCAAAAATAACAAACCCTACCAACTTAATTCACTCTTTTACATGAGCCATGTGACATAGGATATTAAATGAATTGTGTACTTGGCCCATTAACTCATCACAACACTTTCCCCCAATTTAGTTATTCACTTAATCACTTTGTCTACTTTAAAATTTATTCACTCCGTCAAATATTATATTTATCAACTTATATCTTATATGGGTGCAAATAATATCCATATGAATAAAATATTCACGTAAATTAAATAAATATATTTAAAAAAATTACGCATCCATTAGATAACCGTAGTTAAAGGGATAGCCCAAAAATTTCATTTTTAACTTAAAGAACTTTCAATATCACTAATTCTTCTTTGACACTCACTGAATTGCCTTGGGAAGGGCTAGAAGTGCTAAACGACCAGACATGTCGTTACATAAATTGATCATGTGACCATGAGAAACCTGATTATCCATTTCTTTATGTTTATTTGATATGTTATATACAATTATAATAAATCTTTTATTAGTTTTATTTAATAATTAAATCAATTATAAGAAACTAACAAAAATAAAATTTAGTTAGAGTTGGACATGTCGAGCAACACGCCTATGTAACTTATGGATGGGTTAGTGACCCGCTCATTTAATTTAGTGTGTCTGTAATATTTCGGCGAGGGCAACAAAAGTGTTAATCTAACAATTCTTCGATAAATGTGGCGCTGCCCTAATTGATAAAACAACTAGTATGATGTTTCTAATTAATTAGATCGGGAGAAATCTCATCGGTCACTGTTCATATGTACAAAATCATACAAGTATGAAGTATGATACATGAGCAAGAAATGGTCAAGATTGACTTATATTGTATTGGGTGGAAAAACACTCGGGAGCGTCATGCGTAAGCAGGAAGCTTTGTGGCTCCGGAGACTCTAACGGATCCTCATAGCTGTCTCCCACTCCCAACAACTTCTGTCACGTCAACCAACCTAGATCAGAGTGTCGCGGCGCTCATGGGCGTAATGACATCAAGATGCGTACATCACTACAACCCCCTAGGGTCACAATAGTCTAAGTTTTGACTTATTTATACAAGACTTAGAAGACAAAGAGGACACATTGTATTCTCTCTAAGCACACATTTTTGTAGATCTCTCTCAAGCTAATACACGATTCTCAGCTTTGGTTCATATTCGATCCATAGTTTATTTTTAAATCTTATTCATTACTTTTTAGTCATTTGCTTATTCATATTATTATCTTCAAACATCATATATCCGTAATCTAAATCTCAATTCTGGACTCAATCAAGAGGGTCTCCGGATCGGATACGACCTACTTGTCTTTTAACCCTTAAAATATAAATCTCTAACTGCATTTTTGGTAGATATCATTTTTACTAGAAAACAGTTTGGCGCCATCTGTGGGGATAGACAATTGTGGAGTTATCTCGATCCGTAGTTGATTTTCTTGAGAATCTTAAAAACAACACATCATCAAAAAAGAAGCATGTCAGGTGAAGGAAACGTCGCTCGCAGAGCATATGGACTTGGGGTAGTGCCAATACCAGATGAACATCGAACTCTGGTGAATCACTCGGAAGCCTTGCGAGTAGGAGAGGAATCTGAACTAGGGCGGCAAATCGGGTCTTCGATCAAACAGTCAGAGAAAGAGCGCGGTGAGTAAACGCCGGATAACGCAAAAAGGAGGAAACCCGAAAAGAAGCACCCAAAGGAAGGAGCTCAGCCAAATATCGAACTAGCAATCCTCGAACAACTGACAAAGGAGAATTCCTCACTAAGGAAACGATCGCAGCTGTCCTGAAAGGGAAGAACGAGGTAATGCTATGCACGGAAGCGGCGGTAGCTGCCATAACCACTCATTTAAGGGGTAGGAGTCCGACGTTGAATCAAAGTGCTGTAAAAGCCCCAACTGCTCTGAAAACTAGTAAAAAGAGAAGCGAAAGTGAGAAAGACCGATTGGACGCATTCACAGAAGGATTGCGATGAGTGGAAAAGAAAATTTATAAATGGATAAGCCAGATAACCGAGGCACCACCCATCGTCAAAGGCATGAGAGCCAGAAGATATGGAGTCCTGCCATATTCGAAGAGTACAACCCCCATCCCTATCTCAAAAAAATTTAATATGTCTGACATACCAAAATACAATGGCACCATAGACCCCGAAGAACACATAGTGACCTTTGAGGTAGCCGTCACCGGTCACGACCTCAAGCAGTAAGAAATTGAATCAGTCATGCTCAAAACATTTGGCCAGATGCTCATATAGGGAGCACTCTCCTGGTATATTCACTTGATTAAAATTTTTATTGATTGTTTTGCTTCTCTTGCAGATATTTTTCTCAAGGCTTCCTCAGGGGCCCAGATGGTAGAAACCCACAAACAAGATGTGTTCACGATAAATCAGCGAGGGGATGAGTTATTGCAAGGTTTCACAGACAAATTTCAGAGAGAAATAATGCTGCTGCCATCTATCGCAGAAGATTAAGCGACAACCGTATTCGCAGACGGGTTAAACCCAAAAAGTTCAAACACCTCGAGAAACTTGAAGGAAAGCTTAAAAGAATTCCCAGCGAAAATATGAAGCGAAATAAATCTTAGGTACACAGCTAATATGCGGATTGAGGAAGACCACCGAGTGGAAACATCGACGTACACGGGAAGTCTCTCCGCGAGGAGGCAAAGCCAAAGATATAAAGCAAACATAACAAATAATGGATGGTTCAAACCATATGATGTCAGGAGGTTCTCGGGCACGAGCACGAGCTAGGATAACACTAGGAACCATCAAGGTCTCATTAACCGAGGCCCCTGGCGAACAAAAGGGTCCGCTTCAAGAGGGATTGGCCTTTCAAAGCTATCTGACCACAACTTCAGCATTAGCGTAGTGGAGATATTGTCCATAAAGAAAACCATGAAAAAAGTCAAGTTCCCAGATGATGTACGCTCTAACCCAGAGGAAAGGAAAACAGGGATGTGGTGCCATTACCATAGCACGCACGGTCACACTATTGAGGATTGCAGCAACCTGAGGATAAAAGTAGCGCAACTACTATGCGTTAAACATTTGAGGGAATACATCAGTGATCGAGCAAAGCTCAACTTGAGCAGAAATGATAGGCAAAGACTGACCTAACCACCTCCACCTACTCACACTATTCACATGATCTTTGATACAAAGGTGGTCAACAAGATCACATATACATCAATGAGAAAGTCCAAGATCTCGATCACAACCATAAGCCACGAGCGAGGACCCACATAATGTCGGGACATAGCTTTCTCTAACAGCGACTGATGATGCTTCATGTCGCCTCACAATGAGGCCCTGGTACTATCCTTGAAAATTAATAAATCTTTCACTAAGCGTGTTTTGATTGATCCAGGAAGTTCAGAAAATAACATCCAACTAAGGGTACTGAAAGAAATGAAGATGGATGAATCAATTATCCCCGTGACAAACGTGCTGGCAGGATTCAACATATCTAGTGAGCTAACCAAAAGGGAAGTCGAATTGATTGTTGCGCCGATGGTGTGAAAAAATCATAACATTTGATGTCGTGTTTGGATACATGACGTGCAATGCAATACTCATGCAGGCGGTCCCCTCAACTTATCACCAGAAATTTAAGTTTCCCATACCTTGGGGAAACGGAGGAAGTTGTGGTTGTTCCCGGGAAGAAGACACGTTGGCAGTAGTTGTTCCTCAGAAACTGGTAGCAGACCAATAACAATTATAGTTGCCAGTCTCAAACAGGAAGCCTGGATAAAGAAAGGAACAACCTGCAGAAGAAGAATGCCCGAATCAAATCCTCTCGAAAGACTTTATTTTGTCACCAGACAAGGATCGCGGACTCAACTATTGAGGAGTTGGAGAGTGTGACACTTTTCGAAGGACATCCCGAAAAGAAGGTATACATGGGCTTGGAGTTCTCACTCGGGCATAGGAATTCGCCTGGTCTCATCTTGACATAACAGGGATTCCTCCGTAGATAGCTATTCACCGGTTAAACGTTGATTCTAATCATAATGTAGTAAGAAAAAGGAAGAAGACAATATCGACAGTCAGGTACCAGTTCATAAAGGAAGAGGTGACACGCCTGCTTGATATAGGGTCCATACGAAGGGTCGAGAATCCTGAATGGTTGGCCAACGTGGGAGTGGTCCCTAAAAAAACTTAATAAATTCAGAATGTGCGTGGACTTCAAGGACTTGAACGAGGCATGCCCTAAGGATTCGTTTCCCTTATCGTATATTGATCAAATGATAGACGTCACGACCAGACATGAATTACTCATCTTCTTGGATGCATACTCCGGATAGAATCAGATCAGCCTGCACCTAGATAATTAGGAAAAAAACTCTTTTATGACTAATCACGGTAACTTTTGTTATAATGTAATGCCTTTTGGTCTTAAAAATGCAGGAGCCACTTACCAGAGGTTGGTAAACAAAATGTTCAAAAGCAAATTGGTCGTACTATAGAGATTTACATCGATGTCATGCCGGTCAAATCGCAGGAAGCTGAGACTCACTTGGATTCCTTGGCCAAAACCTTCGACGTCTTGCGGCGTCACAACATGAAACTAAATCCGGAAAAATGTGCCTTCAGAGTCAGATCGGGGAATTTTTGGAGTTTCCTCATTTCCTCCTGTAGCATAGAGATGAACCCCAATAACATGGAAGTTATCTGAGCAATGCCAGATACGCTGTACAATGTTAAAATGGTGCAAAGACTGACCGGAAAGGTGTCAGCCCTGAAAAGATTCATATCGCGATCAACAGATCGGCGCCATGAGTTTTTCAAACTCATGAAGAAGGACTATCGCTTTCTATAGATGCAAGAGTGCAATCAAAGCTTGCGAGACCTCAAGGCTTACTTAGTCAGCCCTCATTTAATGGCCAAGCCTAAAAAGAAAGAGAGACTGCTCACCTATGTGACTGTCTCGATTATATCAAACAGTATCACCCTCATACGAGAGGAAGGGGAAAAACAACTCCCCATCTATTATGCTAGTAAGACGATGATTGGGGCTGAGTCACGGTATTCGAACACAGAAAAAATGGCCTTGGCCCTAGTCATTGCCACACGGAAGCTGCAACCATATTTCTAATGTCATCCGATAACCGTAGTGATCGACACCCCACTGCCGGTATTATTGCATGGGGAGAACCTTACGAGTCGACTATTAAAATGGTCAGTCAAAATAAGTGAATATGATATGACCTATCAACCCCGATCAGCGATACGGGTGCCAAGCCTGCCAGAGTTCGTGGTTGATTTCACCCACATGATACGACCATGAAGAGTTTTGAGGTATGAACCCTTTCCTTTTTTATTTTTATGATTTTATAACCTTTGGTGATCGCAGGACTGGGACTGGCGTCGAGACTGGGATTGAGCCAAAAGACATCGGAAGGAAGATCGAAAAATGTATGTTGCACTCTTTTCCTTAATTGGGTTTTCCCCAAACGGGTTTTTGTTGGCGAGGTTTTTAACGAGGAAACAACTTAACAACGTATTACTTAGAAGAACTCACCCTGGAGGATCAAACATAAAGGAAAACACTTCGCTCCTAGCTATTGGGGTTGAGGGCCATCGCCTTTCCCTTGTATTTTATTGTAAGTTTTGTAAAAAATAAGTATGTACTCGGGTTTGACTACCGAATGAAATGTATAAAAAATAGGCTTGCTTCGAAAGCTTCTAACGCTATAACATTGTTGGTACAAATGCATCCTCCTGGACTCAATAATATTCACCTCAAACACACAACACATCATATTAGCCTCAAAGCGTGAAGAAAGCATAACCTTATGCCAATATAAGACAAGGTCAAGATGTCCTCCTTATCGGCACCAAACAAAGGGGCCCTTTTTTTTATTATATAGATTATTTAAATTTCCAATCATAAAATACGCGGCCAGAAGTAACATTTCCAGACTGGGGGAAGCGACTGCTCAAAATCCCGCATACGATGTGAAGAAATAAAAATACGCATAGTGGAACTCAAACACAAGCATTCGAATTCATCATAGAGCATAGTCCCGATGGGGGGATCATTAGGTGGAAAGATCCATATGGTTGAACTACTCCACTTCAAAGTCCGAGTAATTAAACACGCCAGACCATAAAGCATACCAACATAACTAGAGTACCGATTAAATAATCAAACACCTCCCGCACGGGACTAGGGACAATTTGGAACAAGAGGCTTAGCAGTTAAAAAATGAGTTGAGAAAGCACTGTCACCAAGATACAAAAGGGCCCAGAAAGCACGGGAAATATCGACAAGTACAAATTAAAATTATCTAACAAAAGAAGCCAAAAACATATATAAATGCTGGGAAAGCTCCACATATGGAGTATAGAGGTCAAACTTCGGTAATCTGAGCATCAAGATTGCCAGCAGGGGCATGTGTCTCCGGGGGCACAACTGCCAAAGAATCCTTCGGGAGGGACATCTCTGCGTCATCTCCTCGCGCTTCCGGAGCTATAGGAGAATTACTGGGAGAGGACATCACCCATTTTCCATTTCCGCATACGTTCTCAGCCACGGGAACCTTAGGGAAATGCATTTCATGATCAGACAGAGTCTCACATTTGCCTTCATGTGACCAACTCTCATCATCGAAAGGCGAAGCAAGGTCCACTGACAGGGAACGCACATGAAGAGCATCGTAAGCCCTTTCTTCTACCCTTAGAGCGTCTACCAAGATAGTCTCTACATTAATTTAGTCCTCTCAAACCTTCTAGAGAGTTTGCCGGAGCCTGGTAGACAACATGGGTCTTTTTAATAATAAAATCCAGCTTCAGCTGCTGAATTTTGGCATCCGTATCAGTCCTACTGACCTTCTGCAAAACCTCTTGGAGGGAATCATTGCTCGTAGACAGGAGCTCATTGCATTTGACTTGCCTATCATAGCAGGTCCTCAGACCATCGTCCTCTCTTCTATTACTCGCAAGTCTCTTTTAGTAGAAGCCTTGTGCCTTTGGCAGGCGCCGAGCTTAATCCCCATAACCCGGAGACGCTCTATCATCTCCATCTCTCTCCTGACTATGCTGGTGAAATGTTCTTGGTGCTCAACCCACTTTCCCTAAAGATCCAGGAGCTTTTTATGAAATCTCGCAGCCTCCACGCTGTAAACTTTCCTGTCTTGCTCTGATTGAGTCATCTTGGCTTCCAAATACTCAAAGGATATCAGATGGCTCTCCAGAACTGGGACCCTCTCCTGCTGCGCCTGATACTCTAGTATCCTCTCCCATTTTTTGGCAAGTTTCCGCTGAAATCCATACATAGTGAGAAGGGTCGCTTGGGGAAATAACAAATTTAGGGAACAAAGTGTTGCAATATAAAGACATAGGGAGCTGGACAGAAAATAAGAAAAAAGTATATATGCACGGCCGCGTGAGCCCCAGCATTCAACAAACAGTCACCGGAGACCCTATCCATCTTCTCCTTATCCCTCTTGCTCGCTAAAGCCGCAAATGTTGACACCCAATTTTGTCCCATCTTTTATGATTTTATTCGTAATTTTTAATATTTTTGACACTTTCAAAATAATTTTAAAATATAGGCATATATGTGTATATTCTCTTATTATTATTATTATTCGCATATTTTATATCATTTGCATTTTTTTCATAATCATAAGTTTTGTCCGAAAATTCTATGTTATTTTATTCTCGCAAAATTGCATCGCATTTCCCTTTTTATTAAGCATTAAACATTTCGCAAATATTATATTTTTTATCACATCGTTACGCTATTTTAAATAATTCACATCTTTTACAAAAAATATATATATATAAATATGTTTTAATAATAAACCCCTTTTTATATTTTTAAATCCATAACCTTTTTTTATTATTTCCTAACCCAAAACAATTTCTAACCCATTTTCATTTTCCCAACCCAATACAAATTCTACCCAAACAAACAAGCCCAAACTCCCCAATTAAATTCCTTTATACCCAGCCCAAAACCGAAGCCCAACAACCATCTTTAATCTCCCCTCACCCAAAACAATTAAAACCACAACCCAACTCCCTCAATCCACAGCCCAACCGACAGCCCAAATCGGCCAACACCACAAGCCCAAAACTCCCCAATTAAATCCCCCAATTCCCAAGCCCAAACGGACCAGCCCAATTCCCCCAACTCGTCGACCCAAGACCAGCCCATTCTCCCGAAACCCGAACTGCCCAGCCTGATCCGACCCACGCCCCTTTCTTTAAACCCAACGCCCAAAGCCCCCTAACCCAAAAAAACAACACAAAAGAAAAACCGAAAACCCTAACCCCCCCTCACAAATCGCCGCGACCGCACACCCCACGCCCCCGACCCCACTCACCGGTCACCTCGCCCCTGCCACCACCGACCCCTGACACCACCAACCCCCCTCTGTTACGCCGACACCCGAAAATCCGTGACCCATGCCCCTCAAATCCGCGATTTTGGCTCCTTTATTTTGAATTTCAAACTCGTTTTTGAGGGGGGATCCACCTATAAATACCCCATTGTTGTTCTTCATTTGGAAGGGGGGATTGGACAGATTTTTGAGAGGATTTTCAAAGGAATTTTCGGAGGATTTTTGGAAAAAACGATTCAATATATAAATCTTTGTTGTGTTCTTGATTTCAAACATTTGCCTTCCTTGTTATTCAAGAATCAAGTCCGAAAAGGTTTGTTCTCCACTTTTGATTCTCTGATTTCGACATATGATTCGGGTCGGGTCGACCCGACCCGGGTCACTGACCCGGGTTTGGGTATTATTTTCAGAATTCTTGCATCTTTATATTCCTGCATATTGGTTATCTGAATTGGTGAATATCTGATTTTGGGTTGAATTTCTGATTCGGGTCGGGTCACTGACCCGGGTCGGGTCGACCCGGTTTGGGTAACATTTTCAGAATTCTTGCATTTCATTTTCTTGTTATTGGTTATCTGAATTTGGTGTTAAAATCTGATTCGGGTTTGGACCACTGATTCGGGTCGGGTCGACCCGGTTTGGGTAACATTTTCAGAATTCTTGCATTTCATTTTCTTATTATTGGTTATCTGAATTTGGTGTTGAAATCTGATTCGAGTTTGGATCACTGATCCGGGTCGGGTCACTGACCCGGGTCGGGTTGACCCGATTTGAACATTTTCAGAATTCTTGCATTTCGTATTCTTGTTCTTGGTTATCTGAAAATTGGTGCTGAAATCTGATTTCGGGTTTGAATCACTGACCCGGGTCGGGGCGACCCGATTTGAATATTTCCAGAATTTCAGAACTCGGGTCGGATATTTTAAACTGCTCACTGCTCGTTTCTTTGGCCTTTGTTTCTTGTTTTATTAATATCGCATTAAGGCCAACGAAATTGAATTCGAGGCCGCGCTTTTCTTCGTTTAAGCTTCTCGGTTTTTAGTTTAAGCTGTTTTGAACATCCGTGCAGCGGATATATTATTGTTTTTATTAAGTTTCTTGTTTTAAATTTCTTGCGACGGATATCATTGTTTCTTGTTTTGAACAAATACGCGCTTTGCTCAGTCTTTGTTTTTACATTTGATTCATTGCTTGGTTTTGACATCTTGTTTTTCAATTCTTGTTTTAAATATCTTTGCCACGGATATCACTGTTTCTTGTTTTAAAATAAACATCGCGTCTTTCTTTTTCGGAAATTGCCTCGTTCTTTTTTTTTTTTTCGCTCATCGCTCATCGCCATCGCCATCGCTATCGCCATCGCATCGCCATCGCCATCGCATCGCTATCAAGCATCGCTATCGCTATCGCTATCGCCATCGCCATCGCTATCAAGCATCGCTTTGATTTAATTTTGCTGATTTGAACACGATACTATCGGCCGATGAAAAATATCCGTCGATTTTGAGGCCTCCACGATTCTGCAAAGACGGAAATATAACCACGGGCAATGATGAAGACTTAAACCTTTTATCAGAGATCAACATGTTTAGTAGGCGAGGTGACTAAAATAACCAACAAGTTATATATTCGCAGCCACGACGTGATTATAGTGATCTTTTCTATTTCACCCGAGAGACCAACACGTTTAGTAGGCGAGGCAATCAAAATAAACTACATTAGTCATATGTTTGCAGCCACGACGTGATTGGAATGTTCTTTTCAAAATTTAAGTCTGAGCCCTCCGCGATCAAAACATTCACCGGTTTGAATACGGATATGAAGTTATTTGTATTTAACTGTTTCTAACCGTTTGTTCTTGACAGCTTGCAGGGATTAAAGTAAATAAAGGCAATTATTCCTCGGAGTTTATTTATTTTATTTCTTTCTTTAAATTCAGCTTTTATCCCGCTTTGTATTGTAATATTATTTATCGCACTTATGTAACTATTGAAATGCTTAAAATAGGCAAACTTAGGATTAATTCATAGGGTAGTTTAAGATTTGAAACTCGTCGCTAGCTTATTTATTTGTAGGCTCGGTTAAATTCAAACTTAGAAATCCTTCGCTAGTTACTTATTTTAGGCTCGTCACGCGTATTCAAGATTTTCAAAACAACTTTTGTCATCTTTTATTTGCTTTATTAATCATACCGAATAAGTTTATCTTTTGTCAATTTACAATTCATTGATTCCCAAAATTTTACTTCTTTGGCATTATAAATAAATTATTTTACTATCAATTGTCAAAAACATATTTTTCCAACTCTACATGTATTTCTCTTTAGATATCATATAAATGCATATTTTGAAAAAATCTCTACATTTATCTATCTTTTAAAATGCATCTCTTTTCATTAATTATTTGCAGACGTCTTTTAACTTCATGCTTCAAACATGCTTTTTTTTTAGCAATAATTAATCTGAGTTTGACCGGATAACCGCAAGTTAGCGGATCTTAAAGGATGCCTAAACCCCTTCCCTTTAGGATAATAAAGAACTCTTACCTAGAATCTCGCTAGTTTCGCAGACCTTAAAATTGGAGTTTACATAGCAGCACTTAGTTTAATATTTAGGTGTCCTAATTCACCGTAAAAATAATTAGGTGGCGACTCCTCAACCCTTTTTACCCAGGAATCACCCGGACACGTCCGCGCTCCGCTTTGACCCGAGCAAGGTCGAAAAACGGGCGCGTACAGCAAATAGCTGTCCACCCCTACTGGTCTTGAAAGAAGATTGCATTCCCGAGGCACAATCAAAGTGCCTTGCTGACGCGATATGGGACAATGGATCGGGGCAGGATAAGTATCTACCAACCCGGATTCATGGGAGCCCCGCGAGCCCTCATTATGTGACCTAACATTCTGACCCTCGGAACGACCCCTAGGCAAGGTACCTTGAATTATGAGGACTCTCCCCTAAAAAGTCGATGCGGGAGAGCCTGTGATAATGATGAAATACAAGAGGTAGGGGTCGGGCCCAGAGCCACACCGTCAATCTGGGCAGGAGTAAGGGAGAAATGAGCGTAAGAGTTCAGCTGGTCTAGAAGATTCATTTCCCTGAAAATGTCGGCAACAATAGCATCAATCTATCAGCCCCTCGAAGAGTAGGATCTAAAACAGGTTCCACTCTTCCGCTGGCATCAAATGCCATATCAATAGCCACCGGATGAGCGGTATAAGTAGCTGGGGGAGGATCTTGAGCGTCTCATTCCCCAACATCTGACCTAACCTTTTTGACCGGGGGAAGAAAAGAAGAAGACCATAGTCTTTTAGCTCTGGTGGAATCCTCGACCTCTGAGCCTCGGCCTAACTGAGAAATAATATTTTCAATTTGCTGAAGGGCCGCATTCGAATCCTTAGGAACCTCCGCGTGCGCTCGGACGGATGCCCCATTCGGGATGTAATCTTTTTCCCTTTCCAATTGTGTTTCAATACAATCTTCTGCCACGTTCGGAGGGAAGATGGAACATAGTCTAAGATTTTCTAGACCCAACATGCCAAACCAGGCACCAGTTTTGGATTCCACACCACAGCTAACAAAGAAAGAAGGAAGATAGTTAGATACACTGACCAAGAAAGATGAAAGCGAGCTTGATAAGAATACTTATGATCAAAGTTCTATTGCTCCGGGATAAGAGCCTCTAGGGCTTTACCAGGTGGTCTGTCGTAATAATAACGTATCTCTCCGTCCATCCTCGATCGGAGTCATCATCAATACATCCAATCAACGCATTCTAACCTCGACAGGATAGCTGGATGACTCCAGCTTTAAAAATCTTGGGGGAGTATATGTGAATTAGGTGATCGACGGTGAAATCCTCATCCACCTGAGAAGAAAGGTATTAGAGGCACGCAACTGTCCTCCAAAAAGTCAAACCAATTTGGGCCAGGCAAATGTCGTAGATCCGAAGGAACTCTAAAATCACAGGGTCGATCTGCTTGCCTAGTCACAAGGAAAATGGATATGTATATACAAAAGAATACCCCTGCCGGTGAGAAGTAATGTTCTCCTTTTTCGTGGGGAGAAGCACTTCTGTATGGGTCCAGCCGCAGTCCACCTGTACCTGACTCAGATAACGGGCAATCACGGTGGATTTATATGAGCTCGCCGTCCGAGATTGTTTTGATTTCATAGAGACCAGACGCTTCTTGAGATCCTTTAGAGAAGACTAACTACTAGGGATGTAAGCATTATTTTGGCGAGCAAAAGAAGAGGCCTTTAATCTTTTCCTCGACGCACCAACGATCGCCGGAAAAAAGTCCAAATAGAAACTTTATGAATAAGCTCCAAGCCCATGTGGTAGCACCGCCGGCGACCGAAGAATCAGAAGACATGGTAACAAAGATTAGGGTGAAAAAGAGAAGGGAAGAATGGTCAGTTAATTTTGAAGACCGAAACGTCAATAGAGCAAAATGAATAGGTGTAATCTTTATAGGATAGGCGAAGATAAAGAAGGGGTAACAATTGAATAATCAAACCATCATTACGACGCTCATTCCCTAGACAAACTACTGACGAACGCGTGACACGTGTAAGGTGGGAGACACATGGGTAACAGAGCATTAAATGTTGTGAGATGGCGTGGGGAAGGGAGATGGACAACTGAATCAGTGCACTATTCCCTAAGGTCATCATGTCGCGAGATTGAAGGTTGACATGCTCTTCCACTCCCCGGTCCCTCGAAGCTCGAAGAACCAAGAAAGTGGGGACTATCTGTATTGGGTGGAAAAAAACTTGGGAGCGTCATGCGTAAGCATGAAGCTTTATGGCTCCGAAGACTCTAACGGATCCCTACAACTGTCTCCCACTCCAAACAACTCCTGTCACATCAACCAACCTAGATTAGAGCGTCACGGCGGAAATGAGAGTAATGCCATCAGGATGCGTATGTCACCACAGTCCCCTAGGGTCACAATAATCTAAGTTTTGACTTATATATGCAAAATTTAGAAGAGAAAGATGACACGTTGTATTCTCTCTAAGCACACATTTTTGTAACTCAGATCCCTCTCAAGCTAATACACAATGCTCAACTTTGGTTCATACAACAACAACAACAACATACCTAGTGAAATCCCACAACGTGGGGTCTGGGTAGGGTAGAGTGTACACAGACCTTACCTCTACCTTGGTAGGTAGAGCGGCTGTTTTGATCCATAATTTATTTTCAAATCTTATTCATTACGTTTTAGTTATTTGCTTATTCATATTATTATCTTCAAACATCACATATCCGTAACCTAAATCTCAATTCCGGACTCAATCAAGGGAGTCTTCGGATCGAATACGACCTACTTGTCTTTAAATCCTTGAAATACAAATCTCTAACTGCGTTTTTGGTAGATATCATTTTTATCGGAAAACATATATGTTGACCTTGACCATACTGTCTTGCATGCACAAGTATTGAACGCAACTGCATAAGACACTTATTGAGAATAAACAGGGCCGTCTCAAACATTTTGGGGGCCCTGTTCTAATTCGTAAAAGTGGGCCCTGTTCTAATTCGTAAAAGTGAGCCCTTAATACAAGTAAATATATGATTTCAGCAATTAGATTGGGCTAAGGCCTGCGAATTATGGGCCTTAACAGTAAATTCTGACTAATGCTACTTAATAAAAAAATTTAAAAAGGGGCCCCTTAAATTTTTCGCTTCTCTGGAGCCCTGTGCGGTAGCACAGCTTACACGGGCCCAAAGACGCCCGTGAGAATAAATATATTTTTCATAACAAAGGGATAAGACGAGCCAGCACTAGCTAGTGGCATGTCCCACATTCATTTTGGCAGTGCTTGATTTTACTCCAAAAATGTTTTAGTGGAACTGCATTAATTTTTATAACACAACAATTACACCTCAATTCACATTTAGCTCAATTTTGAACCCACCTGAATTCTAATAGGAGTACTCCTTTCAATTAATTGGAATTCCCTAATAGGAATGTTTTCCCACAATTTCAACTGAACATTCACATCGCAAAACAAACTAAAAAGAAATTCCTAACTCTTATTTTAGCTTCAACCTACTCTGCTGAAACCGGATTATTCAGACATTAAATAAGAATTAGTAAACTGTGCAATGTAAAATTTAAGAAATTTTATCGTGAAAAACTTCTTGTTTAAAGGAGTGAAAAATCACGACAAAATTCACTAATTCAAGTAATTTTAGGCTACAAATCAATAACCAAATTGGCGAAAATTTTAGTACCTTTTGCCTCTACAATTTACCTAATTGTAGCTACCATAACTAATTATCCCCTAGTCTAGAAAGCTTTAAACAATCTTAACAATGATCACCTAAAACAATACCTTTATTAAATCAAAAGGTTAAATTATGCTGGTATAGTTAATATCGCTTATATGAATCTTTTGCTTCCTGAATTTTATGATTCTGTTTTTAGTTAAATTTGCATAAATTCTTAAAGATTATATATTTGACTCCATTTTGACCATCTGAAATCCAATTCTCCATTGCATTACTTGAGATTCCTAATACTAAGGTTACCTATAAAGACATACACATTGATGGATATAAATTACTTATATATTTTAATATAAAAATATAATATTTTAAAATAAAATATGAATAATTTATATTCTATTCTCGCACTTTTCTAACAAATTTTGCAGGAAAAAGAATACATGAAAATAGAGATAAATAAATAAATCAAAAACCAAGAAAGGAGGATGTGTCCGCGACAACTTCACCAAAAGACTACACAAAATAAAGAGATCAAAATAATGGCAAATTCTCATCAAGATTTCATGACAAATTGTCATGCCAAATTCTCATCAATATGTCATGAGAAATTGTCATGTCAAAATCTCATCAAGGCCATATAATATATTATATTGACTTGTGTTGAAGAGAAATATATCACATCGGTGAGGGATGGGATTTCTGGACTCTTTATAAGGCTTGGACAATCCTCATTCCTTTGAGCTAGCTTTTCAGGTGTGAGTTATGCCCAATGCCTAATTTGACATGGTTCAAAGTTAGGCCCATCCGATGTGGGCTCCTGGATGAGGGGGTGAAATGCCCCGGGACCAATTGAAAAGGGTGAAAAATACTCTGGGTCCATGAATGTGCACGCTCCAAACCAGACAATGAAATCCAGATAAAAGAATGTCCAAATCTGGGCGTGAGGGGGGATGTTGAGGAGAAATATACCACATCGGTGAGGGATGAGATCCCTGGACTCCTTATAAGGCTCGGACAATCCTCCTCCTTTTGAGCTAACTGTTGGGTGTAAGTTAGGCCCAATGCATAATTTGACAACTTGCAAATTCTCACCAAGGCCTACATAGGATTTCTCCTATAAATAAGCACATGTTTGTAGAAGGAAGATCATCCTATTTTTCATCCTATTTGCATCCAATTGTGAAGAAGACCCAAGAACTAGTCTTGGTGTCTCTCTTGGCTCTTTCTTGTAGTACAAATATTTTTTTAATATTTATTTCTATTTAGTTTTTCTTACTCCATAATGAAGTAATTTTCTTTGATTGGGATACTAAATGAAGCTTGATGAAGTTATTATAATAAACATATTTATCTTATTATCTTCTTATATTGAGATCTTCTCTTTATCATCTTTACATACCAAGGTATTTGATATTAATTATATCTATTATTGGATATAATTATTATATATTTACCAAAATCTTTATCTTATTTCTTTTAGTCTTAATTCTCACGGAGGGATTAACTCAAATAAATTTATTGATTTAAATTATCTTTATCTTATTTCTTTCAGTTCTAATTCTCACGGAGGACTGACTCAAGTAAGTTTATTGATTTGAGAGATTTTTATTTTATTTCTTTCGGTCATAATTCTCACGGAGGGATTGACTCAAATAATTTTATTGATCTAGCAAAGGCTTATCGAATGAGACTTTTGTTCACTTGGTGCACTCAATAAAGATAATTCATGTTTGAAGCTATTACTTAATTGGTTAACTACACTAATTGAAAGAGGTGTTATTAATTGATTATTGTTTAATATCACTAATTAACTGTCAATAATTAATAATATAAGCGAGAGTTGTGCTATTAATATATTGTCGTTATGTGGAGTGGTTGTATTAGAAATAAGCAACCATTCTTTAAACAGAGAAATAAAGCTTTTGATTTTATTATAATAATTTTATCTTGCCGATTCAAATATCCCAACCTCTATCTTTTATTATAAAAAATCCAAAAATATTTCTTATTTTGTTATTTTAATTTTTAAGACTTTTTAACAACTCCCTTTCATTAATTTGATTCTCTCAAATAGTAACAAAATAATACAAATATGTAGCCTAGGTAGTTCCAATCTCTGTCGGATGATATCATAAACTATACTAAAATTTGAAAGAGTATGAGCAGAAAATCCTATACACATTAGCCTAGTCACACATCTTCAGATGAACTAACAAGACCGAACCCAATTTAAACGAACCGTCATAATTAAAGTAAACCTTAAACTCAACTAGTTAGTGTTGGCCTATATAAATTAATTTGTTTCATGAATTATTATGTTTTTCGTTAAATTTACACAAATTTTGAAAGATCATTTAATCTTCAGGATAACTTACTTTCATGTCATTTTAGAGACACTTCATTCTATTTTCTCTAATTTCTAGCAGAGCACAAAAAGTCCTTTAGAAGTTTGCTTTTGGGAACTGTCACTGAGAATATAATTATAATTGAAAAACAAAATGAAGAAAATTAAGTATCTTTAGGCTGAGGCACGTATATCTCGATTTCTTTAAAGAGTGAGTTGGTTTTGAATGAAAGTTGATTTCATCCTGACTTTCATCGGGGACAGGTATCGATACGATGAATGAGAAATCCAAAAATGTTGCTTTAGACTTGTCCCTCCAGGATACAACAACTCAACCCGGTCGTATAACGTACTCAACAAACTATGGACAAGATGTTGAGTCCAAATTTTCACCAAAAAACACCCTTCTTCAACTAAATAAAACTCTATTTTTTAACTCACTTCTCAAGTCTATACTTTTTCTCTACTCCCACAAGTACGACTAACTATTTATAGGTGAAGAAATTCATCCTTAGAATGAATTGAAAGGAAATAGAGAGGTGGGGTAATAAATTTGTAAGAGTAAATATATATAATAAAGCTAGGAATAGACAAAGTAACGTGATACCTTTCTTTAACAAGCATTCCCATTATCAATTTTCTCCCTTTTTAGCCTTTTTCTCTCATTTTTCCTCATTTCTAAATTTATAAATAAACTATCAATTAATGGCATTCTCCCCTCGTTAATGTGTTGTATTAAAAAAAAATCAAAATTCACTATTTTAATCCTCTTAATTATGCTTAGTGTGCAACGTTAGAAGCAATGAAAAATCATTTGTTAATGACCCGAAATTCTACAAAAACTCACAAGCCAAATAACTATACAATTACACCCATAAAAATCCAATAGTCTACAAACCGTTTCTGACTCCTTTCTTGCATATATACACACCCCAAATATAAAACAAGCATGATTAGATACATAGAATTTTGTCCTTTGTTCATCTACTTTTAGTTGTTCTTTGATTTCTTAGGTCCTTGCTGCTGATTTTTGATACTATTGATGCTCTTTTTCTTTAACGATAAGCATGTTAGATTGGTATAAGTAAGCCATGTATGGGACCCTATTACTGTCTTTTTTCACACTTTTAGAAAATAATGATCAATTTCTTACGTTGAAATGACATGCACATATCAAATTAACGTTAATTACTTACGATGATTAGCAATGCATCATGCAGGAAGTGGGTTTCTGTTGAGGAATAATATGATGGAGCCATGGAGGTAATGTTTGTTTGCCTTTTTTTTTTTGGGATTAGAATCTACTTTTTAAAAAAGAAAAGAATCATACACACTTAAATACAATTCTTTTTGATAGTCTAAATTTATAGAAGAGTAATCGGAGCATCAAAATGGTAGGACTAATTATCAGCAGAGAGAAACATATTTTTTACTTTCACGTCAAATTAGAAGCAAAAAAGAAGAAGATGAGATTTGTTTCGTGATTTAAGAGGAAAGTGCTTTGGAAAGAAGGTGACGGTTTTGAGAGAAAGATTTACCGACAAACATAAAAAAATTGGTGATATCATTATTTCTTTCTACTTTTTTCCTAATTATTTCTTCTTTTTATTATAAAAATATCACGAAATTATGGGAAAAGAACACATTAGCTATCTTTTTCTCATTTTTTTTGCTTTTATCTCTCATTTTTTCCAAACATCTAACACTTTCAATTGCTTCCTTTCTCTTATTTAAAACATTTACATAGTAAATGCCGAACTAAATTAAATTAAAAGAAGTTTATCCAATTACATCACTTCGCACTGTGGTAAAAAGGGAAAAAATTCAAACGATAATTTCAATTCCAAATCCACAATGACGGAATCAAGTAGTAACATTTTGCATTAGTGATCTTACTTATTCATGGTTAACTTTTAAATTTATTACACCATTCTTAACAATTTCTACGCACCTTTCCATTTACTCTGTTAACTTAACAAATCAATAACAGATGTTCCGGAATAAATAATAACAAGACAAATCAAGGATGGAGGCAATAATGATTTGATCCCCTTTCCTCTTAAAAGAAATGATGAATTTAATCCACTATATTCATTTACACGAATATGAGACTATAGAGAAGCTAATATAATTAGCTTGGACTCCCGCTTTTTCTCATAATATTTTTATACATCTATTTAGAACAAACTCTTTATTGTTTATACACACCAATATTGAATGATATAATATAGCACAATATCGTGCTCAAATAGGATTAAGATTGTAATTAAACTAGTGTATAAACTTACCATAGTTGTAGAATTCTTGTACAAGTATGATTAAGATTTAGAAGTATAGTATGAATAGGATTTTCCATATTTGGAGATTTTAACTTGTATATATACCACGTTCATTAATGAAAATAATCAAGATATTATTTATTTCATGGTATCAGAAGTCTAGGTCTAAAATACCTTCTCCCAAAATACATCCGCTCTTCTCGATTTCTGCTCAGTTTTCGTGAACTCTTCCTCGGTTTCGGTGCACTTTTCCTCCTCTATTCCCGATTTTTCTTCCTAGTCCCTAATTTACCTATTGTTCTTTCGTTATGTCTACGTCAAAGAACATATTTCATCCTGCTCTTACAGTTTCCAACATCAAGAACCATATCCCTATTGTTCTTGAGATGGAAAACGTCCAATACACGACGTGGGCGGAATTATTCAAAGTTCACACACGCTCGCATCAAGTCCTCCATCACATAATCTCCTCGATAACTGGCTAGGAGAAGGTGTCTAGCCCCGAGGATGATCCTACGTCATGGACAACCTTTGATGCTACCGTTCTCCAATGGATTTATTCCACAATCTCTACAGACCTCTTGCAGACGATTATTGAACCCGACACTACGGCGATGACTACTTGGAATAGGGTGCGTGATATATTCCAAGATAACAAAAATTCCCGTGATGTCACTCTTGAGCAGGAATATTTTCATGTCAACATGGAAGATTTTCCTAACGTCTCGGCCTATTGTAAAAGGCTGAAAGAATTGGCGGACCAACTCCGCAATGTTGGTGCGCTCGTTATCAATAATCATCTTGTTCTTCAAATGGTTGCAGGCCTTTCTGAGGCCTATAATGGCGTTGGAACACTACTTCGTCAAAGTAATCCTCTGCCACCATTTTATCAGGCCCGTTCTATGCTCACGTTAAAAGAGGCCGGTTTGGGTACAAAGGAGGCTACTGGATCACATTCTATCGTAATGATAACCACGTCAGATGACCCATACTTATTCACCAAAAATTCAGGCCAAAACCGTAACCACGGTGGCGGAAAAAAGAGTCAAAATAGTAAAAACAATGGCAAAAATAGCGGTGGCAAATACGGGGGTAACGACGGCGGGAGGACGGAACAGTGGCAGCAACAACAGTGGGCCTTGAAGCAGTGTGCCACAGGACAACTGGCCCCAGTCGTGGGCCCCCTGACGGTGGGGTTGGGCAAGTGGTCATTGGCCCAACAACCCTTATTTTCCACCTGCTCCTTATCCGGGAAACTGGGCTCAGTTCCAGCAAAATTCCAGGCCTAGTTTCTCGGTCCACGAGTAAAGCCATGCCGTCTACTTTTGCCGCCCTTGCTCTTTCCTTGTGGCATGCGCGTTTGGGTCATCCGGGATCGTCTATTATTTTCAGTTTGCATAAAAACAATTTTATTTCTTGTAAGGGTACGCGTAGTACTCCACTTTGTTCTTCTTGTCCGTTAGGGAAACATGTTCAATTACCATTTGTAGCCTCTACTTCTCGTACTTTGATGCCTTTTGACGTTATTCATAGTGATTTATGGACATCTCCCTTTTTAGTTTTCTTTGGGCCATCGTTATTATGTCTTATTTTTGGATGATTATTCTAATTTTTTGTGGACCTTTCTGTTATCCAAAAAGTCTCAAGTTTTTTTCACTTTCTTAAAATTTAGAGCATTCATCCGTACCCAATTCGAATGAAAAATTAAAAATATTCAATGTGATAATGGCAAGTAATATGATAATGGGTTGTTTCGGGAATTTTGTGATGCTAATGACATATTTTTTATTTTTCTTGTCCTCATACGTCCTCACAAAATGGGAAAGCCGAATGGAAAATTTGTACCATTAATAATATTGTCCAAAATTTATTAGCCCATGCTTCCATACCCCCTTCCTTTTGGCATCATGCATTACAAATGGCTACTTACCTCCTTAACGTACTTCCTACCAAAGGGTTAACATATGAATCTCCCCTTAAAATTCTCTATAATAAAACTTCTTCGTATTCACATCTTAGGGTCTTTGGGTGTTTATGCTATCTACTTTTTCCATCACCTACAATTAACAAACTTCAAGCCCGTTATATCGCTTGTGTATTTTTGGGTTATCCATCTAATCATTGTGGTTATAAATATTTTGATTTATCATCTAATAAAATCATAATTAGCCGCCATGTTCTTTTTGATGAAACCCAACTTCCGTTTGCTAAAGTGAGTAGTCCCGTGCCTAGTTCATATATTTTTTTAGATGACGAAGTCTCTCAATTTATTAACCACCATTTATCAGACTTGTCCCGTGACCAAAATACGCTAGCAGGCCCACTTCCTGCTGGCCTACACAGTCCGGTTACCACTGTTCTGCCGATTCTGTCCAGTGGACCAGAAACACAGCCCAGTACCGTTCTCGGTACTATTCCAGTGTTCCAGTCCGCTCTATTATCGGTTTCCACCCCTGCTGGATAGTCTGTCACCATCCCACACATTGCCTCAAATCCATCCAACTCTATCTCGAGTCAAGAGTCCGTTACTCGTAGTCAAATGGGTATTTTTAAACCAAAACAATATTTTAATCTCAATTCTAATTTCTCTAAATTCCACTACCACGTAACCATGTGTCTGCACTATATGACCCGAATTAAAAATTGGCTATGACTGACGAATATAATGCTCTTATTGAAAATAAGACGTGGGAGTTAGTACCCCGTCCATCTAGTGTTAATATTATTTGGTCTATGTGGATTTTTACTCATAAAGAAAATTCTGACGGTTCTTTTGAGAGACATAAGGCTCATCTTGTAGGTGATGGTAAAACTCAACAGGTTGGCATGAATTGTGGTGAGACGTTTAGTCCGGTGGTCAAACCGGCTACCGTTCACACTGTTCTTAGTTTGGCTCTCTCAAAAGCATAGCCTATTCATCAGTTAGATGTAAATAATGTTTTTTTATACGATGATCTTAAGGAGACAGTCTATATGAATTAGCCCTTGGGTTTTTGAGATTCCAATCATCCTCATCATGTTTGTTTTCTAAAGAAGTCCTTGTATGAGAATAAGCAGGCCCCGCGGGCTTGGTATAAGAGGTTTGCAGATTATATGTTTACTATTGAGTTTTCTCACAGCCGGTTTGATCATTCTCTATTTATATATCATCGTGGTACTTCTCTGACATACATTTTATTGTATGTAGATGATATTATATTGACTGCTTCATATGATAATCTGCACAAGTCTATCATGTCACTTCTCAGTTTTGAATTGCAATGAACGACTTGGAACCCTTAAGTTATTTCTTGGGCATTGTTGTCACGCATCATTCAGGTGGTCTATTTTTATCTTAAAGGAAGTATGCTGCGGATATTATTGAGAAAGCTGGTATGTCATCTTGTAAGTCTACTTCCACTTCGGTTGATACCAACCCGAAGCTGAGTACTACGTTAGGCACACCATACGAGCATCCCACCCATTATCGCAGTCTTGCAGGGGCACTTCGGTATCTTACTTTCACGAGACCTGATATTATTTATGCAGTTCATCAGGTGTATTTATTCATGCATGACCCACAGATTAAGCATATGCATGCGCTCAAACGCATTATACGGTGCATCCAGGGTACACTTAATTATGGATTGCATTTATATCCTTCTTCCGTCTCGACTCTTGTGTCATATACAGATGCTGATTGGGGTGGCTGTCCTGATACTAGACGTTCGACATCTGGTTATTGTATGTTTCTTGGGGATAACTTGGTCTCGTGGTCTGCGAAACGCCAGGCTACATTATCGCGATCTAGTGCAGAGACTGAGTATCGAGGCATGGCTAATGTGGTATCTGAATCATGTTGGCTGCGTAATCTTTTATTAGAATTACATTTTCCTATTCAGAAAGCTACCTTGGTCTATTGTGATAATGTTAGTGCGGTCTATCTTTCTGGCAATCCGGTCCAACATCATCGCACTAAACATATCGAGATGGATATTCACTTTGTTCGCGAAAAGGTAGCTCGTGGACAAGTACGCGTTTTACATGTGCCCTCCAGATACCAAATTGCTGACATCTTTACGAATGGCCTTTCCTCAGTTCTATTTGAAGATTTTAGGGACAGTCTCAGCGAATGACAACCGCCCGCTATGACTGCAGGGGTGTGATAGAATATAGCACGGTACCATGCTCAAATTGGATTACGATTGTAATTAAACTAGTGTACAAACTTTCCATAGTTGTAGAATTCTTGTACAAGTATGATTATAATTTAGAAGTATAGTATGAATATGATTTTCTATATTTGGAGATTGTAACTCGTATATATATCCCATTCATTAATGAAAATAATCAACGAATTATTTCTTTCATTGAACTTATATTCTTTCCAAATCCACCTCTACATTACATTGTAAGTTTTAGAATTTTTTATAATATATTATCCATCTTTCGTTGCGTATTGGTATTTGTTTTTGTTTCTTTCAAATACAAAATAAGTACCTCCACGAAAAAATATTTTAGCACAATGCTTTGGAATTTGTGTTGCAAGGAGCAAGAGGAGATTACAAAGTTTGTATTTCATTTGTAAAAAGTTTCAGCCTCATCTTCTCAATATATAACTACTAATAATTTGAATGATTTTTTTTTTGCGTGGGTAAGTCGTAATATGAAATTTATGTAATTTCAATTTTAGCCTTTTATTTTATAATTACTCCTTCATTCTTTCAATTAGATTAAAATTTACATAAGCTTCATTAGTAATATATATAATTAATTATAAATTTTACAGATCAACTGAAATTATATAGAAGTACATTATTTAAAGTTTTTATTCTTTCAAAAAGACATAGCTTTTAAATCTGTTATAAACCCGAAAATATTTTATAAATTTACTTATAATTCTCACTACCGCACTAAGTGGGATAAGTTTACTAGTTTACGGAGAAAATGAGAGAGTAATGCATTAGAGGTTACAATGGAAATAAAAGCCACATTCTTCCACTAACTGATCATATGAGTAACGAGGAATAATAGCCGCTCACGTAAATGGGCAATTAATCGCTGATAGTGAATATATTCTCTGTAATTAATGTAAAATAGATATTTTAATTTTATTAGGACTACAATTGTATACTCTATATATATTACATTAATAAGAGAACTTTTACATTATTCCACATGGTATCAAGAGTCAAAAATCTCTCCCTACCCTAAATCCTAGTGTGGCCGACGTACCCCTCCCCTCCGCCTCCCTCTTGGCGGAAAATCACCCGTATACATCCTCGTATACCACTGCTCCTTCGTGCTATACAACCCGTATACCCTGCTCCTCCCTGATATACAACCTCTTCTCTACATACAAACCTGTATACCCCAGATATACTGTGATATACAGCCCCCAATCTCTCCCCTTCTTCACAAATTGAATATGTATACCACTGATATACAATGATATACACAACACCCAATCCTCATATTCCATGTTTCTGGCCTGTATATATCAGGTATACATGCGATATACACCACCCGAGACACCTATCACCCACGCAGAACTGTATACCGTTGTTATACAGTTGATATACGTCAGCCCCTCACCCGATATTCTTCAAAATATTTTCGGCTACCCTAATGGATTCTCCCGCTTCCGCTTTCTCAACTCTTGACGTCACAAATCCTCCTCCCTCTTCCACCCCCACCACTTTTCATCTGACTTTCGCCATAACCAATATCAAGAACTTTATACCGTTGATTCTTGATCAGGAGGATGGACAATACGCATAATGGGTTGAACTCTTTCATATTCATGCATGTGCTTACAACGTGTTTGACCACATTGATACCACCTATCCCCGCACTCCCGACGTCGACGGCGTGACATGGAGAAGCCTTGACGCCATCGCCAAACAGTGGATCTATGGAACTATCTCCAAGGACTTACTTCATACTATTATGATGACCGGAGATACGACTCACGAGTTATGGACAAGATTGGAGGAAATTTTTCAAGACAACAAACATACATGTGTCGTGCATCTTGAGGAGCAATTCAACACCACCCGTCTTGAAAATTTTGCAAACATGGCCGATTACTGCAAACGTCTAAAATTGATTTTCGGCCAATTATCTAATGCGGGCAACCCTATTTCAGACACAAAGATAGTTCTGCAATTAATTAATGGTTTACCGAAAGGTGATTACGACACTCTTGCTACGATGATCCAACAATATGATCCCTTACCGAGCTTCAATAAAGCCCGATCCCAGTTGCTATTAGAGGAGACGAGATGAGCAAAACAAGATGCGCACAATCAAACATCTTTAGTAATTAATGTCACTGTAACACCCACCGCCACCTCAGGCCGGCAGACATATTCCGACCATCTCCTCTGCCACAAAACAACTGCGTGGTGGCAGAGAAAAGGGCCACACGGGTGGCCGAAAAGGAAACGCTAGAGGCCGTGAAAATTGGCCAACAATTCGAACAATTCATAACAGGCTCAGCAACCACAACAGTGGGCCGACCCACTTCTCTGGCCATTGACGGTAATTGGGCCTCACCCAACAGCAGTTTTCTAGTGGCCCAACATCTTCAGTAGGCCCAGTATATTGGAAGCACACCCAGCAGCCCGCCAGACAGGTCCAGTTCACCAAGCCTATTTCACATCAGCCCAACAGCCGACGGCAGGACTAGTACCAAAAGATTTGGGCCAGGCTTTCGATATTTTAAATATTCAGCAGCCCGATGATGCATGGTATATGGATACAGGTGCCACGTCTCACCTCACCAACTATTTTGGTAATCTTTTACAACTGCGCAATTTAAATACTCCTCAATCTATTATGGTCAGAAATGGTCATCGCATTCCAATTCAATGGTTTGGCCACACAGCATATATGCCTCTAACATTATCAAGAACCTAATATCTGCTAGAAAATTTGCCACTGATAATTTTGTATCTATTGATTTTGACCCATTTGGTTTTTCTGTGAAGGACCTACGTACGGAGAGACTTCTTACGAGATGCAATAGTGTGGCAAACCTCTATCCTTTCCTATCCATGTTCGATGCCTGTGTCACTCCACCCACAGCTCTAGCTGCAATCTCTCCATCAATGTGGTATAGTAGACTTGGTTATCCAGGGGCTCATGTTTTTTATTTTCAAAGAAACCACAATTTAATTCAATGTAATAAAGGGAAAATTTTCCATAGTTTCTGCTCTTGTCATCTAGGAAAACATGTTAGACTTCCGTTTACATCTTCTTTAAGTATTACTTTCTCTCCCTTTGATATTATTCATGTAGATTTATGGACATCTCCTATATCTAGCGACCTAGGTCATAAATATTATTTGGTATTACTAGATGATTTTTCTCACTTTCTTTGGGTCTATCCGCTTAAACTTAAGTCTCAAGTTTTCTCCAAATTCCTTGAATTTCGTCCTTTTGTTAAAACGCAATTTGAAAAAGACATCAAAATATTTCATTGTGATAATGGTCGTGAGTTCAATAACTCTCTTTTCATAACTTTTGTGCGGCTAATGGTATGGGTTTTCATTTCTCCTGCCCCCATACGTCTCCTTAAAATGGTAAAGCGGAATGAATTCTCTGCACCATTAACAATATGATTCACACCTTCTTTTTTCATGCGTCTCTCCCCTACCTTTTGGGTATATGCGTTAAAATGGTAGAATATATTCTTAACATCTTACTACCCATACGATCCAAAATAGGACACCCACCAAAATCCTCTATCGTTGGATCACTTCATATAATCACCTTTGAGTTTTCGATTGTCTTTGTTACCCGAATCTTCCCTCTACGATACCTCACAAATTAGCACCTCGCTCCACCCCTTGCGTCTTCCTAGGTTTTTCGTCAAACCATAGGGGGTACTTGTGCTATGAGTTATCCACAAGAAAAGTCTTAGTCTCCTGACATGTCACCTTTGATGAAAACGTCTTCCCATTTGCCAATATCTAAAAATTCTGAGCCACTGACTACGGTTTCCTTGATGACTCGGACACCTCCTCTCTACTTCTAAACACACTATATTGGCCAAATTTCAACCCGTCACCCACTGCCCCATCTACGGGATCCACTTCCACATCCCGTCGGCCCCACCCATTACCGCCATCGCCCAGAACAGTGACCCACTGCCCAGCCCAATTACCCCAAGGCCTAGTCC
This sequence comes from Anisodus acutangulus, assembly GCA_029783415.1. Lineage (NCBI taxonomy): Eukaryota > Viridiplantae > Streptophyta > Magnoliopsida > Solanales > Solanaceae > Anisodus > Anisodus acutangulus. Next base: position 37,433,222 of record CM056489.1, read on the forward strand.
TATCGCCCAGACCAGTGGCTATATTACCCAGTCCATTTCCTCCCGGCCCATCCCGCAACCATCCAGCACAACCCGCAGTCCTCACCTACTGCCCCACTTCACCCGATCTAGCCCTTAACCCACCGTATGGAAACCCGTACATATCACAAGACTTTTAAACCAAAAGTCCACTTTAATTTGTCCATTCAAACCATCTCCCCACTACTTAAAAACCCAACCTTAGCCAAACATGACCCTAATTGGAGTGCGTGAGGATTTTGATGCGCTTACTTCAGAGCGCGCTTGAGATCTTATTCCGCGATTTGAGGGAGTGAATATAATCTGTTGTATGTGGATATTTCATCATAAGTTCAGAGATAATGGTGACCTGGAATGTCACAAGGCTAGACTTGTGGCAAATGGCACAGGGTAACATGAGAGTGTTGATTGTGGTGAGACTTTCAGTCTAGTGGTTAAGCCAGCTACCATCCGCACGGTTTTGAGCATCGTTATGGGGAAGAATTGGCCTATTCACCAGCTGAATGTAAAGAATGCTTTCTTACATGGGATTTGAAAGTAACCGTTTATATGCATCAACAACCAGGTTTTGTGCATCCGGAGGCTTCTCATCATGTTTGTCGTCTTTATAAGTCGCTATATGGGTTGAAACAATCCCCCAGGGCTTGGTATGAGTGGTTTGCCACTTACATCATACATATCAGCTTCATGTACAACAAGAGTGATAATTCATTATTCATTTTTCATCGAGGTACTGACATAACTTACCTTCTATTGTATGTGGATGATATGTGCTGACAACTTCTTCAGATGGACTGAAGAACGAGATCATTGCTCTACTCAAGTCTGAATTTTCTATGACTGACTTGGGTAAGTTGAGTTATTTTGTAGGGATACCAGTGACTAGATCCGCACATGCCATGTTCTTGTGTGTGCAGATAAGATCATCTACATGGCTAAAATGACAAATTGCAAGATCATGCCCACTCCCGTCGAATCCAAGTCCAAACTCAGTGCAAATGATGGGGATTCAGTCAGCGATCCCTCTCTTTATAGGAGTCTCACATGTGCTCTTAAGTATCTCACCTTCACTTGGCCAGATATTGCATATGCAGTTCAACATGTGTGCTTATTCATGCACGCTCCTAGGGAGCCTCACATTACAGTTCATAAGAGTATCATTCGGTACGTTAAGGGCACTCTTGACTATGGACTTCATTTATATCCCTCCGCACCTACTAGATTGCTCTCTTACAAAGATGCAGATTGGGCAGGCTGTCTGGACACCCGTCGCTCTAGGTCCAGCTATTGTGTATTTTTTGGGGATAATATTATATTGTGGTCTGCCAAACGGCAAGCCACGCTTCCCGTTCGAGTGTAGAAGCATAATATCGAGGCGTTGCGAATGTTATTTCTGAGCTATGTTGGCTCTGAAATCTCATTCTTGAGCTTCATTGTCCCATATGTAAAGCATATTTGATTTATAGTGATAACATATCTGATTTCTACTTGTCTCATAACCCGGTTCAGCATCAGCGAACCAAGCATATTGAGATGGATATTCACTTTGTTCATGAGAAGGTTGAAATGGGTCACGTTAGTGTGTTGCATGTTCCTTCTTCATATCAGTACGCATATATCTTCACAAAGGGGCTTTCTCGGCAACTGTTTCTTGACTTCTGATTCAGTCTCAGCGTCCTCCCTCCCCCCCCCCCCCCGACTGAGGGGGTGTGATAGTGAATATATTCCATATATATTCACCATATATTCTATAATTAATATTTAGTATAATTAATGTAAAATAGAGATCATAATTCTATTAGGACTACAATTGTATAATCTCTATATATATTACATTAATAAGAGAACTCCATCAAGGAGATTTACGTTATTCTACTATGAGGAAGTTTAAAATGAGGCAAATACATGTATATTTTGATATTAAAATGCTCATATAGCCCAACAACAACTATATATGACTATGTTAAAACAGTAAAATACACTATTTTATTTATCGTATCTATTCGAATTTACCTCCAAAGTCATTTCATTTTTGTGATGTGGTTAACGTTCGGCCGGACAGTTTGAACATTCTCCACAATCTTTTGTAGTTAGAGAAGACACGTAAGAGGAAACCAATGCACATTGCTAAAAGAAGGACAAAAAGAAGTTGCATGCACATGAAGAACATAAGACATAACGAGCTTTATAAGAACATATTTAACACATAGGGAAAATATAGGCAGAGCTCACACAAGGAAAAAATACACCCTTTAAATAGCTCATGGGCCCTGCATAGCTTTATAGGCCATACTCAGAGCATTTTTTATTTTTATTTATTTTATGATCATGGTGTCTGGGCCAGGTTGCGCGCACCTCGACTAAGTGTACGATGTACATGTTACCACTTATCAGCTTAACTACATACATAGGTATCAGGTAATTCTATCCACTAAAATATGAGCAATATAAAAATCATCTAATGGTATTGCCATTCGGAATGTTTTCTAATGGTAGGCAAGGGGTTAATATCAATTTACAAACCCAATTTTTTCCAGCAAAATTCATAACAATTTCGGTATTTAGGTTAAGATTGTTGAAATTTCGGAATAAGTAAGATAAAGACAACTTTCTAGAGTAAGATTGTATTAATCTCCCTTGAAGAGTCTTTCTCATTAATATAAATATATATATTGTGTACAATGTTGAATTCTAATTGAATGAGGATCTATATTTACCATAATTACATACAAATATTAATTATAGAATATACGGCGAATATATGGTAATATTCGCTATCACACCCCCTCAGTCGGGGGGAGGGGGGAGGGGGGGAGGACGCTGAGACTGAATCAGAAGTCAAGGAACAGTTGCCGAGGAAGCCCCTTTGTGAAGATATCTGCGTACTGATATGAAGAAGGAACATGCAACACACTAACGTGACCCATTGCAACCTTCTCATGAACAAAGTGAATATCCATCTCAATATGCTTGATTCGCTGATGCTGAACCGGGTTATGAGACAAATAGACAACAGATATGTTATCACAGTAAACCAAAGATGTTTTACGTATAGGATAATGAAGCTCAAGAAGGAGATTTTGGAGCCAACATAGCTCGGCAACAACATTCGCAACGCCTCGATATTCTGCTTCTGCTCTCGAATGAACAAAATGTATATCCATCTCAATATGCTTGGTTCCCTGATGTTGAACCGGGTTATAAGATAAGTAGATCGCAGATATGTTATCACAGTAAACCATAGATGTCTTACGTAAGGGACAATACAGCTCTAAGAGGAGTTTTCAGAGCCAGCAGATCTCAGCTACAACATTTGCAACGCCTCTATATTCTGCTTATGTACTCAATCAGGAGAGTGTGACTTGTCGCTTGTCAAATCACGAGATAAGATTGTCTCCTAAGAACACACAGTAGCCTGACGTGGAACGTCGCGTGTCCGGGTAGCCTGCCCAATTGACCTACGTATATGATATCAGCCTGGTCAATGTATAGGGGTAGAGATGTGATCCATAATCAAGAGTGCCCTTAACGTATCGAATGATACGTTTAAGAGCTGTAAAGTGAGGCTCCGTAGGGGCATGCATAAATAAACACACTTGCTGAACATCATATGCAATATCATGCCTGGTGAATGTAAGATACTAAAGTGCACCTGCGAGACTCTTATAGAGAGTGGGATCGGACACCAGATCACCGTCTACAACACTGAGTTTCGACTTTGAGTCGTCTGGAGTAGGCATGATTTTATAATTTGCCATTTCAGTCATGTACACAATTTCTTCCGCATACTTACGCTGGCATATGAACATAGTATCTGCAGATCTGGTCACAGAAATCCCTAAGAAGTAACTCAACTTCACTAAGTCTGTCATAGCAAATTCAGATTTAAGCAACATAATGATCTCATTTTCAACACATCAGAAGAGGCAGTCAGAACAATATCGTCCACATATAATAACAAGTATGCAATGTCACGACCTCGATGAAAAATAAACAGTGAATGGTCACATTTGCTGCACACGAACCTAATCTGCATAATGTAAGTAGAAAAACGCTCATACCAAGTCCCATGACTTGTGTCAATCCATACAATGACTTACGGAGATGGCATACATAATGAAGCACCTCTGGATGTACAAAGTCTAGCGGTTGGTGCATATAAATAATTTCTTTCAAATCCCCATGTAAGAACACATTTTTCACATCAAGCTGATGAATCATCTAGTTCTTACCCATAGTTATGCTCAAAACAGTGCGAATGGTAGTCGGTTTAACTACCAGACTAAATGTCTCACCACAATCAATACCCTCCTGCTTCCCTATGCCATTTGCCACAAGTTTGGCCTTGTGACGTTTAAGATCACGATTGTCTCTAAACTTATGATGAAAAAGCCACATGCAACGAATCACATTCACCCCCTCTAGCCTCGGAACAAGATCCCACGTGCACTGAGTGATAAGAACATCAAACTCCTCACACATGGTCGCATTCCAATTCGGGTCAAGTTTGACTAGTTTTAGGTTTTTAGGTATATATGATATGAATTGTGTGGATAGGTTGAAGTGGAGTTTTGGTTTAAAAATTTCGTGTTTGGCGCAGGTTTCCATTTGGTGTGTGGGTACGGGGGCTGGGTTACGGGTTGCGGGTGGTGTGGCAGGGGCAGTATGGGAGGTGGGGTTTATCAAAGTGGGCAATGTTGTGTGGGATTAGGCAGTACGTGATGGGAATGTGCGGGTGTATGTGGGTCCAGAGGCTGGGTTACATGAGAGTGTTGGGTGGATGGTTGTGTCGGGGAGAAGCAGGTAGTGGCTGGGTTATATAGTGGCGGAAGGGCTACCAGAGGTTGGGGCGGGGTGGGGCGTGTGGTGTGGTGGCGAGAAAAGTTGGATGGGCAAGTGGGTGTTTTTGGGTGGATGCGGGATTGGATTTTGGGATGCGGGATGTATGGGTGTACCGGGGGGAGACAGGTGGTGGTGGGGGGGTAGAGGGATGCCAGAGGTGGTGGTCGTGGAGGCGGATTGGGAGTTCCACGTAACATGTGTTGTACAAGAGGGGAGTTGTCCGAATTATCAAGAAATTCATAGTCGGAGACGGTAAACTAATGATTATTGGAAAAGGGGAAGATAGATTCCTCAAATGTGACGTGACGGGAGACAATGCCTTTGTTTGTAGATGGATCAAAACATAGATATCCCCTATGGTTTGGCGGGAAGCAAAAAAAGACGCAAGGAATAGACCTAGTTGCTAACTTGTGAGGCGCCGTGGAGACAAGATTAGGATAGCAAAGACATCCAAACATGCGTATGTGACCATATATGGGGATACGATGAAATAGAATTTTAGTCGGGGTTCGATTTTGGAGAGTGGTGGTAGGTAATATGTTAAGTATGTATTCTACCAATTTTAATGCATATACCCAAAAGGATGGTGGGAGAGAAGCATGAAGGAGCAAGGTACAAATCATATTGTTAATGGTACATAGAATTCTTTCGGCTTTACTATTTTAAGGAGAGATATGAGGACACGAGAATCGAAATACCATGCAATGATCCGAACAGAATTTTTGGAAAAGGGAATTATTAAATTCATGACCATTATCACATTGGAAAGATTTTATGTCCTTTTCAAACTGAGTTTTAATATATATGCGGAATTCAAGAAACGTGTGGTAGACCTGTGACTTAAATTTGAGCGGATAGACCCATAGAAAATGCGAAAAATCATCTAACAAAACCAACTAATATTTATGATCAAGTTTGCTAGCAACAGGAGATGTCCACAAATCAACATGAATAATGTCAAACGGGGAAAAAGTAACACTTAAAGAAGACATAAACGAAAGTCTAACATGTTTACCTAAAGTACAAGAAAAATAACTTGGGGCAAGGTTCCCCTTATTGCATGAAATAAAATTGCGACTTCTATGAAAATTAAAAATGGGAGCTTCGGGGTGTCCAAGTGTGTTGTGCCAAGTGGATGGAGAGATCGCAGCAAGGGATGTGTGAGGATTGATTCTGGTAGCGGAGGTGGATGAGAAAGGATAGATATCCCCCACACTATTGCATCTCGTAAGAGGTGTCCCCGTGCATAGGTCCTTCACAAAAAAACCAAAAGGGTCAAACTCAAGAGATACCCAATTATCAATAACCAATTTCCCAACATAGATTAAATTTTTGAAGATATTGGGGGCATAAAGGATGTTACAGAGGTAAAAGGTAGAGTGAGGTTTCGGTACATATGTAGTTCCATACCTATGAATTGGAATGTGATTGCCATTGCCGACCAAAATAGATTGAAAAGTGGGAAAATTAAAAATACGCGAAAGCTTACCAGAGTTGCGCGTGAGGTGGGATGTGGCGCCCGTGTCCATGCACCAAGCATCGTCGAGCTGCTGTATGTTCATCGTGATGTAGGCCTAGGTCAATTCTGTCAGGGTAAGCAAATCGGGCTGGGACTGCCCCGGTTGGGCCTCCGTGAGATAGATCTGTTGTGCGGGACTTGAGATCCGAGGAGATGGACCCGGGCCCAAAAGATCAGGCTGCTGCTAGTGGGTTCCGACAGTTGGGTACGGGCAGGGTGGTGCCGCCGATCCGCCGGGAAACTGCCATGGCATTGGGTCGGCGGACCGGGTACCGCGCCGGTTGCGGCTGACCACCACCTGAGTCGCCTTTGCCTCTGCCCCTGCATCCACCACCGCGGCCTCAGCCTCTTCCGTCATCGCGGCTGCCCCGCTGCTGCTGGTTGTCGGTGGGGCTTGCGGATGCAGTAGTTTTTTGGGTGCGTCAACCACCAACATCTTTTGGTTATGTTCATCCTATTTAGCACGTCTGGTTTCTTCCAAAAGTAATTGTGACTGGGCCTTGTTGAATCTAGGCAGGGTGTCGTATTCGCTCTTCGTTAATCTATTAATTAGTTGCAACACCATCTTAGTTTTTGAGATCAGATTGCCCACATTGGACAGGTGGTCGGCAACCAATTTCAATTGTTTGTAGTAGTCGGACATGTTTGCAAAGTTTTCAAGACGCATATTGTTGAATTGTTCCTCAAGGTACACATCACGTGTGTGTTTGTTGTCTTGAAATATCTCCTCAAACCGGACCCATAATTCATGAGCCGAGTCTCCGGTCTTCATAATTGTATGAAGCAAGTCCTTAGAGATGGTGCCATAAATCCACTACTTGACGATAGCGTCAAGGAGACGTCATGTCATGTCGTCGACCTTAGTAGGGCGAGGGAATGAGTCGTCAATATGATCAAGCACGTTATAAGCACATGCATGAATTCAAAAAAGTTTAACCCATGAAGAATATCGACCATCTTCTTGATCAAGAACTAAGGGAGTGAAGTTCTTGATATTGGTGACGCCGAATGTCGGATGGAACGAAGAAGTGGTCAAGGGAGGGGTGTTGTGGATGATGACTGGGGAGGAGGAGGAAGCCATGGAAGATGTGGGATGAGCCATGGAAGTCGTTAGATGAGCTGAAAGTGGTTGAGAAAGAGAATAAAATTAGGGTTTGTGGGGGAAGTCGACGACCGAGAGGTAGTAGGATTAGGTGTTTTAGGGTTTGGCTCTTGATACCATGTAAGATTGTATTAATCTCCCTTGATGAGTCTTTCTCATCAATACATATATATATATATATATATATATATATATATATATATATATATATATAGTGTGTACAATGTTGAATTATAATTGAATGATGATCCATATTTACCATAATTACACATAAATATTAATTACAGAATATATGACGAATATATGATAATATTCGCTATCATCTAGGTTTCTTTCAATGCCTCAAGGAGGGAAGGTAGGTCAAGCTTTTACCATAGGCATTAGTTAGTGAAAAAGTTAAAAAATGTTAAAAAGGAAATTTAAGAGTAGCTTCGACACAAAGGAAAATGCATTGAAGAAATATGAAGAGGGACAAGACAAGTGGTGGTGAGAATGTGCAATTAGGAGATTTTCTTTAGATTTATCTAAGATTTTACGTTTGGTTCACTTTCAGTGTAAAAGATTTTTTACATCATCAGGTAACTGCAGAGATAATTACCATAATTTTCTTAAGTAATATTTGTACTTTTTATCTTTATGGTTAGACTTTTTCCGAACCTGCGTGTAGCTAAAGCTTAATGCACCGGGTGAACTTTTTTAAGTTAAGAAAAACATTAAAGGTAATTGAATCCTAATTATACTGTAATCCAAATTCTTTCTTAGTTTTAAGACTATTTCCTTTCCCAGCCCACCACTCTTCTCTCTTTATCGTCGGTATTGCCATGGCTGCGACGGAACGACGATGTTGCAGTTTTCTCTTTTCCTCTTTTTATTCCGTCCATTTTCTTGTTATTCGTTCATCTATCATTATTTTGTTTCAAGAAAATCTAATTCATGACATTCACATTTATAATAATGTGTAATCAGGAAGATGATATAAAGAAGATTTGAAAGAGATGGAAGATGAAGGGAATTATCCCAGAAATTTTCCGTGTTCTATGGGGAATACAACAGTGGAAATGAGACGAACACTTCAAAAAACACTTAGTTTTCATGGCAAAATACCAATAGATACTAGAAACAAGGAATAAAATAAAAAATTTATACAAAAAAATTAGCTGCAATTCTAGATATGATTTTTTTTTTTTTGAGAAAGTGCAATTGTTATGGATTGAAAGAAGAATGCACAAATTAAAGACTGCATAGTGAAGGAGAAAGAAGTGGGTCTGTATATGTGTAGAAGAAGGAGAAAGAGAGGCAGATGGTGGTGGAAGAAGCCAATGGAAAAGAAAATGGTTGCATGTCAATATTACCTAATGGTGTAAAAAAATGCGGCAAACTTAAACTCTTTAGATCTAATGCCTTGTCCATTCAATAACTTCTTTCAATCTAAGTGGAGTGGAGGCGATGGGGCTCTGCACATTGTTGCATCAAGTACTTGACATAAGGGAATGTTTTAGTTTACCGATAAAGCTAGATTCAAATCCTAGATGTGACAATCTTTATGAATCTCCTTGTATGAAATATGAATTATATTTCTGCATGCAATTGTCACACGTTCCAGATTTATTAAGGCATGATGACAATTACCAGAAATCAGGCAAGTACATGCTTCTTTTATATTTAAACACACGCACGCGCATGCACACACCAATTTCAGACTATTTATCGAGGTATTTTCACATTCCAATTTAATAATAGCGGATGACAATTACCAGAAATTAATATGGGTGGCCAGTGGGCCGGTCGGGGCAGGGCGGGTCCCAGCAGGACGGGACCCGGCGGGACTGGGATTGGGTCGGGTTCGGGGCTCTGGCGGGACCGGCAGCTCGAGGACTGGCGGGACCGGCAGCTCGGGACTGGCGGGATAGGCCGATGTCCCATCCCGTCCCTCATCCCGCCGGAAAGGGGGACCGGTATAGGAGGGGCGGGGCGGGGTCGGGTCCGGGTTTAATTTTTTTTTTAGATACTTAAATTCAAAAAAGCTGTGAATATGAACACTTAAATAATTGAACATGATAGTGTAATAAAAACATCTCAAATCTGTTTTTGTGCCTCTTATATTATTTAATAGAAATATGATTTTTTTGTAATACAATTTCAAAATTGCAACTTTGTGGTGTTGTTCAAAAGTTGCAAATCACATAGTAAAATCGCAATTAAAAAAATTACATAGTTATAAACACCTTTTCTAATTTCTTCACATTGTCTTGTGGTTCTTCAGTTGGAATTGGAATTTGTTGGTCAGATTGGTCGACGCCGCTTTCAGTTCCCTCGGACAAGATTTCGTTGTAGTTTAAATTGTCTTCTTCGTTGATCTCTGGTTGACCGCACCTTCTACGCTCCGCTCGTATCCAATCTCTAAATTAAATTGCAATCTCCAAGTTGTCTCCTGCTAATGAGTGTCTATGATCTCCTATTTGAAATCTTCAGGTAGAAAAAGCATTTTCAGACTCTGTTGATGACGCTTGAATGTTCAACACATCTCGGGCCATCTTTGCTAGTATCGGAAATGTCTTCTCATTTTCCCTCCAGTATTTAAGCAAGTCTTCACGTCTTTCTTCATTGAGAACTGTTTGGTATGGTACAACACCCTGCAAAACAAAAATATCAAACTCGCTAACTTGATTAGCAATGGTACCACTAAACATTCTATTTCTAAGGCTTTCAATACTAGCCACAGAAACAACATGTCTTTTATGAGGTTGTATTGAAGAAGAAGAAGATGGTATAGAAGCTGGTGGTTGCTAGCACTTTCTTGTTGGTAATGCATATATACTTTTTTGCATTGATCGTATATGCTAGACAAAACTTCTTCTTTAGTTGGTTCCTTAGGTGGTTGTTCATTTGGGTTTTTTGGAGTTGGAGGTGGAAGTACTGCTATACAATCATAAATAGTTTCAATAAGTGTTTTACAACCGTCTATTTTAATAGTCGGATTTAATACAACACCTATAATATAAATAGTGGGAATAATAAAAAATATTTTTTAAATTTGATAAACATTTTTTAATAGGTGCCTTATAAGATGATTTATAAATTTATGCAGCATAAATTTATAAACATTTTTACAAATTTTACATCTAACTACTTGATTCTCTTGGTCCCTATCAAAAAAATCTAATGCAGCTGATTTTAATTTTCATTGTGTGGGGTTTCGTCTGGTTCAGTTGCAGAATATATCTCATCATCTAATGATATATCATTAAAAAAATCAGTTTCATCTATATGAGTGTAATCAATCAAATCATCATGTCTAGGAATAGGAGGACTAGAAGAAGTACCCCTGCCCTTGTTACCCCTACTAGAAGAAGCACTCTTACCCTTACCCATAATCGTACGTCTTAATCCTTCCATTTTAATTATGCAAATAAATAATTAAAGATAATGAAATTAAGTGTGACAATTAAAATAAAGTAACAACAATAATTTAAAGAAGGAACAAATGTACCAAACGCCGACGTAACGTCGACGTGTAATCGAGGTTGAAAATTGAAATTTTGTTCGATGGATGATTCTCAAGCTAGTTGTCAACTTCAGTCTCAAATTTTGAACTTTGATACAATTATACAAATGACCAAATAAAATAAAATATTTAGTAGGCAATGTAATTGTAGACTTGTAAAGTGATAGATTGAGAGATTAGAGAGATTGTAGGAAGATTTGTGAGATAAAATGAAGAGAAATGAGGTATTTATAGTTTGAAAATTAGGTTAAAGTGTAAATATACTAACTTATGGATTAAAAATAAAATATTAAGGAGGTAGGGGGTTTATGGGGTGGAGGGAGCCAAAAATGGCCTTTTGGACCATTGCACAATGGCCAAAATCTAAATTTGGTCGTTGTTGCAACGGTAGTTTTGCAAAGGGGGAGGGGGGACCGGGATCGGGGCGGAGCGGGATGAAGCGGGACTGGCCCGGGCGGGACGAGCCCAGGTCCCGACACAGTCAATTTTTTTTTTGGGGAATCGGGGCAGGGCCGGGATCCCTTAGAAATTAATCAGGCAGTTAATTAAGCATATGCTTCAGCTGGAATCAGCAGCCATACAGCAATTTCAGAATCGATCACCAATCAAATAAAAAACTCGTGAAAAGATATACAACTGATTAAAAAATCTAACTTCATCTCATTCATATACAATGTAGTCACAAAAATAAAATACACAAATTGGTCTCATTTCGGCTTCCATAACTTTGGAAAGAAAGATTTAGTTCAAACAAGAGGTGAAGAAATTTAATTTATACGTCATGGAAGTTATAGGAAGGACCAATACTGATTGTATCATGATGTTAAAATGATTTTCTATATTATTTGTCCCAACTATTGCTTGTTTTTCATCTTTTAACCTATAACATGAATGCGGTGCTAAAGATCAATGCGTAGGTTTGAGTCATCATCAAAGTTCAAAGCATAATATTGAGAATCGCAACAAGAGATCTTAGACCGAGCTCTTGAAATTGGAATAAATTTACAATAACTCGTGAAATCTTAGTGATCTCGTCTATCTATCTAATGGAAACCTGCTTTAAAATATATCATAAGTAGAGAATTAATAAGTTGGTATGTCGATTGCATTCAAGGCACGATATTTAACTTAGAGATGAGCATATATATTAAAGAAAAAACAAGTGAAGAAGGGACATATAGCTTTTGTATGCTTAAACTATAGGAGTATATGTTTACGTTTCTCCACTAATTTAAACTAATTTTTTACTTAGAATTCTAAAATATAGTTGCCTCTTTAGTGGTAATTTCTTTTGTCAATTAAGAGATCCGCATTTGGACAGGTTAATTGAACTACTCGTACTTAGTAATTAGCTCTTTACCTTTAACGGAAATATTAATGTTTAATTGTCAATTTTTATGTTTCCTCAGAATCTGACATATATAAGTTGATAGCGATTATATTCTACAGCTTACGTTAATGTTGATGTAAGTAGTACTATTTTAACGGTGTAACCTTGAAATCTCTCACCAGGTCCTCTCAGAACATTTCTTCACATTTAGTTACATTCAAAGCCACTCATATCGGCATTGAGTTATTGGTCATTCCATGATTTTAGAGGTTATCTTAGTAGAATACCTCAAACAACTCTCCTACATGCTCGTGTTTCCATGCAAATTAAGGTTACAACTCTCTCCCCTTAACCCTATAAAAAGCTCGCCACAACATGACAATTCAATCATCCATCGTCTCTTCGATTTCTAACAACACAATAAACACCAACGAGAGTATTTTCCTCGTTGTGACCATTACTGTCTTTCCTTTTTTCCTTCTACATTGCATTCTATAGGAAAGAGGGAAAGAATATTATCAAAAATAAGAAAGAGTAAGAAAAAAAGATCGAAAAGATGGTGGGGAAAATAGTGGTTTCGTTAACATCCTTGATTCTTCTAGTTGGTGTGATAGTGGGAGTGGTGGTCGTTGTGAACAAAAATGGTGACAACAAAGAAGATCAAATAAGCAACGTCCAAATGAAGAAAGTGCACGAGTTCTGCCAGGCTGCTGAATACAAAGATGCATGTGCTAAGTCCCTCGAAGGTGTAGCCAAAAACGAGTCCGCTACAATTACGGACTACCTAATGGCTGCCTTCCAAAACACAGTGGAGGAAGTTAAAAAGGGTATGGAAGAGGCTAGAAAAACTAACGTTAACAAAGACAGCGACCCGTACAATCACATGGCTGTGGATGATTGCAAGCAGCTCTTGAAAGATTCTGTCGATTACCTCGAGGACGCGCTGGCGTTGGTCGGTGAGACGGACACTGAGTCACTCCACGAGTATACATATGATCTGTTGAATTGGATTGGCGGTGTCTACTCCTTCCAAACTATATGCCTCGATGCCATCGACAAGCCTGAGTACAAATCCGCTATCGAAAAAGGCTTGACCAATGCTACTCAGCTCACCAACAACGCAATCAACATCATAGCGAAGATGTCAGAGATGTTGAAATCCTTCAACATTCAAATCCCTGAAGGTCTCCTGGATAACACCAACAGCTCTCCTCACAGACGTCTCCTGGAGGTGAACAAGGTCGATCAGGACGGTTACCCAACATGGTTCTCCGCTGTTGACCGTAAGCTATTGGATAAATCCTCATCAAAAGGGAAAGGAAAGGGATCGAAAGGTGGTGCTATTCCAATTGGAGGCGCTCTACTTCCTCCTCTCGGGTTCGGCCCAATAACACCTCATGCAGTGGTTGCGCAGGATGGAAGCGGCAAATTTAAGAGTATTATGGATGCTGTCAGGGCTTACCCACCAAACCATCAAGGCAGATACATTATCTACATCAAGGCTGGGATTTATAATGAACAGGTACTTATCGAAAAAAACCAACCAAACGTCTTCATGTATGGTGACGGCCCAGGGAAATCCATCATCACTTGTGACAAAAATGTTTTTATCTCCAAATACACTACCTTCAGTTCTGCTACAATCGGTAAGTACTCATTACATTACATACGTACTCATGTGTATATAACTTAAATTAATTAGTGAAATGATAATGTTTGCAGGTGTTAACAGCGAAAATTTCATAGCGAAGGGACTTTCAATCCGCAACACTGCTGGTTCACAAGGGCATCAAGCGGTGGCACTTAGGATCTCGGGAGATAAGGCAGCGGTATTCGACTGCAGCTTAGAGGGGTTCCAAGACACATTGTACTACCAAACATTCAGGCAATTCTACCGCAACTGCATGATCTCAGGTACCGTGGATTTCATATTTGGGATGGGGTCAGCACTGATCCAGAACAGTGAGATCGTCTTGAGGAAGCCTATGGAGAACCAGAAGAACATCATCACAGCTGATGGGAGGGAACTAAACGACAAAATCACTGGGGTGGTGCTCCAAAACTGCAGGATCGTAGCAGAAAAAGAATTGTTCGCAGATAGGTTAAAAGTCGAAACATACTTATCACGCCCATGGAAGGCATTCTCGTTAAATGTTTTCCTAGAGAACGACATGGGTGACTTCATTAGGCCAGAGGGATTTATGAAATGGTCTGAACTTCCAAATGAACAGCACCAAAACACATGTGAAATGTATGAGTATGCCAACAGAGGACCTGCTGCTGCTACTAACGCAAGGAGCAAAATTTTCAAGAATTACAAGGTCCTTAGCCCACTGGAAGCTACTAAATATACTGCTGGCACTTTTCTTCAAGGTAATGAATGGTTGCCTGGCACCAATGCACCTCACTACCTTGGTCTTGGTGGAAGATAGAACAAATTACAAACATTCTCCCTATCTGTACATGCATTTTTGCATGGGATTCTTTTTTGTTGGAAAAGCTAGCATCTGTTTAAAAAAATGTATTTTTTAGGAATAATATATTTATAACACAACATAGTTCATTTTTCTGTCTGCAATTTTTTTTAATAATAAAGACATTCATTTCAATATATTTTCTTGTCCTTGTCCTTCCTTACTGATCCAACGCGCCTGGTTTCCCTATATATGATTAATTCTTTCTTCATTGTGTCAAAAGTCATCGACTCGCACCAAAATAACAACTGCTCCATATATATTTCTTTTCGGTGATTTAGATGAGGACCAAAAAAAAAGTGGAATAAAACAAAAATAAAATAAAGAATTCAAAGAATACTCGATTTTGATTTATGGTTCCACATTTTATTTATATGCAATATAAAATACGAAATATTTAAAGATTGGCCTATTTTAAAGGAGATTAACATTTAATCCCTTTCATATTATTTTGAC
Source organism: Anisodus acutangulus (assembly GCA_029783415.1). NCBI lineage: Eukaryota > Viridiplantae > Streptophyta > Magnoliopsida > Solanales > Solanaceae > Anisodus > Anisodus acutangulus. The sequence goes on from CM056489.1 coordinate 37,448,468, forward strand.
CAACTATAATTTCTTTCAAAATCTGAAGTATATATGCAAAGACTCAGAATAAATAAGAATATAGTTAAAATTCCAGTTAAGTTTTAAATTAGTTTAAGTTAATACGTAGTTGAACTTTTTAAATGACTCATTTCATAAGAGGTAAAATACAGTGAACAATTAATTAAAAAAATGAAACTTTTTTTATGGAACATACCTATGACTTAAAAGAAAAGAAAATGACTTACATATTGGGAAAGGCGGAAGATAAGGTAATAAAAAGAGTTTTTAACTTTTGGTGGGAAATAAAAACACATGAGTTAACTTGAATGAACAAGAAAACAATTATTATATGAAATACAAAGGCAACGTAAACTAATTGTATAATTTGCTGGTAAACCGCTACTTTAAAAAAAAAAAAAAAACTAAGCCATCCACCCAGGCTTTCACCTCCTGTGATGGTGGGGGGGTTTTGCATAGACCCTTACCTCGTTAAATAACATAAGGTAAATAATTACAAATAAAATGAGGGAGACATTAAATCAAAACCTATGAAGAAGAAAAAAACTGGATACAATAAAGAGAACCTATAGAAGCCAAAGGTTCTCTCCTTGTGCCCAAACCTAAATCTAGGCTTATGTAATCTTCAAATCGCAAACAAAGGATGAGTATAGTTCATAGCAATACATTCAGCAGAGATGAGAGTTGACCTCTAGACTTTATACAATACTTACACTTAATTCACATGATGTACACACCAAAAATAACGGGTGAACAAGGACTTTGTGACTTTTCGTCTTAATGCAGGTATCCGTAGCATGTCCATTCTGTAGGCTCCGTTATATCATTGTCCTTGGAAGTTCACTAAATTGGTATATAATCTTGGGATGGACTTTATGGCTGAATTCTATACATACAAAATCAAATTATTACCAAGCCTTAGACTCCTTTTGTGTAGCTACTCCAAGCTCTACAAACCAAAATAATTAAGATGAAAATGAAAATACTCAAGGCAATATATTCCTTGGCTAAGAAGAAAAATTGAATACCTGTAGATATTCTGAATTTGTGTTATACTTTTTATTTTATTTTTAATCTTGTCCAACCAGAGTGAACTATATGTTCTTTCCCCTTTTTCTCTTAATTTGCATGTGATAGGTCACCCTCCTAATTTTGCACTCCAAGCATGTTCGTTATTCGCTTTCTTCCTCTTCGTGTTAGACATCTGTTTTTGTCTATTTGGTATTTGGGTTATACACATATTATACGGTGGCTTGTTTTTTCCTTTTTGTTATTTGTTAACCCCAAAAAAGGTACAATTGAATTTGTAAGTAATTTTAATGATACGTGGATCAATAGGAAGTAAAGAATAATAAGCAATTAACAATAAGTAATCAAATAAAAATAATAAGTAAGAAATATAGCCTGCCACGTTTTAACCAAGGTGAATTCCTTCAGCTAGATTAGTTCGGGCCTTAGCTTAACTGCTTCGATTCCGAGCCAACAATGAGAACTTTCTGATTAAGATTGTAATGAACAAAAGCGTACAAGTGTAGAATGAGAATGAGATGTCCTTCCAATATGAAGATTGGACTCCTTTTATAGCTATCAATATAAAGCATTAATTCCCGAGAATCACTCTCCAATTAAATATAATTAATGATAATAATGGTCACTTAAAGAGCAATGAGTAACAGCTGACGCCATATCCGGAATGGGTACGCATCGGGCTCCTCCGGTTTTCCATCTAATGTCAAATGGTTCACACCCCCGCAATCATAGTGGGCGGTCTTCGTATGCTGAGAATGTCCCTAAAATCTTCAAATAGAACCGAGGGAAGACCCTTTGTAAAAATGTCTGCAATTTGATACCTGGAAGGGACATGGCAGATGTGTACTTGTCCACGAGCTACCTTTTCGCGAACAAAGTGGATATCCATCTCGATGTGTTCAGTGCGCTGGTGTTGAACATGATTACCAGAAAGATAGACGACACTAATATTATCACAATAAACCAAGGTAGCCTTCTGAATGGGACAATGAAGTTCTAAGAGAAGATTACATAACCAACATGATTCAGAGACCACATTGGCTACCCCTCGATATTCGGCCTCCGCACTAGAGTGTGATAATGTAGATTGTCGCTTCGCAGACCATGAGACCAAGTTATTACCAAGAAACATACAATAGCCAGACGTAGAGCGTCATGTATCTGGAAAACCACTCCAATCAGCATCTGTATACGAGACAAGCGTAGAAGTCGACGACGGATATAGATGCAAGCCATAGTCAAGTGTTCCCTGGATGTATCGTATAATGCGTTTGAGTGCACTCATGTGCTCAACCCTAGAATCATGCATAAACAAACACACTTGATGTACTGCATATGTATTATCCGGTCTCGTGAACGTAAGATATTGAAGAGCTCCGGCAAAACTGTGATAGTGGGTGGGATCCTCATAAGGTGAGCCAGCCGCAGCACCCAGCTTGGGTTTAGTATCAACTGGAGTGGAAGTAGAATTACACGAGGAAATACCAGCCCTATCAATGATCTCAGTGGCATACTTTCGTTGTGATAAGAATAACCCACCTGCATGACGAGTGACAGCAATCCCCAAAAAGTAACTCAAGGGCCCCAAGTCTTTCATAGCAAACTCAGAACTGAGCAGTGTCATGATAGACTTGCGCAAAGCATCAAAAGAGACAGTCAAGATAATATCATCCACATATAATAGAATATAAACCATGAGAGTACCACGACGATATATGAACAATAAATTATCAAACCTATTGTGAGAAAACCCAATAGACGAAACATAGTCTGCAAATCTCTTATACCAAGTCTGTGGGGCCTGCTTAAGCCCATACAATGACTTTTTCAATAAACAGACATGATTAGGATATTTGGGGTCTCGAAAACCCAAAAGTTGATGCATGTAAAAGGTCTCTTTAAGATCACCATGTAAGAAAGCATTCTTCACATCTAATTGATGAATGGGCCATGCCTTTGAAAGAGCTAGATCGAGAACAATGTGAATGGTAGCCGGTTTTACCACCGGACTAAATGTCTCACCACAATCCACGCCAACCTGATGATTTTTACCATCACCTACAAGACGAGCCTTATGTCAAGCAAAAGAACCATCAGAATTATCTTTATGAGTAAACATCCATATAGACCAAATAATATTAACACCAGAAGGACGGGGCACCAACTCCCACATCTTATTCTCAATAAGAGCATCATATTCGTCATTCATAGCCAAATTCTAATTCGGGTTATTTAATGCATACACTGGGTTACGGAGTAGGTGCGATTTAAGAACATTAGAATTTAGATTAAAATGTCATTTTGGTTTAAAAATACCTTGTTGACTACGAGTGACTAGTCTAGACTCGGGGGAGAATTAGGTGGATTTTGAGAAAAATTCGGATGGGTGATGGAGCGGCGGGCGGTGGGCTGCTAGCCCAACACCGAAAGCGGGCGTGGAGCAGGATGGGCAGTCTCGGTAGTGGGCTGGGAAATTGGCCCACTGGCCGAAACTGGGGCAGAAGTAGTAGGTGGAGGTGGGCCAGCAGGCATTGGGCCTGCTGGCTGGTCGGGGTCACTGGATCGGCCCATGAGGTGGTGCGTAAAGTATGGTGAGACATCGTCATCTAAAAAATTATACAAAACGAAATTAGGTTTCATCAAAAATAATATGGCGACTAATAATGATTTTATTAGACGATAAATCAAAACATTTGTAACCACGATAATTAGATGGATAACCCAAAAACACACAAGCGTAGAACAGGCTTAAAGTTTATTAATTGTAGTTGACGGAAAAAGTGGATAACATAAACACCCAAAGACCCTAAGATGTGAATACAAAGGATTCTTATTATAGAGGACTTGAAGAGGAGACGCATATGCCAATCCTTTGGTAGGAAGTATGTTAAGAAGATTTATAGCCATCTGTAGAGCATAATGCCAAAAGGAAGGGGGTACGGAAGCATGGGCCAATAAAGTTCGAACAATATTATTAATGGTACGAATTTTTCGTTCGGCTTTCCCATTTTGTGAGGACGTATGAGGACAAGAGAAATGAAAAACTATGCCATTAGTTTCACAAAATTCCCGAAACAGCCCATTATCATATTCTTTGCCATTATCCCATTGAATATTTTTTATTTCCCGTTCGAATTCGGTACGGATGAATGCTCGAAAATTTAAGAATGTGGAAAAACTTGAGATTTTTTCGCTAACGGAAAGGTCCATAAAAAATTAGAATAATCATCCAAAAATAGAAATAATAACAATGGCCCACAGAACTTAAAACGGGAGATGTCCATAAATTGCTATGAATAATATCAAATGGCATTAAAGTACGAGAAGTAGAGGATATAAATGACAATCTAACATGTTTTCGTAAAGGACATGAATGAAAAATTGGAGTACTACGCGTACCCTTACAAGAAATTTAAAAAAAAATTATGCAAGGAAGAAACAACAGACGACCCAGGGTGACCCAAACGTGCATGTCATAAGGAAGGAGCTAGAGCTGCAAAAGTAGATAGCAAGGCTTGACTCGAGAGACTGGATGCGGGTGTGATTGGATAAAGATCTCCGCTGCTATTACATCTCATGAGAGGTATCCCCATCTTGAAATCCTTCACAGAAAACCCAAAAAGATCAAAATTAACAGAAACCCAATTATCAGTGGTGAATTTACGGACAAACACCAAATTTTTAATTAAGTTAGGGGCATGAAGGGCATTTTTCAAGACAAGAGGTGGATGGGGGGAAGACAAAGTTGTATGACCGTAACCACAAATTGGAATTGAGTTGCCATTACCAATAATTATGACACGAGTTTTGCTCAAATTGGAATAAAATGAGAGAGTACCTTGATCGGACGTCATGTGAGAAGTGGCGCCGGTGTCCATGTACCAATTCACGTTTGGAGGATTCAATCCAAATGTATGCATGGCAGCCTCAATATCTGTAGGTGTCGGGATCGGATTAGGGCCCGTAGCATGGAAAGCCTGCAGAGGCCGAGGCCCAAGCAGGCCTCCTTGCTGTCCAAACCCAGCATTGTTTCAGAACCCGCTGGACTGATGTGAATAATTGGGCCTGAAAGGCTGTTGGGCGGCCCACTATCCAGGGAAAGTTGAGGTTAGAAAATAGGGGTTGTTGGGCCACTGGCACAGCCCCACTACCAGGGGGCCCATGGATGGGATCAGTTGGCATGCGGCCCACTGCCACCATGTCGAGGCCCGTTGCCACTGTTTTAGCCTCCCCCACCACCGCCGGTACCACCACGATTGCCACCGCAATTTTTGCCATTATTTTTACAATTCTTCTTGCCTCCACTGTGAGTACGGTTTTGGCCCGAATTATCAACAAAACCTTGAGAATTATCATATGAAGTCATCATCACCACAGGATTTGCACCGATAACCGCCTTTTTGGCCAAGACGGCTTCTTCCAATGTGAGCATCGAACGGGCTTGAAAAAAAGGCGAAAGTGGATTATTTTGACAGAGGAAAGTCCCAACGCCGCCTCGGATAGGCCTACAACCATTATAGAACAAGACGATTATTGGTAACAGGCGCTCCAACATTACGAAGTTGGTCTGCCAATTCCTTGAGCCATTTACAATAAGCTAAAATATTCAGGAAATTGTCCATGCGGACTTGGGAAAATTCCTGCTCAAGGGTGACAACGCGGGAATATTGGTTATCCTGGAATATATCACGTAATCTATTCCAGGTAGCCATAGTTGTAGTGTCTGGTTCAATGATCATCTGTAAAAGGTCGGTAGAAATAGTGGAGTAAATCCACTGAAGGACGGTAGCATCAAGAGTGATCCATAACAGAGGATCCTCCACGGGATGAGGGATAGCGGGAGGAATTATGTGATAGAGGACTTGATGTGAGATTGCGTGAATTTTAAACAATTCTGCCCACATCGCATATTGAACGTTTTCCATCTCAAAAACAATATGTATGTTGTTCTTGATGTTAGAAACAGTAAGGGCAGGATGAAACAGGTTCTTTGACGTCGACATAAAAAAAGACCAAAGGGATTTGGAAGAAAATTTGGTAAGAGATGAGGTAAAATTAGCATGAAATCTAATAAGGGGCACAGATTTCGAGGCAGTCTCAGTCGAGAAGGGATGGTCGGAAACTGAGAGAAAATTTGGGAGAGGAGCGGAAGTATTTTAGTCCTAAACTACGGATACCATGAAAAAAATAGATCTTGGGCCTAACTTCTGATACCATGAACAAAAGAGTACAAGTGTAGAATGAGAATGAGATGTCCTTCCAACATGAAGGTTGGACTCCTTTTATAGCTATCAGTATAAGGCACTAATTCCCAAGAATCACTCTCCAATTAAATATAATTAATGATAATAATGGTCACTTAAAGATCAAGGAGTAACGGTTGACGCCATATCCTAAACGGGTACGCGCTGGGCTCCTCCGGTTTTCCACCCGATGTCAAATGGCTCGGTCACTACCCGGTCTCGTCTTGATACCCGAACTTATATCGATGCAACTCCATCCAATACAGAACCTTGTCATGTCCCTGGCACTCCATACCTAAACATTGCCACATGTCGTGGCGGTCTTCGCCGTATACAGATAGTCCCCACACTTTCTGGATCAAAGTTTATCGATTGATGGAAAGTGGAAATGATCTCTTCGTTGTCTTCTCTTGCAAGCTTCCTTTCAAATTACTCCGAAATAGACGGGAAAATGAAACGCCTCCAATTCTTCAAAATCCGACTCACGTATTATCACTCTGCAACCTCAGACACACGTCACCTTCTTATTAAACCATAGCTTCAGTTCACGAACCTAAACATTTCGTAATGATGATTACGCCCCTATAAAACCCCTTCTCTTTTTCTTTTCACAATTTTTACTTTCTGCTAAATTTCCTCAAATCTTCAATCCTTCGAATAGTCAACCTTCAAATCTTCATGTCTCCTTATCTCCATAACTTCAAATCTCCATATATCCATAACTTCAATCATTCAAATCTTCATATCTTTATAACGTCAAGACTTTAAACCTTCATAACTTCATCACGATGACCAAAAATACCCGATCTTCCTCGAGGCAATCTTCTCCAGCTCCTTCATCTCCGTCGGCCACTGATGATGCCATCGGCACTAGTGAATCTCTTGAGGCTCGGGCCGCCGTTGAGCACAAAGATTTTGACATGTTGTCATTCACTTTTCACTTTGACACTGGATTCGCTATTCGCACTGCCTCTAAGAAATCTGACTGAGGCAAAGAGGGTAAAAATTGATCGAGCTCTATTAGTGCCTTCGACCTTGCCACAGTTCGAAATGATTGTGGTTGGATCGATCTCTTCAAGATCGTTATACTCGGCCTGGATGAAGATATTACCACCTTCAGATCTGGGTACTCCAACGTATACACCTATCATTTCACCTTCAAGTTCGTCCCTACAATCGACAACGTGATCCTCGAGATGTGCGGGACTTACAATTTATGTCTTGCACAAATTGGTTCATCTGTCTAGAAGGTCGTTAACTTCCTCCAATTCTTGGCCAATTTGGTTGGTGAAAATTTTACTTTGGATCATCTGATCCGTTTAAACGTTTTACGATTCTTCCATGGCGGGATCGTTCAGATCTCGAAACAAGGCAAATTCTCTATCCTCTCCAGCATCGACGAAGATCGAGATCGAGATTGGATGGAACATTTTGTTGCAGTTCCTACGGCTGAAATTATCCTAGCTAGATTCATGCCCTTTTCGGAGGAATGGAATATGCACCATAAGTATCAGAAACTATTTTTTTATTTAACTTACAATTTTGATGACTTGCCTTAAGCTATTTTATTGCCATCTTTTCAGCCATCCATTGAATTCAGGACCATGTCGAGAAACTTCATGAATGGGTCGATAAAATCATCAGCAATTATTCGCATAGGAATCGGACATGGAAAGTGTTTTCCAAAAACTGATGGAAAGCCCAAAATCACGTTTAGTATCTTCCGAACTCCTTTTCCTGTTACTAGTTTTGTACATATTTTTACTTCTTCTTTTTTCAAACACCCAGGTTTACCGAAGGACAATTCGATCCCAAGGACCAATCCTTCGGCTGCTCCAACTGTCCCCAATCTGGTACTTAATCCAGTTGCATCAGCTTGTCGTATCGCTGAGGTATCGATATAGTATTTTGTTAACCTAGACCCTTCGATATTTACGGGAACAAACCCTAATGCAGACCCACAGAGGCTGTTATGTTAAGGAAGATGTCGATGAGGCCGATGTATATGTATACCGCATTGTGCATGACATTTAGGCATATGTATTAGGACCCTCAGAGATAATTATTGTTGGTCGGTTGTTCCTATTTCAGTTTATTGTTATATCCCTGTTATGTTATTATTCATGCCTGACATACTCGGTACATCAGTCGTACTAACGTCCCTTTTGTCGAGGGACGCTGTATTTCATCCCGCAGGTTCACATAGGCAAGGTGACGGTTCACGTTAGTTGATTACGCATCCAGCGGATTTTTGGAGCACTCCTCTTGTTCGGAGTGTTGGTCAAATTTTGGTATGGTACATTTTTGCTTGTATATATGGGTATGGCGGGGCCCTGTCCTGACCTTTGATGTTGCTACTCTTAGAAGCTTGTAGACAGGTGTCTTGTGGATAGTGGTCATATATGGCCTTGTCGGCCTTTGTATAAGTACTTATATACATATGTTGTCTTTCTGTATAAAGATTTCACGTAATTTTCTTTCGGCTTAGTCCGTAATTAATGATGATTATGTGATAAATGTACGGTTAGCGGTACCCGGTGGGTGGGATCCGGGTGCCCATCGCGGCCCTCCAGTTTGGGTCGTGACAAACTTGGTAATAGAGAATGTCTGTCCTAGGGAGTCTACAAGCCGTGTCTAGTAGAGTCTTGTTTATGGGTATGTTGTGCACCATTCTTATAAGGAGGAGGCTACCTGACATTTAGGGATGGTTTCCATTCTTCATCTCATAAATCGTGCAGTAGAGCTGAGTCATAAGTATTTCATTCCTAATCCATTTCGTATTTATAATTCCAGTGATGCCTACAACAAGGAAGAAGTTCAAGAGTATGAGGACATTGGATACGGTTGAGGGCGAAGGTACCAGCCGATTGCCTCCTGCTAGCAAGGGCCAGAGCGAGACCCTCGGTACGACCACTTCTACGATTCCCCCAGATCACCATCAGGGGAGATTAGTGGAGCGGCAGTACCCTCAGTCCATCCACCTGATACCCCAGCCGAGGATCTTGATATGCGGAATGCGGTACAGTTACTGACATGATTGGTAGCCGCTCAGGGTCAACGTCAGGTTCCCAGTCCTTCTGATAGAGCTGCTAGCGCAAGAGCTCGGGATTTCATCAATCTAGACCCTCCGATATTCACAGGAATAGACTTGAACGCGGATCCGCATAATTTGCTAGATCAGGTACAGTGCACTTTGCGGGTGATGGATGCTATCGATACGGAGTCGTTAAAGTTTGCTTCTTATAGACTGTGGGATGTTGCAGTAACCTGGTATGATATATGGGAGCAATATAGGGGACCTCGTGCTGCGCCAGCAGGATGGGGGAGTTTTTAGAGGCTTTCCTACAGCATTTTCTACCAGTCGAGCTTCGACGAGCCAGACAGGACAGGTTCCTACGTCTTAAACAGGGCAGCATGAGTGTTCAAGAATATAGCTTGCAGTTGAATTACTTGGCTCGATATGCTCCTACAATTATAGCTAAAATGAGTGATCGGGTACACATGTTCGTTACTGGCTTGGGGCCACACTTGGTCAACGAGTGTACTACAGCTTCTTTGAATCCGGATATGGATATTGCTCGCATCCAGGCTTATGCACAAAACCTGGAGGATCGCAAGAGGCAACAACGGGTCAATCGAGAGCATGATAGGGGCCAGCATAAAAGGGCTCAGTCTGTAAGTGACATGAGGGACTTCGAAGGCGGGCCCAGGCCACAGCCTTACAGATGACCATCTTACCCAGCAGTCGACGCATCATTTCCATCTTCAGGATTGAGGACTGATCGGTACATTCAAATGAGACCAGGCCAAAGTTCACAAGCATCAGGATCTTATTATAGAGGGAATTCTATGTAGATGAGGTCGTCGTTGGCTCGATGTAGGCAGTGTGGTGGGACCCATACAGGGTCGTGCCAATAAGAGGGAAGAGTATGTTATTCTTGCAGGGATCATGGTCATATAGTGCAAAATTATCCAACAAAAGATAATGGTGTTAGAGCCCAGCCAATCGGATCTGCAGCAGCTTCATTCCAATCAGTAAGCCCGTTAGGGCAGAGTCAGCAGACGTTATCCGGTCGAGGCAGATGAAGGGGCCAGAACCGTACTTATGCACTGATAGGACGACAGGATCATGAATCCTTACCTGATGTCATTACATGTACGTTATCGGTCCTTTCACATAATATGTACGCGTTGTTAGATCCAGGCTCAAATTTATCATATATTACTCATTTCGCTGTCTGTAAATTTGGTATGGATCTTGAGTTGATAAGGGATCCATTTGTGGTATCTAGACCGGTTGGTGAATCGGTAATCGCTAGACGGGTCTATCAAAATTGTGCAGTATTAGCTTGTAGTCATCAGACCCTAACAGATTTAGTGGAAGTAGAAATGGTTGACTTCGATGTTATTATGAGCATGAATTGGTTAGCGTCATGCTTATCTAATGTTGACTACCGAACAAAGATTGTTAGATTCCAATTTCCATATGAGTCAGTCCTTGAATAGAAAGGTAATACGGCAACGCCAAAAGGTAGGTTTATTTCATACCTTAAGGCAAGAAAGATGATCTCCAAAGGGTGTATATACCATCTTGTACGGGCAAGAGATGTCGATGATGAACCACCTAGTCCTCAATCAATTCCGGTGGTCAATGAATTTCTTGATGTATTCCCATACGAACTTTCATGCCTTCCTCCTGAAAGAGAAATTGAGTTTGGTATAGATGTGTTGCCAGACACTCAACCGATATATATTCCTCCTTATAGAATGACTCCAGCTGAATTGAAGGAGCAATTAAAGGATTTACTCGAGAAAGGCTTTATTAGGCCTAGCATATCTCCTTGGGGTGCGCCGGTATTGTTCGTATGAAATAAAGATGGCTCATAACGGATGTGTATCAACTATCGGTAGCTAAATAAAGTTACTACCAAGAACAAGTACCTTCTACCCTGAATTGACGATTTGTTTGATCAGTTACAAGGTGCGAGATGTTTTTCAAAAATTGACCTAAGGTCGGGGTACCATCAGCTAAAAATTAAGGAGAATGATATTCCGAAGACGGCCTTCAGGACAAGGTATGGGCACTTCGAGTTATTAGTAATGTCATTTGGACTTACAAATGCACCAGCAGCATTTATGGATCTAATGAACAACGTGTTCCGCCCATTCCTGAACGTATTTGTGATAGTATTTATAGATGATATTCTGATTTACTCTCACTCGGAAATAGAGCATGTAGGTGACTTTTGGATAATACTACAAATGCTCTGGGACCATAAGTTATATGCAAAGCTATCCAAATGTGAGTTTTGGCTGAGTTAGTGGCTTTTCTTGATCATATAGTGTCAGACGAGGGTATAAGAGTTGACACTCAGAAGATTGAAGTAGTGAAGAGTTGACCGAGGCCTACGACAACAACAGAGGTTCGTAGCTTTTTGGGCTTAGCCGGCTATTATAGAAGGTTTGTAGAAGGATTTTCTACCATATCAGCACCACTAACGAAGTTAACACAAAAGGCTATAAAATTCCAGTGGTCTGATGCTTGTGAGCAGAGTTTTCAAGAGTTAAATGATAGATTAACATCGGCACCAGTCCTTACTCTCCCAGAGGGTCCAGAAGGTTATGTTGTGTATTGTGATGCCTCGGGAGCAGGTTTAGGATGTGTGCTAATGCAGCATGGTAAAGTGATTGTATATGCTTCAAGGCAATTGAGGAAACATGAGAAGAACTATCCGACACATGATTTAGAGTTGGCCGCAGTAGTCTATGCACTGAAGATTTGGCGGCACTACTTATATGGTGTTCATGTAGACATTTTTACGGATCACAAGAGTCTGCAATACATATTCAAACAAAAATAGTTGAATTTGAGACAAAGAAGATGACTTGAATTATTGAAGGATTATGTTGTGGACATCTTATATCACCCTAGCAAAGCTAATGTTATAGCAGACGCGCTCAGCCGTAAGTCAATGGTTAGTTCGATGCCGGTGCAAGTCAAAAGGAAGGAATTGGTAAGAGAGCTTCATCAGTTAGCTAGTTTGGGAGTACGACTAGTGGATTCGGGGGATGGTGGGTTTGTGGTTCAGAATGTGTCAAAATCATCCCTTATATCAAAAATTAAGGAACGTCAATGGGAAGACCGTAGTTTGAAAAAGATAAGATAGAGCATTCAACAGAAGAAGACCACGACATTTGAGATTGACGAACAGGGAGCTCTCAGGCACCAGGGTCGTCTATGTATTTCAAATATAGCAGGATTGTGGAATAGAATTATGATGGAGATTCATTATTCACAGTACTTTATTTATCCAGGATCAACTAAAATGTATCATGATCTCAAAAGTATTTATTGGTGGAATGACATGAAGAAGCGCGTGGCAGAGTTTGTAGCTCAGTGCCCCAATTGTCAGCAGGTAAAAATAGAACACCAAAAGCCTGGTGGCTTGACTCAAAACATCGAGATTCCAATATGAAAATGGCAAATGATTAATATGGACTTCATTACGGGATTACCTCGTTCCTATAGGAAATTTGATTCTATTTGGGTAATTGATGACAGACTGACCAAATTAGCTTATTTCTTGCCGATGAAAACTACCTACACTGCCGAAGATTACGCGAAGTTATATATTAAGGAGATCGTTCGACTCCATAGTGTGCCTATCTCTATTATATCTGACCGAGGTGCTCAGTTTACAGCTAACTTCTGGAAATTATTTCAGAAAGGGTTAGGCACCCGAGTTAATTTAAGTACGGCTTTCCATCCTCAGACAGACGGTCAAGCTGAGTGAACGATTCAAACGCTCGAGGACATGTTACGAGCTTGTGTGTTGGACTTTAAGGGAAGTTAGGATGATCACTTACCCCTTATTGAGTTTGCGTACAATAACAGCTATCACGCCAGTATTAAAATAGCTCCATATGAGGCCTTGTACGGACGAAGATGTAGGTCTCCTATTGGATAGTTCGAGGTAGGCGAATCAGAGTTATTTGGACCTGACTTGGTACACCAAGCCATAGAAAAGGTAAAGCTTATCCAAGAACACCGTTAACAGCTCAAAGTCGTCAGAAGTCATACGCAGATGTGCGACAGCGAGACTTAGAGTTTCAGGTAGACGACTGGATATTTTTGAAGATTTCGCCATGAAGGGTGTAATGAGATTCGGGAAGAAAGGAAACTTAGTCCAAGGTATATTGGGCCATATCGCATAATTCGACGAATTAGCCAAGTAGCGTACGAATTGGACTTACCTTCGGAGTTGGAATGTGTTCATCCAGTCTTCCATATTTCCATGTTGAGAGCATGTGTGGGAGATCCTTCTCGGATTATACCAATTGAGGATATGCAGATTACAGAGGATCTGTCATATGAAGGAATTCTTGTTGCTATCCTAGATCGAGAAGTCCGCAAGCTGAGGACTGAGGAAGTAGCTTCTGTAAAAGTTCTGTGGCAAAATAGGAACGTTGAAGATATGACATGGGAGGCGGAAGAGGAAATGATGCACAAGTATCCATACCTATTCCAGACCAACGTCGAGGTTCCAAAAGAAGCATAAGGTGAGTTCTATCTCCTGGTATTATAATTAATATTTTGAAGACCATGAGAAGTCTGATGTAGATGTACTGATGTATGATACGTTATTTGCCTGTAAAAAAAAGCGGTTGTATTTCGGGCTACGTAACGGGGATTAGATATGTTACCCCAACATTCGAGGACGAATGTTTCTAAGGGGGGAAGATGTAACATCCCGTACTTTCGGGTTACGGTCTAAATCGCTAAGCGTGTATAAAATCGCTAGACATATGTAAATAGATCCGAGCGTTGGGATAATTTATGTTATATTTGCATATGCTAATAAAGAGTTTAGCATATAAAAGGATAAAATCCTGAAATAATTTGCGTACGTAACAAGCGTGATGACAGAAGTCGAAGATAAATTTGGTACTTGCATAAAGAGATTATGGACTAGTGTCATATTACAAGAATTATGACATCGAGTATATGAAGATCCTATAAGTTATCAAGATTTAAGTGAATTGGGATCACGAAATTAATTATATGTGTGTTTGATAAATCATACGGAGGCAGGTCACTTAATTTAATTAAGTGACCGTGCATGTTAATAGTATGTGGCATTAAATTGAGATCTCCACCGCCTGAATTAGGCTGAGTGGGAGACATCATGATAAGGGAGTATTACATACGACTCCTATAAGAAGATAATCCAAAGGAGCGCCTGGCTTCATTTCAATATATTACATTTGATATATGGCCATTCATTTGTCTGTCTAAGTAGGAAATGACATATATGAAGTAAATGAAAGATAATATTGAGAATCAACGACATGATTAGCTAGAACGTCTTCTAATGCATTGCATGCTTGGAATTTATAGACGGAAACTAATTGCATCTCATTTCCCAATTGATGAATGTTTCTCACTAAAGACGAGATCTTCCAAGGAAGCAACCTATTCCCCTTGGAATCAGTTTTAGTATGACTTTGCGATATTGTTCATGTTACATTCCAGTGAGCAAAAGAGTTAAAAGGGGGCTGGTTCCGTTATTATTGAGGTATGTTAAGGCAAATTATTTCTTTCTTTTGGCATGTTCCATGTACCAAAATATAACCGTGATATTGTTTCATAAATTATTCTACTCCTAGTGGTTAAGAATATTCATATTATTGATTCTTATATTAAAAGCATATCTAAATATGTTCCTAAGTCCTTATTGAGGCATACAGAAAAGATGTTGATATTCACAATGTTAGCCAAATGGGGCAAGGATATTATTGTCATCCGACAAATTCAGGAAATGTTTTATTATCATTCATGCATATTTCATTTGCATCATATTATATATTACCATGTACCCACTTGTGTTATGCACACTACTATATGGTAAACATTATATATATATATGTAGGGATATGGGAAAAGGGATATGGAAAAAGGGAAAGGCGTTATATACGCACACCACCTGCAGCTGGTATAGACTATCACGTAAAGAAAGAGTCATATGAGGCCAAAATGATGTGATGCCCATGTGTGGCCGATATAACCTGATGCCCACAGAGGCGGTTATGGATAGGAAGAGCCCATGTGTGGCCAATATATATGTATACCGCATTTGCATCATGCATACATTCATCAACCATTATCTGGTATGATGTCCACAGAGGATGTTATGTTAAGGAAGATGTCGATGAGGCCGATGTATATGTATACCGCATTGTGCATGACATTTAGGCATATGTATTAGGACCCTCAGATATAATTATTGTTGGTCAGTTATTCCTGTTTCAGTTTATTGTTATATCTCTGTTATGTTATTATTCATGTCTGACATACTCGGTACATCAGTCGTACTGACGTCCCTTTTGTCGGGCGACGCTGCATTTCATGCCTGCAGGTTCACATAGGCAGGGTGACGGTTCACATTAGTTGATTGCGCATCCAGTGGTTTTTGGAGCACTCCTCTTTTTCGGAGTGTTGGTCAAATTTTGGTATGGTACATTTTTGCTTGTATTTATGGGTATGGTGGGGCCCTGTACCGACCTTTGATATTGCTACTCTTAGAGGCTTGTAGACATGTGTCCTGTGGATAGTGGTCTTGTATGGCCTTGTCAGCCTTGGTATGATTACTTATATACATATGTTGGCTTTCTGTATAAAGATTTCACGTAGTTTTCTTTCGGCTTAGTCTGTAATTAATGATGATTAGGTGGTAAATGTACGATTAACGGTATCCGGTGGGTGGGATCCGGGTGCCCGTCGCGGCCCTCCGGTTTGGATCGTGACATATGGCCAAACACAACTCTAACTCCAAAAATTCCAAAAAATAAATGAAATTGTTTTTGGTTTCTATGGCCAAACGCCTACTAAATCTCATCCTCTAATCCTAATTATGACATGTGTCTTCCATCTAATTAAATAGGAACTTGATAAAATGGAGAGGAGCCGGGACCGTATCCAAGTTATAGAAAATACATTTTGAAGTTTTTACATGACTCATAAGAGCACACTTTTGAGTCCCAAACATTCTATTTGAGCCGGAGAAATAAGATGGTGGTTTTGAACATCCAAAAGGACTCATTATCCAGACCCATGTGGTCATCATGGATACAATTATCACCTTTTTAAAATCAAATAAAAGGGAACACCTTGCATCATGAAATGCACCATTTTTTAATATTTTTTATTGTGCCCCTATCTCTAAAGGGCGAGGGTGGCGGCTTTCTTATGGCATTTATTGCGAACTCATTCCATATTTAGAGGAGTTGTTCCCTATTCCTACGACTGAGAAGCCTCAAGCTAACCCCCCCCCCCCCCATTCCCCTACTCACATCAACATCTATTGAAGAAAATAGTCATTTCCCCTTAATAATAAGGTAAGCTTCAAAACCACCGGAATTGCCCAATCCTTTCTTTTCCTTGAAGCCAGTCTGGAGCGGGAGCTACTTCTACAGCAAATTCAAACTAACACCGGCCTTTGTCTTTCACACTATATTGAACCGCCACCGCTACTAGACCATCAGCCATTGATCTCCAAATAAGTTTATATAATAATAAAAAAAACCTTACAATAACAATAACAACAATAATATACCCAGTGAAATTCCACACCATGGGGTCTAGGAAGGGTAGAGTGTACACAGACCTTACCTCCACCATGGTAGGTAGAGCGGTTGTTTCTGGGAGACCTTCGGCTCAAGACAAAGCATAATCACAAGCAAGGCAATCAAAACAAAGCAAGAGTAAATCAAGAGAAACAGTCAAACTCATATAAGGAATTAAAGCAGTATAATGTGCATCGAACAAAAGGCAGCAGTTGTTAACCCAACTAAATAAGCTAAACAAAATACACTAAAGAACACATAGCAACAGAAATCAAACTACAGTGGATTATAAAGCAATAATGTGCCTATAGGTGTGATAGGTTAATCGGGCCTACAGTAATAACACTACAACTATCAATTTGTAAGCATAAGTAGGACTATGCTCGAGTACCTACTACTCTTCTACCTAATTTGTGTCCTCCACAACCCCCTATCTAAGGTTATGTACTCAGTAAGTTGCACTTGCGCCATATCCCGTCTAATCACCTCTCTCCAATACTTCTTCGGCCTACCTCTACCCCTCCTGAACCCGTCTATAGCCAACCTCTCACACCTCCGCACTGGGGCATCTGTGTCTCTCATCTGCACATGCCCGAACCATCTCAACCTCGCTTCCTGGATCTTATCATCCACCGAGGCCACTCTCACTTTCTCCCGGATATCATCATTTCTAATCACATCTCTCCTTGTATGCCCACATATCCATCTCAGCATCTTCATCTCCGCAACTTTCATCTTTTGTATGTGCGAAGTCTTGATTGGCCAACACTCCGCTCCATACAACATAGTCGGTCTAACCACCACCCTATAGAACTTGCCTTTAAGTTTTTGTGGCACCTTTTTATCGCACGAGACTCCAGATGTGAGCCTCTATTTCATCCACCCTGCCCCAGTATGATGTGTGACATCGTCATCAATCTATCTATTTCCTTGGATAATAGACCTTAGGTACTTTAAGCTTCCTTTCTTTGTAATGACCTGAGTACCAAGCCTTACCTTCATGCTTGTCTCAAGGTCGCTCCCATTGCTGAACTTGCACTCCAAATATTATGTCTTGGTCCTACTCAACCTGAACCCTTTAGACTCCAGAGTTTGTCTTCAAACCTCCAGCTTTGCGTTCACTCCGCTGCGAGTCTCATCAATCAGAACTATGTCGTCTGCGAATAACGTACACCATGGTACCTCTCATTGGATTTGTCGCGTCAGTCCGTCCATCATCAAGGCAAATAGGAATGGGCTAAGAGTTGATCCCTGTTGTAGCCCCATCATCACTGGAAAGTGCTCTGAGTCTCCTCCTATTGTCTGTACTCTAGTCTTGGCTCCATCATACATATCCTTGATCGCCCTAGTGTACGTCACGGGTATGCCTCTAACCTCCAAACATCTCCATAGAACCTCCCTAGGGACTTTGTCGTATGCCTTCTCGATATCGATGAAATTCATATGGAAGTTTTTCTTCCTCTCTCTCTATACTGCTCCACCAACCTCCTAATAAGATGAATGGCTTCAGTAGTCGAACGCCCCGGCATGAATCCAAACTAGTTCTCGGAAATAGACACGCCTTTCCTTATCCTCGTCTCCACGACTCTTTTCCAAACTTTCATAGAGTGGCTCAGCAGCTTGATACCCATATAGTTGTTGCAACTATGGATATCACCTTTGTTTTTGTACAAAAGAATCATTGTACTCCTCCTCCATTCTTCGGGCATTCTTGTCATCTTAAAATAATGTTAACCAACTCAATCAGCCACTCCAAACCAGCCCTGCCTGCGCTCTTCCAAAATTCAACTGGGATCTCATCAGGCCCGATTGCTCGTCCCGTGCGCATCTTTCGAATAACACTCATAACCTCCTCAATCTTGATGCTTCTACAATACCCAAAATCCCCGTGCCTACCAGAATGCTCCAGATCTCCTAGCACAATGTCTCCGTCTCCTTTTTCGTTCAAGAGTTTGTGGAAGTAAGACTGCCACCTCCGCCTAATATGCGCTTCCTCCACCAGTACTTTACCGTCCTCGTCTTTGATGCACCTCACTTGATTCAAGTCACGGGCCCTCCTCTCCCTTGTCTTGGCTAGTCTGTACAACTTCTTATCCCCGTCTTTCTCCTCTAATTCCACATACAGGCGTTCGAAAGCCGCTGCTGGGCCGCCAGAATCGCTTAGCTTTGCCTCCTTCCTCGCCATCTTATACAGTTCCCTATTCGTCCACTTCTCCACCTCATCTCTGCTTTCTACCAATTTCACATGTCGCTTTCTTCGCTTCCACCTTCTCTTGAACTTCGCCATTCCACCACCAGTCCCATCGATGTCCACCACGATAACACCGTGAGACTCCTAGCACTTCTCTTGCTACCTCACGAATACAACTGGCCGTCCTGTCCCACATGTTGGTCGCATCTCCACAAATAAGTTGCTATAAAAAAACTTAGATGAGATTTTCAGTGGCCTTGCTTTACCAAGTATTGTTACCACTAAAAAACAGGCACATCAGCTCTCTTTTGCACATTATCTCAAAACAGACTACTAAGTAACTAATTTTCTCCCGGACCCTTTGCACAAGTTGAATTACTATATCAGTAGTACAATTTTGAGATCACTATGAATTATATAAACACAGCCAGAACCAACCCACAACCCAGCAAAAAGAACATACGACTCATAAAACAGTAATTCAGCTCAGTTGTTTGAACATCCTTTTGCACTTTCTGAATCGCAGCAACTGAGTTTCAAAGCCTCCTTCGGAATACGTATACCTCTTTGGTCTTTTCGTCCAACAAGCCTAAAAACAGAAAATATGGAAAGACCTCTCTTCACCGACATATCCACTGCTTACAAGAGATGGATAATGGTATAGAGAAATTCATATCATGAAGAAAAGACCATTATCTTCAAACAACAAATAAGAAGCATAAAGTAGTACTTGTAGTTGTACTTGTACTTGCACACTTGCTAATCTCTAGGCTTTCATTTGGATATCAATCAATCTGTCATCCCAAGTTTCCCTGCGGATCTCCTGAGATTTGAATAGACCATAATTAAGGATTACATTCAAAGCGAAATGAAAGTGATCATATGTTCTTTTTGCAACAACTTCTGCAGATAAGAAGATTTTTCTTCAAGAATCTTCACAGAAGCAAAGTGCAGCAAAGTTAAGCGCATGGAAGCCATGAATCTCAGTCTACCAAGTGCTTGGGGCAATAAACGCCCATTGCATATCCACTTCATCATTTTAGAAGGGTGGAGATGTGCATATTCTACATGCACTAGTTTAAGATATTCATTCCACATGTATAGCTCCACAATTCCATTCAAGATGGTAGCCTGAACAAGGCTAGTTCTGCAGAGAAACATTATGAGATGCAGTCGTTTACTTTATAATTGTCAGAGGCAACGAGTATTCTTCTCACAGTAAACTTCGATTTCGAAAATACTGAAGGATTTTGAGCATGAGTAAGCTTCACTTGCAATAAGATCAGAAAGATCAAACCCATGACTATTTGAAGTTCCATTAGCACTTACTATTGTCTTCCACCCCTCTTCACCAATCACTTCCCATGGAATATTCTCAACCTATCACAGACATTTTAAAAAAATGATAAGCACAAACTCCGTACCATTATGGGTCTGTGACGGTATATAGCATAGCCTTGAGTCTTGAGACAAAATTAAAAAACCAAAATGTGCAATAAAGAAGTTAAGGCAATCTCTTAAAATAACCCACCACTTCCATATAGTGATAAGTAGATAAACTGCAGCTATAGAATCAAATTGGCATGCCACAATTACTTATAAGTGCAGGAAGGGAGGATTGTCATGGCCAAAGACATGTTTTAATTTTGTTCCTTTTCTGATGCTCATAGAAACAGCGAGCTCTTTTTAACAAAGACGTCGCAAAAAGTAAGATTTTACACTTAGCATGTCTGTTCATCAATGCTCGAAAGCAACCACAGAAAGTATGGGAACTCCAGGTTCATTTCCGATTATATTGTGCTATAATTTTCATTCCACCAGAAGCTAATGCTATTAAGACAAAGTCAACATCCAGAAAGTCCACGAAAATAAAGCAAACAATTTTTTTTCTTCTGTCCCAATCTCTTCTGAGTCAGGGAAATAAAGCAACCAAGAGTTGCCCCATCATATGCAGATCTAGTATAGAAAGATGAAGCTATGCACATCAAGAATGATGAAGCCTTGTCCCACTATTGG
Source organism: Anisodus acutangulus (assembly GCA_029783415.1). Taxonomy (NCBI): domain Eukaryota; kingdom Viridiplantae; phylum Streptophyta; class Magnoliopsida; order Solanales; family Solanaceae; genus Anisodus; species Anisodus acutangulus. Next base: position 37,469,570 of record CM056489.1, read on the forward strand.
ATTTTGCTTTGGCTACAGTTACAATGTTAAATGGAATGGTAACCTAATTTCGGTTTTACGAGGCAAGTAAAACATCAAAGTCGCTCAGGGTCCACTCTGCCACTTCATCTTTGTCGCTAACAAAAATTTCTGTTCCCACATCCAGAGATGTCCATATTCTTCTAGCAGGAGGTGAACTTGGATCCTGCAGACAAAAAGAGCAAGGATGGAATTATACAGGCTAGTCTGGCCACTTAGCTAATTATCCAATCTTGAGTATTTGGGCATTTGTGTCTGATTCAAAAGTGGTTTTTGCACCATATTTCATCCAAGAAAGTCAAGAAGTGCACTTACTTGATAGAAGTAAAGTCTGCTAGAAAGGCCACCAACGTCAAGCTCCCATGTTCTTCCATCCCCAACCCAGCCGTGTCCTTGTTTGGTTGGATAGCCATAGTCTGCCCATATTGGATGAGGCAGCAACTGAAGTAGCTCCTGTGCCTGGGGATTACTGTAAGGATCACATGTGCTATATGGCTTTTCCAAGTGCTCGGCATTCCCAGGAGCACAATAATAGTGATAAGCCGAGTAAGGGAAGTGAGAGGTGTTATTCCTGTAGATTTTAGTATTGTTTGGTGTGATGTGGAAAGGTGGGCAATTGCCAATATTTGTGGGGCTGCACCAAGCTGGAGTGTCTGGATTGATGATCATCTCACTGTATCTGGTAACATCAGTGAGCACATCTCCATCACAAGGAGCACCATTGTTCTTCCAGCAGCTGCCGATATCTATCAAGTAAAACTGACTCTTGGGTCCTCCCCCTCGCTTCACATCCAAGGTCAATTTGACCTTAAACTTAGGGGACTCCGGCAGCTGAAAGAAAATAATTGTGCTAGTATCAGGAATAACATTGAAAGATAATGAAATTCTTCAAACAGTAGAAGAAATATGGTTTAGAAAAATTCGCATTATCCTGACACCAGACTTCCTCAAAAGCCATATGTTATCATAGTATCCTCAATTCTTTCATAATACTACCAGAGAAGCTATTTATATACCCAACACTCCCCCTTCCTTCTACCATCTCTTTATGGTAAATAGGGTCCCCTGAATCATGATAAACTATCTAGTACTGTGAAATGGACTCCAAAAGCCATCATACTAATTAAACCTTCAAAAGTGACAGCAAAAACTGCGACCCCAGAAATGGCATTAATTCTTAAATGATAGTAATAGGGGTTTAACTGCTGAATACCCCTCAGGTGCCTGATGACATACCAGGGAGGTTTACAATTAAATCATCTGTAGTTGTGATCGAAATTTAGTGGTAGAATGAGACATGATTAATTGATCGTGGTGTCAAACAATCATTCAAGGCAGGCCTATTTGCTCTAACGTACATATCATGACTACCTCCATCACTTATTTTTCTCTTTTGCTTTCTTAATTCACCTTCGGAAACAGCCTCTCTCTACCTTCACAGGGTAAGGGTAAGGCTGCGTACACAACAACCTCCCCAGACCCCATTTGTGGGATTACACTGGGTATGTTGTTGTTGTTGTTGTTGCTGCTTGCTTAATTCACCTTTCATGCATGCCATCAGAGTTGACATAACACCAAATTTATAGACAATGGATAAAGAATCAGGATTAACCCTAATCGCAGGTGGATTTTTAATGTCAGGAACTAAGCATCTCCCCTGATGCATAAATAATGAATCTTGCTATGGAGCCTCATGCTACATAACAATAATGCTAGTAAAGGCAAACATAATAGCAATAGATATTTTAGTAGGCCTTCTTTACAATATTCAAAATCAAAGTGGTGAAGTTATCAAATCAAGTAACGTTATGCAATTAATTTAAATGGAGGGGAAAATGACATATTTTGATGACAAAAACAGTGAGCTTACAGTTTTTAACATTCCTCTGGTATCATAGTGGTAGCCTCCAGAGAACCCTTTGGTTGCATCGGCTCTAAGATATAACATTAGCCATGGATACGATTTCGAGGTTCTGAGTGTGTGCTTAAATACCCAACCCCCTGTGCCAACTTTCTTTTCCCAAAGCACCTCAAAGAAGGAACTACTGCTGCTATCAGTTGTAGAACCCAAATCATAGGTACCATTAAAACCTCCCTTCATAATATCATCATCAAATAAAGAAGTGGGCTGGTGAAACAGGATAGGTTGATTCATACATCCCTTCCCAAAACAAGGAAATCTTCCAGGCTTAAAAGGTGGTACTTTTTTCCCATTCTCTGGGCAAAGACCAGATTTTGTGTCATAGTTGCCGTTCTTCAACATTATCATCCAAAATTGCCACGGCCTTGGGGTGTCATCAACTTCACACAATGAACCCAGATAGAGTTCCTTCTCAGCAGCATACAAGTCCGGATCATTCTTAGCTTTAGGACTCAGGCCAGGGAATGCCTTGCCAACCCCGAGCTTATTATCCGACTCGGTTACCTTGTGACTCAAAGAACTTTCTGCACATCACACAATCATTCCAAAACATAACAAAAATAGATCAGATTATAGGACAGGGTCAGCAAAAAAACAATATATTAGCCGTTTACCAATGAGAATAATTCACTTTTTTTCCAGAATAATTTCTCACTTTATTCTAAAATCAGCTTTGGTTATAAAATAACCAAATCCAACTTGGAGTTGGATTCCAAGTTTGAAAAAGTGCTCCAAACCTATTTTCCAACTCCATCTTCATAATCCCAAATAAAATGCTCTCCTCTCCTTTGAAAATAGTATAACCAAACACAACTCCATTTTCAATTCCAACTTCATAAATTCCAAATAAAGTAAAAAATATTTGAAATTAATGGCCAAACGCCTAACTATTAGCTTAGATAATTAAGTCCAGTAATAAATGCCACAATGCCTAAGAAACAAGGAGTTCAACACATGAATGAAAGCCAAAAAAACAAATCAATATGAAAAAGCTTTTCCTTTTACTTAAATCCTTGAAAAAGTTTACTGGCGAAGAAGAGCTACTTAGCTAAAGACAGATTGAAGTGAAAAAATTAACTACTGCAATTACTCTCATATTAGCTGCAGCAAATTGAAGTGAAAATTTGTTGTTTTGTCTTAATATAGCTTTGTTTTACTTTTCTTTTACCTCAGGTCTAACGGAAACAGCCTCCCTATCTTGATAAGGTAGGGATAAGGTAGCTTTGTCTTACTTTCCTTTTTTTACCCTCAAGCCGAGGGTATAACCGAAACAGCCTCTCTAAATAGAGGGTGAGGGTCTTATCGGAAACAGCCTCTCTATTTGACAAGGTAAGAATGGTCGGTGTACACCCTTCCGACCTCCCGACCCCACCTGGTGTAATTATACTGTTATATACTTCAAAAATATTCTTTTACTTTCTTAAACGGCGTATTGTCAGACAAACAAATCAAAATGAATTGAGTAATAATCATAAAGAAAAGTGAAATGGGGTAAATGGGTTTTTACCAGAAAGATCAAAGCAATCAGCAGCTCTAGGGCTACCCATTCCAGGAACTTCTTCACCAACTTCATTACAGAAATTCCAAGCTTCTAAAGCTACTCTAAGTCCATCTCTTCTCATTCCTGGATCTCCAACAGCTGAGGAATACTGACCACTATCAACTCCATCACAAATTACAGGCACTAGCCAAATAGTCGTTAATAACAAGAAGATAAATAATGGGGACAAATTAACCATGGTGGCAGCCTGCACTTGCATTTGCATGGAAGTAGCAGTGACTTAAAAATCTCCACTGGCTACTTATTAAAAAAGTGCTCCTGTATTACTTACTTTATTTATATCAAAACAAAGGAAAGAAAACGCGTATTGAGTGCTTTTATCGTTTGGCAGCTGAAAGTGATAGTGACCGGCTCTACCGGGATGGCAATAGGACCAGTGATAACTTTATTTTAGGCACTTGTTTGGCCAAATTTACATATTTTAGAAAAGCATTTTTTGTATAAAAAAAAGATTTTTGTTAAATGGGATTTTTGAAAATGTATTTTAGGATAATAGCAATTTATATTTATCCAAATTATTGTAAAAGTACTTTTACTAAATATGTAGTAAATAATTCATGTGATTAGTTGTTGTCCGTATTATTAGGATAATTTGGTGAATACTATAATTTTTTGCTGAAACTATTTGTCCTAAAAAAAATAATAATAACTTACTATTTTTAGGGGAAATTACATTTTTCAGCTTATTCCTAATAACAGAAAATAGCTTTCACTACAATCCAAATGCAGTTACTTATGAGCGTTGCATTATCACGCAGGTAAGAAAATGACATTTTTTTCCTTATTTATACCACACTTCATTTTTCTCCCGCTTGAGTCATTTTGCCTAGTACTAGTATCACTGTCTTAAATTTTTTAAGTTGAAATTAAAAGTTACTCCTATGTTTTTATTTCTAAGATAGGAACGGAGCCTTCCAAAAGTGGGATACTAAAAAAACTTAAATTATATACTTCCTCCGTCTCAAAAAGATGGACCTACTTTTTTTATTAGTTTATCTAAAAAAGATTGATACATTTCTATATTTAAAAATAATTTAATTTTATGAGTCAAATAAATATCTAAGATTTGTTTTGAACTACAAATTTCAAAAGTTTTTTTTATTTTTTTAAACTATGTGTCAAGTCAAACTAAGTCAATACGAAAAGAGTACTTAATTAATGTAAAAAGAAGTACATTATCACATCATAGCTTATGATAGGAAATCTATCTTATTTTTAAAATTATAGATCTCATCATATGTTATAAATTCAACTATAACAGAAATTGGATAGAAATTAATCACCCCAAATATTTATACCAAATAAATAATTATATGACATTTAATTTGCATATAATGTTCTCTTAGTCAATAGTCGTATATCTTTTCACTTTATTAAATAAGTAAAGTATAAACATCCCTCCCAAGTTAAGTCTGCTGAATTCGGAAACTAAAACAAGCTCCCTGTCTCCGCTAGCTACCAATTAACTCCAACAAAACAAACTATGGACAAACAATTCTCGTGAATCTGTAAAGTGGATGCTTTACTGGGAACCGACAGACTGGAGGGAAGTGAGCTGACATAAATATCATCATCAGACATAATTTTAGCACAAAAATCTTCATAGTCATTACGATCATTAACGATAAAATGGTCAGTATATATCATTAATCGTTCAATTTCACAAGTGGTCATGATGCTGTCAAGTCATCGTCGGTCACTCTACATTGGCCCGGCACAATATCATTGCCATCTCTACATTTGGCATTGCAAATTGCTGTGTTATCGCGTTACTTTCACTATACTTGTAGTTTTCTTAGCTCAGAGAGCTCCATCGATTTTTGTTTTTAGTTTTTTTTTTCTTTCTTTTAAATGATATTTATTTTCTCAATTCCACTTTTACAATATTATTTTATCGAAAATGACTTATTTATGTCACTCACTAATATTTTAGCTCATTTATGTCATTGTCGTTACCAAAATAGTTCATCCATGCCATTTTTCATTAAAGCCGACGTTAATAAAAATGGTATTGTAAAATCGGCGTTAATGAAAAATGGTATTGATTAATCATTTTGATAACGGCGATGGAATAAATGAGTCAAGCTATTGACGAGTGACATAAATGTGTCAATTTCGATAATTAAATGACATATTTGAGCATTTTTCCTTATTTTATTGATTAAAAAAAGCAAAATGTAAGATTTATTTTAAGGTCTAAAGACCTTGAGTTAACACCAATGATTTAAAAGGTGGGGGCGTGAGGCAAGGTGGTGTACTTAGCACGGGGCGAGGCGTAAGCCTCAAGGCATGGGGCGTAAGCACATGGATCTTTAAATTTTTAATTTATAATGTAGTAAAATAGTATAATAAGACAAAAATTATTTAAAAAAATACATTAGTACTAGTTTAGAAATTAGAAACATGATCAGTATTATAATTAAAACATCACTCCTTCATGAATAAAAGTAAAATTATACGTTCAAATAGTGAAATAATAAAATATAATAATTTTGAGACATAAGACAAAAACATGAAGACCAATGATAAGTAAAGATGTAAAATTCGGCTAAGTATTTTTTAAAAAATATATTAAATGATATTCACCCTACACTATTCTCAAATAGTAAATATGCAATACTATGGCTTATTATTTAAGTTACGTTCAATCTTTATTTTTATAGATGAAAAGAACTACTAAGCATGATAAATTCATTAAAAAATTATGAGGGTCAACAATGTTAATTATAGAATTTGACACATAATTTGTGTAAGAATTGTCGTTAGGCGTGTTTAGAGGGTATTGTCAGGCGCTTATGTCATAAGCCTCACGAAACTAAGCCCCACATGTGAGCCTCGAGACACTTTCCAGTACGCTGTCCCGGAGTAAGTCCCGAGACGAGTCGCAAAACTGTTTTTTAAAACACTGTTTAACACTTTTGATTTTCAGAAATTATTATTAAATTGGTTAGAGTTTGATTACCATTATTGCCAGTTGAATAAATAAGTTAATTTGCTAAATTATATATAGAACAATATAACAAGTCGTGCTTTTTATCTAAGTATCTTGTTAGGCCGTTCACAAGTTTTGCTAAATTCGTGTGACTGCCAATTTTGTAAAGTCGTTCACATTCATGTCGGATTGATATGATTGGGTTGTATTGTTTAACAAGATATTCATTGAATTTGCAATTCCGGTTTTGATGAAACCACCCAAATATGTTTCAAATGATATCAAATTTGAAACAAAACATCCATACACCTAAATAAACAATCTCCAATCACCAATATAGTCAAACAACATCAAATCAATAACACCAACTTTGTATTCTTCCAACATTTTTTTAGGACTAAAGACCAATAATGGTGTTATAAGATGAGGGGTAAAAAAAACGAGTTTTAAGATTACAAATTACTAAATCAATGCTAACACTTACACGATTTTAATAATATACAGTCAAACATCAATTTTGATTTTTCACCCCTAAATAAGAATTTCAAGCTTTCAAAATTGAAGAACTAAGGTTTTGTAGGTCAAATACTTGCAACAAAGGAACTCATTTGATGTTCTTGGACAATTTTGTAGTCTTAACCTGTGCAGATCAAGTAAATGATTAGATACGTAGTAACAAAACTGGTAAGAAAGTGTAAAGAAAAAGGAGTTTCTTTTCGTTTGTTTCGAAAAATCTATCGATCAATTCCGATCCTTTTCTTTTCTTTTGATTCTTTTCCGATCAAGCAAAAGAGTGAGGACAATATATATCAAATAAAAGAATCTATTTTTTGCAAAAACAAAGACAACAATGAATAGCAATACGGCAAGAAACTTCTCGAGCAATTTCTTGAGTCTTTTGTCGTGCCCGATGTTACCATAATGCCGGCTTCAATTTAACAATTTTTTCATTGAGATTTGATTAGCTACTTTTATTGCTAACTCCTAACATATCTCAATTGTCATAATGTGACACAAAAAGAAAAGGAAACTTTTTAAGGAAAGAGGATTGATGCATTTCAGCAACTTTGACCAATTTGTTTTCGTCAAGTCTTAGGTATACTACACATTGGTTAAGAAAGAAGCTGGACATAATTATTTGAAGAGAAAGCATCGGGATGGGCAGCAGACATTTATGACAATCTTAGTCCAAGTTTGTCAAAGTCCTCGCAATTTTTTGGACAATAGTTGTTACTAAGGCTAGCCAGTGGGCCGGATCCCGATCCCGATCCGGCACGTCTCGATACCCGCCCCATCCCGATCCCGCTTAAAGAAAATGGTGTCGGGGTTCGAACTCGGGATGGGACAGGGCTCATCCCGCCCGTCCCGATCCCGATCCGCCCCACCCCCGTTCCCGACCCCGCCCCAGTCCCTCCCTCCCCCCCCTCCTTGCAAAAATAGTCATTGCACAACGGTCATTTTCGATTTTAACCGTTGTGCAACGGGTATAACGGCTAAAATGCCCCCCACCCCATAAACCCCCTACCCCTTAATATTTATTTTGAACCCCTAAGTTAGTATATTTACACTTTAACCCTATTTCTCAACTATAAATACTTCATTTTTCTCACAAATCTTCCTACCATCTCTCTAATCTCTCTATATATCTCTCTACAACTCTACATTGCCTACTAAATTTTATATTTTATTTGCTAATTTATATCAAAGTTCAAAAATTTAGAGTGAAGTTGGCAACTAGCTTGAGGATCATACATCAAGCAAAGTTTCAATTTTCAACATCGATTACACGTCGACGTTACATCAGCGTTTCGTACCTTTGTTCCTTCCTTAAATTATTATTGTTACTTAATTTTAATTATCGCACTTAATTTCATTTACTTTAATTATTTATTTGAATAATTATAATGGAACGCCTAGACGTATGATTAAGGGTAAGGGTGCTTCTTCTAGTAGGGGTAACAAAGATAAGGGTACTTCTTCTAGTAATCATATTTCTAGTCCCGGTGATTTGATTGATTTAACTCATATAGATGAAACTGTTTTTTTTAATGATATATCATTAGATGATGAGGTATATTATGCATCTGAACCCAGACTTTAATTTTGACGATAATGTAGATGACACACCCACTAGTGCACCTCAACCTCAGGCTCAGACTGAGTCTCAACCTCAAACTGAAACTGGAATGTCTCATATTCCCCCTAGTATGAGTCGAGGCACCATACAACGAAAATTAAAATCACATGCATGGTATTTTTTTTATAGGGACAAAGAGAATCAAGTAGTTAGATGTAAAATTTGTCAAAATGTTTATAAATTTAAAATCGAAAAGGGTCAAGGTTGGACGGGAGGTTTATTGATACATGTACAAAGCGAGCACACAGTTAGGTGAAATCAATACCATGCTGAAACATCGGGTGAGCCAATGCCCTCTGAGTCGGGACAAGGTTCACATAGTGTCCCCGACCAAGTACATGATCGAATTAACCAGATGACGGGGGGAATTATAGGTCCTAAATATGATAAACACAAAGATAGGAAAAATATAGCAAAATTAGTTGAGGCGGAGGGTTTGCCTTTTGCATTTCCTTCATCTCCTAGTTTTATTCATTACGTTAGAGAAATGTATAATCCTGCTTTTAAAGATTTTCCTAGATCAACTGTTAGAAGAGACGTTTTTAAATTTGCATATGAATATCAACAGTATTTACGTTATGCATTATATCATTTTAATGTCAAAATGGCTCTCACTTCTGATATAGGCCGTAGTACTAATGGTAATGATTATTTAACCGTTACATGTCATTGGATAGAACAGACTTAGTCTATTCAAAAACGTATTTTAGCATATAGATATATTGATGATAGGCACACTGAAACTTTTATTGCAAAAAATATTCATGAAATTTGTGATTATTATGAAATAATTGATAAAATTATGACTATTACATTAGATAATGTTGCTTCTAATGATTATGCTATAAGACATTTAAAAGTTCGATTAACTCCATCTTTTCCTGATCATTTTCATATAAGATGTGCATGCCATATTTATAACTTAGTTGTAAATGATGGCCTAAAACTTTTTAAAAACATTCTTGATAAAATACAATTTGCTATAAACTTTATTTTTAAAGGTAATAAAATACAAAGACACAAAGAGTATAAAAAACTTGTCACGATTGTGGATTACCTTAGAGAAAAATTCCTAAAGAAGTAGCGACTAGGTGGAATTCTCTATATGAACAACTACTTGTTGCTTACGATTATAGAAGACCTATCACTTTATTATTTAACGCCTATAATAAAAATTCAAGGGATACGCTTGTAAATAATGATTGGAAAATTTTTTAGAACTTATTGGATTTTTAGAAAAAAAATTTCAAGCTACTAAATAATTTTCTGGAATTTATTATCCTACTAATTCAACTATGTTATTTTATATAGCTCTAATATTTTTGTTATTTACTGAATATATGGAAAAACAAACTTACAAGGCATCTATTGAAAAAATATTTATAAAATTAAAAAAATCATATTCCCACTATTTATATTATTGATGTGGTATTAAATCCGACTATTAAAGTAGACGGTTGTAAAACACTTGTTGAAACGATTTATGATTGTATAGCAGTACTTCTACCTCCAAGTCCAAATGAAAAACCAACTCACAAACCAACTAAAGAAGAATTTACGTCTAGCATACACACTGAATGCAAAAAAGTATATATGTATTACCAACAACAAAGTGCAAATAATCAACCGGCTTCTGTAACATCTTCTTCTACTTCGCTGCAACCTTATAAAAAATATGTGGTTTCTGCTGCTAGTATTCAAGGCCTTAGAAATAAAATGTTTAGTGGTTCAACTTCTTCATAAGTTAGCGAATTTGATGTTTATGTTTTGCAGGGTGTTGTACCGTACGAATCAATTGTCAATGAAGATGGACGTGAAGACTTACTGAGATACTGGAGGGAGAACGCAAAGATATTTTCGACACTATCAAAGATGGCCCGAGATGTGTTGAACATTCTGTTGACACCCAATTTTGTCCCGTCTTTTCCAATTTATTTGCAGTGTTAAATATTTTTAGCACCTCAAAACAATTTTAATCTATATACATACATGCGTATATATATATATATATGTGTGTATATATCTCATTATTATTATTATTCACATTTTTATTATATCATTTGCATTTTATAATAATCATAAGTTATCCGAAATTCTATGTTATTTTATTCTCGCAAAATTGCATCGCATTTCCTTTTTATTAAGCATTAAACATTTCGCAAATATTATATTTTTATTATTATCACGTCGTTATGTTATTTTAAATAATTCACATCTTCTACAAAACAAAAAAATATTTTTTTATATTAAACTCCTTTCATATTTTTAATCCATAACCCATTTCATTTTTCCAACCCAAAACAATACAACTTCCCCTTTTATTTTTTCAACCCAACCGGCCAGCCCAAAACCGAAGCCCAACAACCATCTTTAATCTCCCCTCACCCAAAATAAATCAAAACCCACAAAACAAAACAAACCCCCCAATTTTCGGCCCACACCAGACCAGCCCATTCTCCCCAAAAACTCCCAAGCCCATCATCCCTTCCCCTTTACTTTCGTCAACCCATTCTCCCCAAACAGCCGACCCGAGCCCAATCCCAAAATAAAACCCCCATCGTCCAAACCAAATCCCAAAACCAGCGACGCCAAAAACCAGGCGACCTTCGAACCAACCCATCTTCATCACCAACGGACCACCGGACAAACACCGTCACCAACGTCCCTGCAACCCTGTCACCCTCTCTAGCTTTTCCCCCATCTTTTCACCCCTTTTTGCAGCCGACAAAGTTGTCATAGCCTTGTCCAAATCGACCAAAGGTCTGCAGAAGAGAGAAACCTAAAATCCGTTGGATTCAAGTTTGATTCCATCCAGTCCGAGCATAAATCCGGCTCCAACGGCTCTTTCCCTTGAGGATCGAGTCTTTGCAAAACCTGGAAAAAAAACCCATCCCCTTTTCATTTTGTTCAATCCGAGAATTCTCAGACCTTCTCCCTTCTTTTTGAATTTTGAATTTCAAACTGAAAAGTTTCTTGGAGAAGCTGCCGAAACCCCTCAATCTTGGCTATAAATACAGCCTTTTGGGTCGTGTTTAGGGGGGCGGATTTTTAGAGATAGAGAGGGACCCTTTTTGAACATTCTCACAAGTTATTTTGAACAAGTTTCGATTCCAAAAAATCCTTTCTTTTACTCTCGGTTCTGGCTCGACCAAAACCACAAAAACACTTAAGCTCATGTTCTTTTCAACTGCATAAACACACTCCTTCGAGCGGACTCGACGATTCGAAACAGGCCTCGGTTCGCTGCCCGGAGAACGTAAACTCAATTCCCCTCAGTTTTAGTTTTGCATACTTCTGTATTTTTGTTGTCGATGATCTGATAATGTGTTTATTTCACATTGATGTGCCTAAGCAATACATTCATTAAACCGTCTTTGGTTAATTTAGGTGTTTCTGCCTGTTATGTCCATGTTTGAACCCATAGGCAGCGTTATATGATGTATATGTTGTTCCAGTATACGTTTAGGAGGATTATGATTTGTTTGGTTAAATGCATTATGATGAATTAATAGGCTATTTTAACTGGCTACTCCTGCTCGGATATGCTGTATTAAGTTCATTATTAGTATTATATTTAGTATAATGAACTATATATTGTATTAGTATTTATTTAATGGAAGCATGATGCTAGATTGGCTAAGTGTTTGGCATGATATGTTGGTAACCTGTTACATGTCCTTTTCTGTGATGTAAAAAATGGTATAGGATAAACATCAATTTTGGGTCCTTAATGGCAAGACTACCAGCCTGTGTAATGAATTTAGGATAGTAAAATGTGATAAGAAGCTTTATGTGTGTATGTACTGGTTTCTGGACATTGTATAATCATGTTGGACTAAAAAAAAATTATAAATATCCTTATCTGACTGAGTCCTTTCAGTTGGTTCAATCCTAATAGGCATCAGTTGCTTAACAGTTGTGATATGTTGATTATTCGACTTGTAGTGTACTTGATAATTATCCCAACTATGTTATTCCCTATTCTGAAATATCACTAAGCATGAATGGGAATATGTGTGCTTAGTTTAGCCCGAGTGGTCCTGTATGTCTGAAATACCATATGTGAATGGTTATTTATTCATCTCTATGTCCCACATGTCAACTGATTGTACATTTGCTTTGTCTGTTTAACTGTTGAAATGCATCCATATTGTCATCTCACACCTTCTGAGTCATCTTATGCCACAACCTCTGTCTTTTAAGTTGTTTAAATGGTTCTTGCATTAATATTTTCTAGCTTGAGCCATGTTAAATCATGGACTATATTTTGCATTTCACATTTAGCCCCCAGTCATGTTTTCTGTAGTAAGCATGTATAGGGTATAACTTGATATTTAAACTATCTTTGTGTGAATGAAAGTGATTTGGATTTGGGGATAAAATGCCTTTGCCTTTTGATAATTTGTATCATATGTCTGAATGTGCTGCAATTGTCAAGTCTCTCCTGATGCATGTTAAAGTGTTGTCAATTTCTTAGATCAACCTCTCCTATCCCCTGTAGTTAGTTTGAGTGAAATCTGGGTAGAATCTCAAGACTCCCCCATTTTCTTTAACCTTTTGTCGAAGCAGGTGACCCTTGTATTGATTTGAGAGGCCTGCATCTGATTTTTCTTATATGACAGAAAGTGTGAACTTAGTTTTTGTTTTGTCTTGTAAACACGTGCTAATTAGATTTTCCTTCTGGTTTTTGTGCTTAAATTATGAGACCATGAAGTATGTTACTTAGTTTAGCGTACTTGTTTTAGTTCTTCACATGTTGGCATACCTTGCATGATTATTTCTGATTCAAATCTAAGTTTGGGTGTGTTAAGGGAGCCTGTTTGGTTTGATGTTTGTCTATTTGAACCATGTCAAGATGTCTGGGTACTCCTTTGGTTTATTTGGATCTGTTCATTGTGTTTGTTTTGGTTTGCCCATTTTTTTTATTTTATTTGAATCATATGAGATGCCCATGAATTTTCTTTCCTCTCGCTGCATTCTGAATCCACTCGTATCGGCTTATCTGCTCATTCTCTTTATGTGGTTTGTTGAAACTATGACATGATATACTCTAAAGTATAAAAGGTATACAGATTTAGTGTATATTGTGTGTATATATCTGTGTATACCTTTAAGTATATCAGATATATATATTCTGAATATCATGTGTATATCAACTTTTATGTATGTCTGGATACATGCAAAAAATAGTATTTCTAAGTGGGGAACTTGTCTATTTTTTAGGTTCTGTCAACTGTTTCATAGCTATACTTGTATATATATTTTCATGTTCCATGCTCTAATCCTTTTCTTTCTTTCATTTACATGAAATGCACCGGGAGCAACGAAGAGTCTCGTATTGAGACTCATCATGACCATTGCCGAACGAAGACCCGCATTCATACTCCTTGCATTCTCCAACCTCGGGATTTCAAAACCAATAGGGCTAGATGACATCGTCATCCGCCTTAGTTCCCCTTTTATTATTACTCTTTAATTCCGTTATTTCTATTTTTGGGCATGTAATAATTATCTAATGTTTGTGTGATTGTGTGATTGTTAGGATATTTAGAATAAATTAGGCCATGAATGAATAATTAATAGGGTAGTTTAAAAAACCGTCGCTAGTTTATTCATTTGTAGGCTCGGTTAATTCAAACTTAGAAACTCTCCGCTAGTTTATTTATTTTTAGGTTCGTCGTGCATATTTAAAAATTTCCAAAACAAGCTTTGATCATCCTCTGTTCACTTTATTAATTTTGCAACTCAAATGATTTCCAAAAGATTTACTTCTTAGGCATTATAAATAATTTGCTTTTACTATCAATTGTTAAAAATGCATCTCTTTCATTAATTATTTGCAAACCTCTTTTTAACTTATATACTTTAAACATGCATTTTCCTTAGTATAATAATTAACCTGAGTTTGACCGGATAACCGCAAGTTAGCGGATCTTAAAGGATGCTTAACCCCTTCCCTTTAGGATAATAAAGAACCCTTACCTAGAATCTCACTAGTTTCGCAGACATTAAAATCGGAGTTACATTGCAGCATTTAGTTTAATATTTATGTGTCCTAATTCACCGTAAAAGATAATTAGGTGGCGACTCCTCAATCATTTACCCAGGAATCACCCATACGTCTGTGCTCCGCTTTGACCCGAGCAGGTCAAAATAGGGCGCGACAGCATGGCGACTCCGCTGGGGAGTGTTTCAGGTTCTTAACCATAGCAAAATTCAGGTTAATTATTTGTGCTTTACTTTCACTCTTTGTTTGATGTATGCTTTGATTTGTTTCCTTTGTGAAATTTTGCGTGCATAAACTGTTTTAATTATTATATTCTCTTACTGCTTTCCTTAAATTGGCATTTCGCTCATATTTCTTCCACTCTGGAAAATTGACACTATCACACACTACACGCGAGGTGTGTTTTGCGCACCCGCAAATTTCTTTCAATCTACCAAATTTTAGGAGAGTTGGCGTATGCGCGGAGTGACCGGACCATCCGGTGGCCGCGTAGCCTTCTCACTCGAGTAGTCCGCTCGGGAACCTTGTGTCTAGTCAGCCAAATCTTATAAAATTTAAGATAGAGCTATACCACCCTTTATTTTAAGTCATGCATGCATACATCTTAGGTGAGTTGATCCTTGGCATCAACTCCACAATTAAGAAAACCACCAAGTTGTCGACGGGTCTCACAACCCAACGACCAATCAGCATATTATGTGTAACAGGATATTGATGGACGGATCCAAGCCTAAACAGTATGCCAAAATCGGAAAATGTATATTCATTTTATTTATTTTATTTTGTTATAGATGGAGTCTGTGCCGCAAGTCAGGATGGTGAGTGGGATTCCGAGCAAACTGAAAATATGGTGGACAAACTTTGACCTTGGCAGCCAAATGGCAATTAGGAGAAGATTAGGTTGCCTCGTTTCGTTGTTCGACATCTTCCCCGATCAACATTTGGTCAGAGCACTAATCCATTTTTGGGATCCGGATCGGGTTGTCTTCAGATTCGGAGATTTTGAGATGACTCCTACTTTGGAAGAAATCAACTATTTCACCAACTTGATCTACCAGGGTAGAGGACAAATTATCCCGCACTGTCAATCCGGAAAGAAATTTCTCCGCTACTTAGGGCTAAAGAACACTAAAAAACTCCTATGCTTTGAAAATAACTGGGTCTCGATGGATTATCTTTATGAGAGGTACGGTTGTCGAGACGGTTACAAGATATTCAAAAATGAATTTTCATGCACCCCCGATCATTGGCGGACCAAACGACCTATTGCATTTACTGTCGCATTTCTAGGGTCTCTGATATTCCCGCTTGAGTATGGAAAGATCAGTACCTGCATATGTTCCGTAGCACGGGCACTTTTCGAAGGAGCAAACGGAGCACAACTCACTTTGGCCCCTATGATCTTAGCAGAAATGTTTCGGGCTTTAGGGAAATGTAAAAGAGGTGAAACAGGTTTCTTGAAGGTCGCAACCTTATTTTGCAGATGTGGGCAATGGAACACTTCTATCAGCGCCCGAATATGGTCGACATATGCTTCAGCGAGTCGAACAAAATCGTCAGCTTTTACGACAGGACGAAGCAGTTCGTATCGCCTGTCGGCGTGAATGATTGGTATGGGTTTTTGGCGTCCCGCACCTGTGAACAGATCCAATGGAAATACCCTCTGCTCCCGAATGCCAAAAAAGCCTACATAAAATGCAAAAGGCTTTATTATATTGAGCTTATCGGGTTGAAAGGCCTCCAACCTTACGCTCCACTCCGCGTACTCCGACAGTTGGGACAAGAGCAGATAATCCCCCTCCGAGCAAATATGAGGATTTCTGAAATTCCATTCGGGCCGAATTTCATTGTCCCCAGAGCTAGGCAAGTCTTCGATGAATGGAACGATATTGACACAATAGACATTGGAGGTAGTCAGGCAGGAGGTACCCCCGAATATCGAGCGTGGCTACGAGAGGATTGGAGTAGTACAGACCATAGTCCTGATGGCGAGCAAGGTTTTGAAGATATCGGCACGACGATTTGGGTGAGGAATTTCCGGCTCAGAGACACAGTCGTTACCCCCGAAATGTGGCATCAAATGCAAAATATAGTGTAGTATCTAGAGGACGCAGGAGTCGGACCCAGCAATGTTAGGGTTCCATCTTCATCTCGGTGATCAAAAGGAAGATTTAGAACTTGAGCATAAATATCTTATGCTATCAGCTTTATTATTGTACGCATTATTATTTCAGTAAAAGTCAACCTTTATTTCCGACAAAAGGCATCACAATATTTGGCTTGGATCAATTTATCAGTCTCTTGCATATTTTGCGTTTAAGCCCACCTCAGGCATAAAGGAGGCCCCATGCACATTAGGACGCGCATTTAATTTCCATATAATCTATCTGCTACTTGTTTACTGTTTTCCACTCTATACATGTTATTCAAAGCAATAATTATTCGTCTCATACTAACTTGGTTTGTTTCATTTTTTGAAGAAAGTTTATTTTGCCTGCTTTATTTCCCAAAAGTTGATTCGCGTTGATTGAAACTGGCGGAACACCATTACTTCACGAGATCCAAGGCACAATCATCCGATAAAATGACTGATTCAGGGGCAGCCGAACAAACCGGTTTGGGACTTGTCGCTCTTCCGGGAGGTGAACCAGAGACATCGGAAAGGAGAAATACTTCCGTCCCGGATGAATACCTCGCCTAACCATCGCAAAGAAATGGCAACTATGCAACCGAGATCGAACGGCTCAGGAATCTTACCAATCTTTCCATCAAAGCATCAACACTCCATCGCTCGAACAAGAGACGAGCGCAACTGCACCACAAACCTTTCCATCTCATGAACCATCATTTCCCCAGAACCTTCCCCGAAATCCCTTACCAAGCAGAACCAATCCTCAACTCGCCAGCCCACAACGTACCAATCCGCATCCTATCAACCCGCAGGCCAGTCCACAATAAAGCCCGCTACAAAATGACCCAGTATCCTTCACAGCTCCATATATACATCAAGCTCCACTTACCCAAACTACCTCACTTGTCCAAAATATCCCTCCCACACTAAATTACCAGGCAACCCAACAAATACCAATGGCACACATCACTAACAAGCAGTATGTGCCACCGGTATATGCAACGGAAGCCCAACCTTCTACTTCTACCATACCAAACATACATCATCAGGAGATAGACCAATATGAAGAGATGGAAAGGCAAGCAAGGATTAGAAATGATGAAAGTATGGCAAGGGAAATTCATAGCCTAAAAGAAGCATTCAAAAATATTCAAACCAGCAAGGGGCATGAAGGACTCGAGTATGAAGATCTCTGCATGCATCCCGACGTTCGATTGCTCATCGGATATAAGGTGCCAAAATTTGACTTATTCGATGGAAAGGGAAATCCTCGCGCTCATTTAAGATCGTATTGTGACAAGGTGGTTGGAGTGGGTAAGGACCAGGTCATCATAATGAAGTTGTTCATATGAGTCCGACAGAGAAGCGCCGACTGGTACACAATCCAGACCCACGAAAATGGCATAAGCGGGCGCAATGGCACAGGATTTTGTGGATAGATTCAGGTTTAACACTGACACAGTCTTAGATAGATTTTATTTGATGAAGTTGGAGAAAAAATCTACGGAGACCTTCAGAGAATATGCCATGAGGTGGAGGGCGAAGCAAAGAAAGTTCACCGATGGCGGAAAGTGAGATGACCACGCTCTTTGTGCAATCTATGAAGGATGCAACTTACTATGAAAGAATGATAAGCGTCATCGGACGAAATTTCTCAGAAGTGGTAAGGATGGGAGATTTCATAGAGGAGGGTATCAAAACAGGGAGAATCACAAACTTGGCGGCGTTGCAGGCAACAAGTAAGGCCATTCAGTCAGACTCATTTGGAGGAACAATTAAGAAGAGGAGGGACGGAGCATCTCCTGTCATGGCGGTCCAGGAACATAGGTCCAACCAAATGCCAACCTACCAAAGCATATCATCCCAACCTCCCTACTATAATCAAAACACCCAAAATCCTCAGCCCTCCTACTATAGCCAAAACACACAAAGCCCTCAGCCTTATTGTCAACACTCACCTACTCCCTACCATGTCTACCATACCCAGCCAATATACAGTCCACCACGAGCACCTACCTATCCGAATTCTCCACAGTATCAACCCACATATCCACCTCAGCCACGAGCCCATCCACCAAATGCTCCTGCACCCGCATGACTACTTAAAAAGGCCACCAAAACATATACACATCTAGCCGAACCCCTAGCCCAGTTATATGAAAGATTGAGGACCGCGGGAATACTCCAGCCCATCCCAGGACATATCCCCAATCCTATTCCCAGATCGTATGATGAAACTAAGCATTGTGCGTACCACTCGGGGATCACCGGACATGACACTGGAGTTTGCTTTGCCCTCAAAGACAAGATCGAGGCTTTGATCAAAGAAGGAATTATCCAACTGAAAGGACCTCCCCCTAATGTAAATAATAACACTTTGCCAAATCATGACAATGCCAATGTAAACATGATTACCATTGATGAAGAAAATAGTTTGGAAGGGACCATTGTACCGGTCCGAACAGAGGAAAAGATCGAATCATCGGCTTTGATCACCCCTATAATTACAGTTCAAGTGAGGGCACCGTTTGAAGTGGAAGTACTTCCTCCGAAATCGTGGATAGTGACGCCGTCTGTTGATACCAAAACTGCCCCTTGGAGCTATTCGATTGGGGAAAGGAGCATGGGAAAGGAGAAACAAATTGTAGAAGTTGTCGTCGCTGGTATGACAAGATCTAGACGATGTTATGCCCCTGCAGACAATCCAAAAAAGGTTGTAACAGAGACTGAAGTAGAAGAGTTCTGGAGGAAAATGCCAACCAAGGAGTATTCTGTTATAGAACAATTGAAGAAAACACCGGCTCAAATTTCTTTGCTATCATTGTTGATGAATTCTCCGGACCACGGACGCGCTTTATTGGAAGTACTCAAAGAAGCTTATGTTCCGAGAGAGACCACGGGCGAGAAGCTCTCGGCCTTGGTCGGACAGATTTTAGAGGCCCATAAAGTCTCTTTTCATGACAAAGAATTGCCACCTGAGGGTTTGGGCCACAACAAAGCTTTGAACATAACGGTAAAGTGCATGAACAAGTTCATTTCTAAGGTATTGATTGATGGAGGCTCAGCCGTCAATATTTGTCCCGTGGCGACTCTCCGAGCCTTGGGAATTAGCATTGGAACGATTCGCGAAAGTCATGTGAGAGTTAAAGGCTTTGATGGAGCCCAAAGGAGCGTTATGGGAGAGATGGATTTAACATTGCAAATAGGACCCGTAGAGTTCGTCGTGGAATTCCAAGTGTTAGACATATCTACTGGTTATAATCTGCTAATGGGGAGACCTTGGATCCATGTGGCTGGTGCAGTTCCTTCTACTCTACACCAGAGCCTGAAGTTTGTCTGGGATCATCATGAGGTCGTGATACACGGAGAAGGGAGCAATTCAATATATCCCGAAGGACAAATCCCTGCTGTTGAAAGCGTAGATATACTAGATGGGTCTGTCTTCCATATTAGAGAAATTGCATGTGCCTCAAAAGCTAAAAAATTGAAATTACCCTGAGTTCTCACAATGGTGGCCCAGGAAATGTTGAAGAATGGCTTTAAGCCCGGTCGAGGCCTCGGATTGAATTTAGAAGGTATGGTAGAGCCTGTTTACTTGCTCAGTAAGAAGGATACTTTTGGTCTCGGATACAAACCCACTTCTAAAGAAGTCTTGTCAGTCAACCTCCGAAAGAAAAAGGACGCTCTCCTGCCAAAGTCTGTTCCACCCCTGAATCAGTCATTTGTCAAAGCATATGCCGCTCAGGAGTCAAAGGAAGATGATGCAGACGACCTCGCGGAAGGACTCAAAAGCCTTTTCATTGCAGAAGAAGAAATGGAATGCAATGTAATTCTGGATGATTTTGATGAAGGCCCAACTATTTGGGATGCAGAACACGGAGATATTTTGAAAAATTGGACCTGTGCCCCGGCCCTGTTTCTCCGGGAAGCTTGGTAGAAATTACCTTAGTACTTTTTTGAAACAATGCGATTCTAATTGAGGCTTGAATCGCATCTATGCATTTTAATGTGTTTTGCCTCCATCTTTTGAAAGCTTAAATGACAAATCCACATTGCTTTTGCTATTTCAAAATTTGTTTTGTTTACTAATTTTCTTTTCTCTTTCAAAGATGCAAACTAATAAATCATCGATAATGTGAATGTGACATGTAATGAAACAAACAAACAAAATCCAAACAATGAACAGGACTTGAAGAGTATGAGGAAGACTCATGACGGAAGAATTGACAGAGGAATTGGAACATTTTGAGAATAAACCAAAGCCAAATTTAGAAGAAACTGAGGCAATAAATTTGGGGGATGCAGAAAATGTGAAAGAAACAAGAATCAGCGTCCATCTGAACGCCCCACAAAGGAAAGAACTGACGGATCTTTTGAGACAATATATCGACGTATTTGCTTGGTCTTATGACGAGATGCCAGGGTTGAGCACGGATATTGTTTCGCATAGATTTCCTATCGATCCATCCTACCCTCCGGTGAAACAAAAACCAAGGAAAATCAAGCCTGATTTGAGTTTAAGGGTCAAGGAAGAGGTGTCCAAGCAATTCGATGCAAAGGTCATTCGAGTCACAAGATACCCCACTTGGTTGGCCAACATTGTACCTGTGCCAAAGAAAGATGGAAAGATACGAGTGTGCATGGATTATCGGGATCTCAACAAGGCCAGCCCGAAGGATGACTTCCCTCTTCCAAATATTCACATACTCATTGACAACTGTGCAAAGCATGAATTACAATCATTTGTTGATTGCTTTGCTGGTTACCACCAAATCTTGATGGATGAGGAAGATGCAGAGAAGACAGCATTCACTACACCTTGGGGAGTATACTGTTATCGGGTAATGCCGTTCGGACTCAAGAATGCAGGTGCCACCTACATGAGGGCCATGACTACCATTTTCATGATATGATCCACAAAGAAATAGAGGTCTACGTGGATGACGTTATTATCAAGTCGCGAAAGACTTCGGATCACTTGACAGATTTAAAGAAGTTCTTTGATCGGCTGAGGCGGTATAACCTAAAATTAAACCCTGCAAAGTGTGCGTTTGGTGTCCCTGCTGGGAAGTTGCTAGGTTTCATCGTGAGTAGAAGAGGTATTGAATTAGACCCCTCGAAGGTAAAAGTTATTCAAGACTTGCCTCCTCCAAAGAGTCGAAAAGACGTGATGAGTTTCCTTGGTCGCCTCAATTACATCAGCAGGTTCATAGCACAATCAA
The DNA here is from genome assembly GCA_029783415.1 of Anisodus acutangulus. Lineage (NCBI taxonomy): Eukaryota > Viridiplantae > Streptophyta > Magnoliopsida > Solanales > Solanaceae > Anisodus > Anisodus acutangulus. The sequence goes on from CM056489.1 coordinate 37,491,499, forward strand.
CAGTGATATGTGAGCCGATATTCAAGTTACTGAAGAAATACGCTGCTACCAAATGGACGACGGATTGCCAACAAGCTTTTGATAGAATCAAAGAATATCTGTCTAACCCACCTGTTTTGGTACCTCCAGAGCCCGGAAGGCCTTTGTTATTATATCTGTCTGTGTTAGAAAATGCGTTTGGATGCGTGCTGGGACAACACGATGAAACAGGAAAGAAGGAGCAAGCCATATACTACTTAAGCAAGAAGTTCACGTCGTATGAAGCTCGGTATACTTTGCTGGAACGCACTTGTTGTGCCTTGACATGGATTGCGCAAAAGTTTAGGCATTATCTGTCTGCATATACCACTTATCTCATCTCAAGGATGAACCCGCTCAAATATAATTTTCAGAAGCCCATGCCCACCGGGAAGCTAGCGAAGTGGCAAATCTTGTTAAGTGAATTCGACATCATATATGTCACCCAAAAGGCTATCAAAGGACAAGCACTAGCAGACCATCTTGCTGAAAACCCCGTGGATGAAGAATACATGCCTCTCCGGACTTATTTTCCGGACGAGGAGGTACTGTTTGTTGGAGAAGGCATCTCAGAAGAGTACCCGGGTTGGAGAATGTTCTTCGACGGAGCTGCAAACTTCAAAGGGGTTGGTATTGGAGCAGTTTTGATTTCAGAATCAGGTCAACACTACCCAATTTCGGCAAAACTCCGATTTCCATGCACCAACAATATGGCGGAATATGAAGCTTGTATACTCGGACTTAGAATGGCCGTTGATATGAACATTCAAGAATTATTGGTTATAGGTGATTCGGACTTATTGATTCATCAGGTGCAAGGCGAATGGGCGACCAAGAACGGGAAGATACTTCCTTACCTGCATTGCGTGAAAGAATTATGCAAAAAATTCAGCAAGATAGAATTCAAGCATATCCCACGAACTCAAAACGAAGTTCATTGATGCTCGCAACACTGTCCTCCATGATTCAACATCCGGATAAGAACTACATTGATCCCATCAAGGTGAGCTTATCGGATCAGCCGGCATATTGTTTCAATATAGATGGAGAGTTGGATGGAAAGCCTTGGTACCACGACATTAAGAGATATCTCAAGATAGGTGAATATCCAGAAGGCATAACCAGTATACAAAAGAGGACACTTAGGAGGTTAGCAAACCATTTCTTCCTAAACGGAGAAATCCTTTATCGGAGGACTCCAGATCTCGGTTTGTTAAGATGTGTTGATGCTCGAGAGGCAAGCAGTTTAGTTGAAGAGATACACGGAGGCACGTGCGGGCCTCATATGAATGCCTTCACTTTGGCAAAGAAGATTCTGAGAGCAGGATACTTTTGGATGACCATGGAAACAGATTGCATCCGCTTCGTGCAAAGATGCCATCGATGTCAGATTCATGGCGATCTAATCAAGGTGCCTCCTAACGAACTCAATGTGACGAGCTCTCCTTGGCCATTCGCAGCTTGGGGCATGGATGTCATTGGCCCTATTGAACCTGCCGCATCAAATGGACACAGATTTATTCTAGTGGCAATTGACTATTTCACAAAGTGGGTAGAAGCATCGTCCCACAAGTCAGTAACAAAGAAAGTGGTAGTTGATTTTGTCCGCAATAACATCATTTGTCAATTTGGAATCCCTGAGTCGATTATAACAGACAATGGAGCTAATCTCAACAGTAATCTGATGAATGAGATATGCGAAAAGTTTAAGATCACTCACCGCAATTCCACTCCATACCGACCTCAGATGAACGGAGCAGTCGAAGCAGCCAACAAAAACATCAAAAGAATACTACGAAAGATGATTGATAATTACAAGCACTGGCATGAGCATTTGTCCTTGGCACTTTTGGGATATCGCACTACAATCAGGACTTCTACTGGGGCAACGCCGTATCTATTGGTCTATGGAACAGAAGCTGTGTTACCAGCAGAAGTGGAAATACCATCTTTGAGAATTATCCAAGAAGCTGAGCTGAACGAAGCGAAATGGATACAGAATCGGTACGAACAATTGATGCTGATTGATGAAAAGCGATTGAACGCAGTCTGCCACGGACAACTTTATCAAAACAGAATGGCCAAAGCTTTCAACAGGAAAGTAAAACCAAGGACTTTCGAACCGGGGCAATTGGTGCTAAAACGCATATTCCCGCACCAAAATGAAGCTAAAGGAAAATTCGCACCTAACTGGCAAGGGCCTTATATGGTTCACCGGGTGTTGACTGGAGGAGCATTAATTCTAGCTGAAATGGACGGTGAAGTGTGGCCGAAAGCTATCAACGCGGATGCAGTGAAAAGATACTACATTTAGGATTTTTCTATGTAATGCATTTCTTATGTTGTAAAAGTTGCGCTCCCTGGCGGGATACGCAAAGAACCCATGTCGGGTTCCGTTTCCTAGATTGCAAATTTCCCCAGAAACACATTTCTTTGTAACATGAACTACGTTATGACCTGATTCCCTCGGCGGGATACGTAGGCGGCCACATCGGCTTCGGTCCCATTTTAGAAAATCCTTACAATCCCCTTTTGCTTGTAATGAACTACGTCACGACCTGATTCCCTCATGGGGATACGTAGGCGGCCTAAATCGGCTTCGGTCCCACCATTAGGAAATATTTTCTCCTTTATCTCACAAATGACAAAATGCACCCATCTGATCACCCTGATAGGGCAGGCAAGCAATCTACACAAGACTCGGTTGTCCGTTCAAAAGATCGTCATTCTCACATATCAGAAACTGGGGCATTTTTAAGGGATCACTGCTAGAGGACGCCGATAAACATGGAAAAGCATCGGCAAACTAAGTCTTCAGCCAGAAGAATTTTGGATAAGACGTTTGCTTTGTTTCACCGCATGTCACTGCTCGACAGACATTTATATATATATGCAGTAATTCTTATAAGCAAATTATTTTCAACAAACATTTTCATCAAAATTCGATAGAATTTTTATGTTTCTATTTTTAAGATGCATTTCTACAAATTGTTTTCGAATGTTTTCATTAACTACCGCCAAGATTGAAAGCGAGAGGGGCTACGAGTCCGATGTTAGCAGGACATGCAAATACCAAGGCCAAGCTACAAAGTCAACGCTAATCAACTCCCTCCCAAAACTCATAAATTTATTTGAGTACTGTGTTCTTCAGTCGAAAAACAGCAGGAAGCCGCAACATTTATGAGCAGATTCGCAAGGGCCTCCGCATCGCAACTCACTACAAGAATCACTTTCCTGTTTGGAGATTGTACAAAGACGTCATGCTAAACTACATGTTCCCAACCGTGTTGTGTCCACGCAAAGAACGGTATTTCAACTTACAGGGTCGCATTCTCATCTACTCAACTTTTGCATCGCTTATGTCCACACATTAACTATCATGGCATGGCAATAGGGCCACACTTTACATTACGTCAACACGACGTTTTAAATCAGCGCCCACCTTCTAACGCGGGTATGTTTTAAATCAGCGCCCACCTTCTAATGCGGGTATGTTTTAAATCAGCGCCCACCTTCTAATGCGGTATGTTTTAAATCAGCGCCCACCTTCTAACGCGGGTATGTTTTAAATCAGCGCCCACCTTCTAACGCGGGTATGTTTTAAATCAAAGGCCCACCTTCTAACGCGGTATGTTATAAATCAGCGCCACCTTCTAACGCGGGTATGTTTTAAATCAGCGCCCACCTTCTAACGCGGTATGTTTTAAATCAGCGCCCACCTTCTAACGCGGTATGTTTTAAATCAGCGCCCACCTTCTAACGCGGTATGTTTTAAATCAGCGCCCACCTTCTAACGCGGGTATGTTTTAAATCAGCGCCCACCTTTAACGCGGGTATGTTTTAAATCAGCGCCCACCTTCTAACGCGGTATGTTTTAAATCAGCGCCCACCTTCTAACGCGGGTATGTTTTAAATCAGCGCCCACCTTCTAACGCGGGTATGTTTTAAATCAGTCGCCCACCTTCTAACGCGGGTATGTTTTAAATCAGCGCCCACCTTCTAACGCGGTATGTTTTAAATCAGCGCCCACCTTCTAACGCGGTATGTTTTAAATCAGGCGCCCACCTTCTAATGCGGGTATGTTTTAAATCAGGCGCCCACCTCCTAATGCGGGTGTTTAAATTTCAGTCAGGCGCCCACCTCCTAATGCGGGTATTTAAATTTCAGTCAGGTGCCCACCTCCTAATACGGGTATTTAAATTTCAGTCAGGCGCCCACCTCCTAATGCGCGTATTTAAATTTCAGTCAGCGCCCACTTCCTAACGCGGTATTTAAATTTCACCAGCGCCCACCTCCTAATGCGGGTATTTAAATTTCAGTCAGGCGCCCACCTCCTAATGCGGGTATTTCAATTTAAGTCAGGCGCCCACCTTCTAATGCGGGTACTTTATTTTAAAGTATAAATAGGCGCCCGCCAACGACATCATCTGCACAACATTAAGCAACGACATCATTTCAACTTACAAAGTCATATTCTCACATACATATCTTATGCAACTGTTATACACTAACTTTTATCTTAGCTCTGGTCCACAGGAATTTGAATCGGCGGGAGCTTTCAGCATAACGTGGAACTATATCTCACAGCGAACCAAGGCAATTTGGTCAACGACCTACTTCGAACTTCGATCCGCTCTTTCCCAATAGTTTTGTTACATCTGCGACCAGTGTCATCATAACTCGACACTGGGGCAATATTTCTTGAATCCGCACCAACTTTTTCAATAATTTCTCTCCCCCTGGGATCTTATTTCTACCTATGATCTTCCTGCAGTCCCGATGATCAGGACAAAATTGGCTACTCAGTCAACTTCTTTGGCCGAAAACTCTTTCATCGTCTCCGTCCAAAGAGGGGCATCTGTTGACACCCAATTTTGTCCCGTCTTTTCCAATTTATTTGCAGTGTTAAATATTTTTAGCACCTCAAAACAATTTTAATCTATATACATACATACGTATATATATATATATATATGTGTGTATATATCTCATTATTATTATTATTCACATTTTTATTATATCATTTGCATTTTATAATAATCATAAGTTATCCGAAATTCTATGTTATTTTATTCTCGCAAAATTGCATCGCATTTCCTTTTTATTAAGCATTAAACATTTCGCAAATATTATATTTTTATTATTATCACGTCGTTATGTTATTTTAAATAATTCACATCTTCTACAAAACAAAAAAATATTTTTTTATATTAAACCCCTTTCATATTTTTAATCCATAACCCATTTCATTTTTCCAACCCAAAACAATACAACTTCCCCTTTTATTTTTTCAACCCAACCGGCCAGCCCAAAACCGAAGCCCAACAACCATCTTTAATCTCCCCTCACCCAAAATAAATCAAAACCCACAAAACAAAACAAACCCCCCAATTTTCGCCCACACTGGACCAGCCCATTCTCCCCAAAAACTCCCAAGCCCATCATCCCTTCCCATTTACTTTCGTCAACCCATTCTCCCCAAACACCACCCGAGCCCAATCCCAAAATAAAACCCCCATCGCCCAAACCAAATCCCAAAACCAGCGACGCCAAAAACCAGGCGACCTTCGAACCAACCCATCTCCATCACCAACGGACCACCGGACAAACACCGTCACCAACGTCCCTGCAACCCTGTCACCCTCTCTAGCTTTTCCCCCATCTTTTCACCCCTTTTTGCAGCCGACAAAGTTGTCATAGCCTTGTCCAAATCGACCAAAGGTCTGCAGAAGAGAGAAACCTAAAATCCGTTGGATTCAAGTTTGATTCCATCCAGTCCGAGCATAAATCCGGCTCCAACGGCTCTCTCCCTTGAGGATCGAGTCTCTGCAAAACCTGGAAAAAAAACCCATCCCCTTTTCATTTTGTTCAATCCGAGAATTCTCAGACCTTCTCCCTTCTTTTTGAATTTTGAATTTCAAACTGAAAAGTTTCTTGGAGAAGCTGCCGAAACCCCTCAATCTTGGCTATAAATACAGCCTTTTGGGTCGTGTTTAGGGGGGCGGATTTTTAGAGATAGAGAGGGACCCTTTTTGAACATTCTCACAAGTTATTTTGAACAAGTTTCGATTCCAAAAAATCCTTTCTTTTACTCTCGGTTCTGGCTCGACCAAAACCACAAAAACACTTAAGCTCCTGTTCTTTTCAACTGCATAAACACACTCCTTCGAGCGGACTCGACGATTCGAAACAGGCCTCGGTTCGCTGCCCGGAGAAGGTAAACTCAATTCCCCTCAGTTTTAGTTTTGCATATTTTTGTATTTTTGTTGTCGATGATCTGATAATGTGTTTATTTCACATTGATGTGCCTAAGCAATACATTCATTAAACCGTCTTTGGTTAATTTAGGTGTTTCTGCCTGTTATGTCCATGTTTGAACCCATAGGCAGCGTTATATGATGTATATGTTGTTCCAGTATACGTTTAGAGGGATTATGATTTGTTTGGTTAAATGCATTATGATGAATTAATAGGCTATTTTAACTGGCTACTCCTGCTCGGATATGCTGTATTAAGTTCATTATTAGTATTATATTTAGTATAATGAACTATATATTGTATTAGTATTTATTTAATGGAAGCATGATGCTAGATTGGCTAAGTGTTTGGCATGATATGTTGGTAACCTGTTACATGTCCTTTTCTGTGATGTAAAAAATGGTATAGGATAAACATCAATTTTGGGTCCTTAATGGCAAGACTACCAGCCTGTGTAATGAATTTAGGATAGTAAAATGTGATAAGAAGCTTTATGTGTGTATGTACTGGTTTCTGGACATTGTATAATCATGTTGGACTAAAAAAAAAAATTATAAATATCCTTATCTGACTGAGTCCTTTCAGTTGGTTCAATCCTAATAGGCATCAGTTGCTTAACAGTTGTGATATGTTGATTATTCGACTTGTAGTGTACTTGATAATTATCCCAACTATGTTATTCCCTATTCTGAAATATCACTAAGCATGAATGGGAATCTGTGTGCTTAGTTTAGCCCGAGTGGTCCTGTATGTCTGAAATACCATATGTGAATGGTTATTTATTCATCTCTATGTCCCACATGTCAACTGATTGTACATTTGCTTTGTCTGTTTAACTGTTGAAATGCATCCATATTGTCATCTCACACCTTCTGAGTCATCTTATGCCACAACCTCTGTCTTTTAAGTTGTTTAAATGGTTCTTGCATTAATATTTTCTAGCTTGAGCCATGTTAAATCATGGACTATATTTTGCATTTCACATTTAGCCCCCAGTCATGTTTTCTGTAGTAAGCATGTATAGGGTATAACTTGATATTTAAACTATCTTTGTGTGAATGAAAGTGATTTGGATTTGGGGATAAAATGCCTTTGCCTTTTGATAATTTGTATCATATGTCTGAATGTGCTGCAATTGTCAAGTCTCTCCTGATGCATGTTAAAGTGTTGTCAATTTCTTAGATCAACCTCTCCTATCCCCTGTAGTTAGTTTGAGTGAAATCTGGGTAGAATCTCAAGACTCCCCCATTTTCTTTAACCTTTTGTCGAAGCAGGTGACCCTTGTATTGATTTGAGAGGCTGCATCTCGATTTTTCTTATATGACAGAAAGTGTGAACTTAGTTTTTGTTTTGTCTTGTAAACACGTGCTAATTAGATTTTCCTTCTGGTTTTTGTGCTTAAATTATGAGACCATGAAGTATGTTACTTAGTTTAGCGTACTTGTTTTAGTTCTTCACATGTTGGCATACCTTGCATGATTATTTCTGATTCAAATCTAAGTTTGGGTGTGTTAAGGGAGCCTGTTTGGTTTGATGTTTGTCTATTTGAACCATGTCAAGATGTATGGGTACTCCTTTGGTTTATTTGGATCATTCATTGTGTTTGTTTTGGTTTGCCCATTTTTTTATTTTATTTGAATCATATGAGATGCCCATGAATTTTCTTTCCTCTCATTGCATTCGAATCCACTCGTATCGGCTTATCTCGCTCATTCTCTTTATGTGGTTTGTTGAAACTATGACATGATATACTCTAAAGTATAAAAGGTATCTGATTTAGTGTATATTGTGTGTATATATCTGTGTATACCTTTAAGTATATCAGATATATATATTCTGAATATCATGTGTATATCAACTTTTATGTATGTCTGGATACATGCAAAAAATAGTATTTCTAAGTGGGGAACTTGTCTATTTTTTAGGTTATGTCAACTGTTTCATAGCTATACTTGTATATATATTTTCATGTTCCATGCTCTAATCCTTTTCTTTCTTTCATTTACATGAAATGCACCGGGAGCAACGAAGAGTCTCGTATTGAGACTCATCATGACCATTGCCGAACGAAGACCCGCATTCATACTCCTTGCATTCTCCAACCTCGGGATTTCAAAACCAATAGGGCTAGATGACATCGTCATCCGCCTTAGTTCCCCTTTTATTATTACTCTTTAATTCCGTTATTTCTATTTTTGGGCATGTAATAATTATCTAATGTTTGTGTGATTGTGTGATTGTTAGGATATTTAGAATAAATTAGGCCATGAATGAATAATTAATAGGGTAGTTTAAAAAACCGTGGCGAGTTTATTCATTTGTAGGCTCGGTTAATTCAAACTTAGAAACTCTCCGCTAGTTTATTTATTTTTAGGTTAAATCGTGCATATTTAAAAATTTCCAAAACAAGCTTTGATCATCCTCTGTTCACTTTATTAATTTTGCAACTCAAATGATTTCCAAAAGATTTACTTCTTAGGCATTATAAATAATTTGTTTTTACTATCAATTGTTAAAAATGCATCTCTTTCATTAATTATTTGCAAACCTCTTTTTAACTTATATACTTTAAACATGCATTTTTCTTAGTATAATAATTAACCTGAGTTTGACCGGATAACCGCAAGTTAGCGGATCTTAAAGGATGCTTAACCCCTTCCCTTTAGGATAATAAAGAACCCTTACCTAGAATCTCACTAGTTTCGCAGACATTAAAATCGGAGTTACATTGCAGCATTTAGTTTAATATTTATGTGTCCTAATTCACCGTAAAAGATAATTAGGTGGCGACTCCTCAATCATTTACCCAGGAATCACCCATACGTCTGTGCTCCGCTTTGACCCGAGCAGGTCAAAATAGGGCGCGACACATTCAAGCGTCATCAACAGCGTCTGAAAGCACTTTTTCTGCTGGAAGATTTCAAATAGGAAAGCACAAACACTCATTGGCGGGAGACACCTTGGATATTGTAATTCTATTCAGAGATTGGATTCGAGCAGAGCGTAGAAGGTGCGGTCAACCAGAGATCAACGAAGAAGACGACTACAACTACAACGAAATATTGTCTGAGGGAACAGGAAGCGACGTCAAACAATTTGACCAACAACTTCCAATTCAACCGAAGATCCTCAAGACATTGTTGAGAAATTAGAAAAGGTATGGTTAACTATGTAATTTTTTTAATTGCAATTTTACTATATGGTTTGCAAATTTTGAACAACGAAACAAAGTTGCAATTTTGAAATTGTATTACAAAAAAATTAAATTTCTATTAAATAATATAAGAGGCACAAAAATAGTCTTGGGATATTTTTATTACACCGTCTTGTTCAATTATTGAAGTGTTTAAATATTTTTTTAAAATTAAGTGTTTAAAAAAAATCTCCCTACCGACCCAATCCGACCCCTCAAAACCCGTCCCCCTTCCGGCGGGATGTGGGACGGGACGGGACCTAGTCCTGTCCCACCAATCCCGACCCGCTAATCCCGCCGGAGCCCGCGTCCCGACCCTCTCCCGTCCCGCCAGGATTGGTCCCGGCCCGCCCCGGCCACTCCTGCGGGAATGATTTAGCAGATCCAAAAACTAAAAATAGTGCCCCTAGTTGGTACTATCGAATAATCTGACAAATTGAATGCGGCATAGATAAAATGTCAGTTCTACTTTAAAATAGTTCGGTGTTGAAAATAATAGAAATATAGAAGACTAGTAGAAGGACAAAATTGTAAATTTACTTCATTCAGAAAATTAGTTAAAGTGGTTAATAAGCTATAACAACCAATGAGGTAGTTAGTTAGGAGTCTATTCATTTTTAGTAGAAGTTAATCTCTATATATAGAGTTGTATGATGTTATACACATCACATTATTGAATACAAGATTAATCATCCTTCTCTTATTACATTTTTCTTTTCTCACTTCTGCTCCGATGGCTTCTTCTCCCTTCTCTTAAAGTTCTTCATTCTTCTTCTTCTATGTTAATGTAGAATAGTGTAAATCACATTGATGGAGTTCTCTTATTAATGTAATAAATAGAGAGAGAGAGTATACAATTGTAGTCCTAATAGAATTAGGATCTTTATTTTACATTAATTACATTAAATATTAATTACATAATATATTGTGAATATATATGGAATATATTCACTATCACATCCCCTCAGTCGGAGCGGGAGGAGGCCGGACGCTGAGACTGAATCTGAAATCAAGGAACAGTTGTCGAAGAAGCCCCTTTGTGAAGATATTTGTGTACTGATACGAAGAAGGAACATGCAACACCCTAACGTGACCCAATGCAACCTTCTCACGAACAAAGTGAATATCTATCTCAATATGCTTGGTTCGCTGATGCTAAACCGGGTTATGTGACAAGTAGACTGCAGAAATATTATCACAGTAAATCAAAGATGCCTTACGTATGAGGCAATGAAGCTCAAGAAGGAGATTTCGGAGCCAACATAGCTTGGCAAAAACATTCGCAACGCCTCGATATTCTGCTTCTGCACTCGAACATGAAAGTGTGGCTTGCCGCTTGGCATACCACGATATAATATTATCTCCCAAAAATACACAATAGACGGACATAGAGCGATGGGTGTCCGGACAGCGTGCCCAATCTGCGTCTGTGTAAGATAGCAATCTAGATGGTGCGGAGGGATATAAATAAAGTTCATAGTCAAGTGTGCTCTTAATGTACCGAATAATACGCTTAAGAACTGTAAAGTGAGGCTCCCTAGGAGCGTGCATGAACAAATACACATGTTGAACTGCATATGCAATATTGGGGCGAGTGAAGGTGAGATATTGGAGACCTCTCTTTATTCTAGTGAATAAATTATTTAAGTTCGCTCTGGATGGTCAAATTCATGAATCTGTATTGATTTATATAACGTGGACACAATTATCGGTTAATCACATGCATGTGCGACAAATTTAATCCATGGGATCGAGTTGTGTTCTTTTAATGTAATCCTTCTTACAAATATACCACACCTAAATTCCTCATTCAAACTTATTCTACATTTAGGAAAGTATGCTCGGTTTAGAATTTATTTGTTTGCCTGATTATCACATAATGGAATTTTGAATCCTTTTACTCGCGAGGAGCTAATGAGTTTCGACCTAACCTCAGGCTTCTGATAAATTAAGTTGTGAATATCGCTTGATATCTTTCCGACCATAGATATATCTGCTTACTTATTTAGGATTAATGGCTCTTTACTAATATAATATTCCCTCTGTCTCAAAAGATTGTCTCACTTTCCTTATTAGTTTGTTCCCAAAGATTGACACATTTATATATTTAAAAATAATTTAATTTTATGAGATGATTTACAACTACACAAATATGTGAATTAATGAAAGTAGTAATTGATAGTAATATATGCCATATATATTCACAATATATTCTGTGATTAATATTTAGTGTAATTAATGTAAAATAGATATCCTAATTCTATTAGGACTATAATGGTCTACCCTAAACCCTAGTGTTGCCGCCATACCCCTCCCCTCCGCTTCCCTCTTCCGGGGGAAAATCAACTGTATACAACCCTATATACCACTGCTCCTTCGTGATATACAGCTTGTATACCCTACTCCTCCCTGATATACAGACTCTTCTCTACATACAAACCTATATACCCCAGATATACCGTGATATACAACTCTCAATCTCTCCCCTTCTTCTCAAAACGAACATGTATACCACTGATATACAATGATATACACAGCACCCAACCCCCATATTCCCTATTTGTGGCCCGTATACATTAGGTATACATGCGATATACACCACCTAAGACACATATCACCCATACAGAACTGTATACCACTGTTATACAGCTGATATACGGCAGCCCCTCACCCGATATTCTTCCAAATATTTTCAGCTACCCTAATGGATTCTCCCACTTCTGCTTCCTCAACTCTTGACATCACAAATCCTCCACCCTCTTCCATCTCCACCATTTTTCATTCAATTTTCGCCATAACCAATATCAAGAACTTCATACCGCTGAAAATTTTGCAAATATGGCCGACTATTGCAAACGTCTAAAATTAATTGCTGACCAATTATCTAATGTAGGCAATCCAATTTCAAACACCAAGATGGTTTTGCGATTAATTAATGGTTTATCGAAAGGTAACTACGACACCCTTGCTACGATGATCCAACAATCTGATCCCCTACCGAGTTTCAACAAAACCCGGTCCCAGATGTTGTTAGAGGAGAGGAGATGAGATGAGCAAAACAGTACAAATACAATCCCAAGGCCTTGGTAGTCAACACCATAGCCGATGCACCCGTCGGTCACCTGCCAGTCAGCCGCCGCACTCCGACCCCGTCTGCCGCAAAACAACCGCGGTGGCGGTCGAGGCAGAGGTCGCGGGGGTGGCCGAGGAAACAAAGGAAAAGGCCGCAGGGGTCGGGGCCAGGCCGCCAGCCCACAGCAGTAGGCACATCACCCAACACAGTGGGTCGACCCACTGCCATGGCAGTACTTTGCAAACATGGCCTCCCCAGCAGTCGTGGCCCATCAGCAGCAGCCGAGGCCCATCATCCAGTGGCCCAGGCAAGCAGCCACCAGGCCCACTTCTCACAGGCCCAGCAGTCCACATCCGGCCCAATTCCAACCAATTTGGGCCAGGCTTTCGGCACTTTAAATATTCAGCAGCCCGACGATACATGGTATATGGATACATGTGTCATGTCTCACCTCACCAACAACTCTGGTAATCTTCTTCAACTACGCAATTTAAATACTCCTCAATCTATTATGGTCGAAAATGGTCATCGCATTCCAATTCAAGGGTTTTTCCACACACTAACTCCACCACCGCACCCTCACTACTCCCTTAAACACGTCATTTATTCCCCTAACATTATCAAAAACCTTATCTCTGTTCGAAAATTTGCCACTGATAATTCTGTATCTATTGATTTTTTGGAGAATAATGTTTTTTTGTAAAACAAACACATGGAGGATAGTGTTTTAAATACCACCAATTACCATTTAAGAAAACAAAAGAAATGAAGTGATAAACAAATGAAAAAAACAAAATTTTCTGTGTCGTGTACGGTAGGACCTGAATTTTGATCGAGTGCAATATGAATATTCAGGAAAATAGGCGGTATATATATATAAAAATAATTGTCACCTAACCAGGAAAGAAACCAATACATGTAAATAAATGGAGAAGCCTAATTTATTAGTGCCTTACTCCCCAATGTCAAGCCAAGTTGTCAGTTTCACGGACTTACAAGTCAAGCAAACTTCTGGATTAATTACTTCAACCAGCTATATAGTGGGTCTTGACACCACCATAAATCTACCACTACGCTGATATATATGATAGAACCAATAAAAATACAGGCTCCATTTTTGGTAGTATAAGTTTTTTTTGTTTGTCGAAGCGTTATCTTTTTTTTTTTGTCTAAATCTTTGTTTGTTCTCGAAAATCAGAATTTGGTTATACTTTGCATGTTTTTATTAATTTCGGGATTTTTCTGAATTTGATGATTATTAGTACTTTGTAAGTTTTCATACGAAGACTTAATTCTATTTTTCTGAACCTTATTTGTTTTTGGAAAATAGGATTTGACTCAGATGGCCATTTTTGTTAATTCCAGAATTTATCTAAATTTACTAATTTAGTAGGGATCACTAAGTTTCCGTACCAAGACTCAGTCTCATTATTCTTATGGTTCATTTGTTCTCGAAAAATAGGCTTTCGGCTAAGTTAGATAATTCAATTATAGTCAAATAACAATTTTTAGTTAAATTTGAAGTCCTAAATATTAGGTAAATCTTTAATATTATAATTTTATCCAATATTGAATTGCTTCTTTAAGGGTATTTTAGTTCCTAAATGGTATAAAAATTATTCAATATTTGAAGAATATTTTGATTAACAAACATTTATATTCACGGTCTTATAATAATATAGATAGAGATAGATAGATAGAATCAAGCATAGGATGGGCAGTAGACACATTTATGACAATCTCACTCCAAGTTTGTCAAAAGCTTCCTATTTATTTTGAAAACAATTGGTACTAGTATTGAATTATCTGATAAATTAAATGCGGCACAAATAAAATGTCAGTTTTACTTTAAGATAGCTCGGGCATGCATTCTTTTTCTGAAAAGAGGAGTTGATTGCTTTATCACACCAATCATCTTAGTGTTGGAAGTTCTAGCAATGATCAGCTAAGCAAAAGATAGTATATAACAATTTCATATTCATTAGATAAGAAATTATAAATCTGTTCTTAGTGAGGACAATCTCAGTGGGACAATCAAATCAGTTGAGTGCAGCAGCATACCAATAGGTAGATTATTAAAATAGGTTAGGTCCATTTATGGTAATATAGGATTTGATAATTATGGTAATATAGGATTTGTAGTACTATTAGAATAGGATTATCCTTTATCCTATTAGACTAGAAAAATGAAGATCTTGCCTCTATATAAGGAGGTCATTATCATGAATGAAAAGTAGAAAGAATTCTCTCATTATTCTTGTTTCTCTAAATTCTACTCCATATCTAGATTTTAACATGGAATCAAAGCCACGTTAAAAAGAACACAAAAACTCTAAAACAATGACAGGTAACGATAAAGAAATCGGCAATACCGGCAAAGGAATTGCTAGTGAAGAAAACAAAACACAAAGGAAAATAATATCTCCCTACGACATTACGTCCAATGATAACCCAGAATTGTGGTGACACAAGTTCAGTTGAAAGGGGGAATTTATGAAGAATGGGCTAGATCCACGAGGACAACCCTAAGAGTAAGAAAGAAGTTCAGCTTCGTCGACGGTACAATAAAAAAACCGATGAAAAGTTGTCGGACTTGGAAGATTGATGGACTATAAACTCACTGTTGGTGTCGTGGATTCGCAACACCATAAAACTGACACTTCACTCAATAATTACACATAAAGAGGAAGCGGAAGAATTATGGACGAGCATCCGAGAGTAGTTCGTCGTTATTAACGGCCCGCGGATGCAACAACTAAAGGCGAAACTAGTAGAGTGCAAGTAAAAGGAAATTACCATAGTGGATTACTATGGAAAACTCACTAAGTTGTGGAAGGAATTGACGAATTACGAATAGGTCCCAACTTCTACGTGCAGAAAGTGCACGTGCAATCTAGGAACGGTCCTAAAAGTCAAAAGAGAAGAAGAAAAAATGCATTTTTTTCTCATGGGATTGGATGAGGGAACGTATGGAATGGTGAGGTCGAACATACTGGCCCAGAAATCATTGCCATCATTAAATAAGGTCTATTCGAAATTGGTGCAAGAAGAGCATGTGAGAAGAGTCACACAAAAAACAGAGGACCGGAGTGAAACCATGGCTTTTGCCGTACAGGAAAGAAACCCTTACCTTGACCAAGGTAAATGAAAACCTAATGGTGATTTTTCACACATTACAAGAGATTTGGACATATTATATGTTTTCGACTCATTGGTTATCTGGATTGGTGGCAAGGAAATAATTAAGAGATGAGAAAATCGGAGGATGAAGATGAGGACATCAACAACATTAGAGGGGTGGATCGGGATTCGGTTTTAGAAGAGGAAACTGTCGGGCTAACACTGTGGTTGTCAAATAAGGAACTCAGGCGGAGACAGGATCGGTGAACACAAGTGGCACAGGACTTCACAATTTGAGCGATGAGATCCGGAAGACTGTGATTCACATGTTGAATTCCCAGAGAATAAACCTAAATGGGAAGATGGATAGTAAGACCAAAAACTCATCCTAAATCATAGACTCTGGATCTACCAACCATGTGACAGGTAATCCGGAGGAACTGAGCAATAAGCGAGACATTCCTAAGTGTCTGGTTGGTCTTCTGGATGAAAGTAGCTTGGTGGCTACAAAAGAAGGAACAACCAGACTAAATGACAGGATATGGTTGAAGAACGTTCTTTATGTTTCAGATTTGACATGCAATTTAATTTTTGTATCACAACTAGTTGATTATTTAGATTGTGATGTGACATTTAATAGAATTATGTGTGTTATACTGGACTCCACCACGAGGAAGCTGACTAGGAAGGGTGAGCGGTGAGGTGGCCTTTACTATTTTCATAATATTCCGATGATACAGGCTATGAAGGCAGAGGCAATTGATTGGTTCGATCTTTGGCATAAATTGGTGGGTCATCGTTCAGCACAAGTAATGAAGTCTATTATGGAATTAGGCTTAAATGAGAGTGGTGATAGATTAGATAGAGAATATGATGTATGTCAACGAGCAAAGCAAACGAGAAGTGTTTTTCCTTTAAGTGATAATATTGATTCGGATACTTTTGAGATGATCTATTATGATTTATGAGGATCATATAGAACCTCTTCCTCTTGTGGTTCTTCATATTTTTTTACTATTATGGACTATCGTTCACGAGTCATGTGGATATTTCTCTTAGTTGATAAGAAAGAAATGTTTCAAATCCTGAAGAATTTCTTCGCTCTAATGGAGAGGCAGTTCGGAAAAATGGTGAAAATAGTTAGAAGTGATAACGGAACTGCGTTCATATGTATGAAGACTTACTTCTTCGAACATGGAATTATGTTTCAAACATATTGCACAGGGACACCTCAGCAGAATGGAAGAGTCTAAAGAAAACATTGTCACATTCTTAATGTGGCGCGAGCATTAAGATTTTCGGGTCATCTTCTTATTAAATTTTGGGGGGAAATATTTTTTGACTGCGGGGTATTTGATCAATAGAACACCGTTTTCGATTTTGAATGGAAAACTCCTATAAAATTTTGTACGGGAATGCACCCCGGTATGATCACTTAAGGGTGATAGGGTCATTATTGCTACGCACACAAAAAGAGAATAATGGGGGACAAGTTTGAGAGTCGGAGGTGTGTCTTCTTAGGATACCCTTATGTAAAGAAGGGTTGGATATTATATGACTTAGAAAATGGTGAATATTTGATCTCAAGAGATGTGGATTTCTATGAGACTAAGTTCCCCTTCGATGTAAGACCGAGCAACTTAACCGATAGCATAGAAGCAATACCGAACGGAGGAGAATCTTTGGAACAAATTATGTTAACGTGGACGAAACAGATGGAGGAATAAACCAACACAACTTCGAAGAAAATAGGGATAATAATATAGGTACGAACAAAACTCAGATGGGGGGAGTACGGACACCGAATGCCAAACCTACGGATCAGTAGGATTCAGATTGGACAGTGGCCGATCTGGATAGAGATAACATAGAGGAAGTACAGCCGCAAGGTATCCATACCAACAAAATGCATTTGGACGAATAACTGGGTTGAGGTAAACGTCAAAAGCATGAATCAATTCGGCTACGCGACTACGTCATTAAACCTTTCTAGAAACAAAGTCCATGAACTCATCCACTCGATCCTCAGCAATCCTCCGATGCACCTTATCTTTTAACTAACTATATATCATGTAATAATTTTTCCTCGTAACACCAAAGGTTTCTTGCAGCAATTACCACAAGAACCGAACCAAAAACCTTTTCAGAGGCAATGAAAAAGGAACATTGGAAAGTAGTCATGCGACAAGAGATCCAAGCATTGGAAGATAATGGAACATGGACACTGGAAACTTTTCCACCAAATAAGAAAGCACTCAGTTGTATCTGGGTTCACAAAATCAAGTACAACTCTGACGGCACAATCGAGCGATATAAAGCTCGTTTGGTCATCTTTAGAAATAAATAGGAGGAATGAATTGACTACAATGAAACTTTCGCTCCGGTTTCTAAGGTTGTAACTGTTCGGATCTTCTTAGTTGTTGCGGCTGCGCAAAATTGGGAGTTGAATCAGATGGATGTGCATAATATTTTCTTACACGGCGAGCTTATAGAGAAAGTTTATATAAAATTTCTATCGGGATTTCGTGTTCCTAATCCGGGGCAAGTATGTCGACTCCGAAAATCTTTGTATGGTTTGAAGCAAGCACCAAGGTATTGGTTTGTGAAATTGTCAAGTGTTGTGATAAAATATGAGTTCAAACAGTCGTACTCTGATTATTCTCTATTCACTATGCACCGAGAAAGTATGCAACTTAATGTCTTAGTCTATATGGATGACTTGATTATCTCTATAAATGACCATAGCGCCATTGAACGATTCAAAGACTATATCTGCACCTATTTTCACATGAAGGATTTGGACCATTTAAAGTACTTTTTGGGAGTTAAAGTTGCACGTGGACCAACTGGATTATTTCTCTGTCAACGAAAATATGTCTTGGATATAATCTCTAAGTCCGATTTACTGGGAGTTAAACTAATTAATAATCCTATGGAATAGTATCACGATTTGACATTGTCCAAAAGAGCTACTTTAGGAGATCCAGAACCATACCGACGTCTGGTCGGTAGACTAATATACCTCAGTTTCACGATACCTGAGTTGTCGTATTGCGTGCATGTTTTATCCCAATTCATGCAGCAACCAAATGAAGCACACTGGAATGTGGCTCTTCGTGTGGTGTGGTACTTGAAGAAGAACCCAGGACAAGACATTGTGATGAGAAAAGATTGTGATCTCCAGTTGTATGGATAGTGTGATTCGGACTTGACCGGATGTCTGTTGACTCGAAAATCACTTATCGGTTGGTTTATATTCCTCGAAAATTCACCCGTATCATGGAAAACTAAGAAGCATCACATTGTCTCTTGCTCGTCAACAGAGGCGGAAAATCGGTCAATGACAATGACAGTCTGTGAGTTGAAATGGTTAAAGGGAATTTTACATAGTTTGGATGTTGAACATAAATCTCTGGTTAAAATGTATTGTGATAGTCAAGCATCATTGTATATTACGTGAAATTCGATGTTTAATGAACGGACTAAACACATTGAAGTCGATTGTCACTATGTTAGGGATGCGCTCCAATTCGGAACAATACTTCTCAGTCATGTGTCAAGCAGTGAGCAATTGGTCGATGTGTTTACAAAGGCTTTGGGCAAATCGCATCATGGATATTTACTTGGCAAATTGGGTATTCGAGACCCTCATGCTCCAACTTGACGGGGGTATTAGAATAGGTTAAGTCCATTTATGGTAATATAGAATTTGGTAATTATGGTAATATATGATTTATAGTCCTATTAGAATATGATTACCATTTACCCTATTAGACTAGGAAAATGATGATCTTACATCTATATAAGGAGGTCATTATGATGAATGAAAAGTAGAAAAAATTCTCCCATTATTTTTGTTTTTCTAAATTCTCGTCCCTGTCTCGATTTTAACATATATTGTCATTTTGGTACTGTTTGGATAAAGGGCAGGAGCCATAATCATCGACAAAGAGGAAGGTTTAAAAGAGATCAAACATATTGAGGAAGAGCTTTCACAAACACCAAGATAATAGTTGATAGCTGATGTCACTAATCTTAACTTTTTTATCTACTTGAGAGTTTATGAGAGTACGATTTCCTTCAAGAAAGTGTCCAATATGATATTACTCTTATTAGTAAAGAGCTCTTGATCCTAGATAAGTAAGCAGATATATATATATATGGCTGGAAAGTTAGCAAGTGTTATTCTCAACTTAATTTCTCAAAAGCCTGAGGCTAGGTCGGATCTCATTAGCTCCTCGCGAATAAAATGATTCAAAATTCCATTATGTGATCAGGCAAACAAATAAATTCTAAACCGAGCATACTTTCCTAAATGTAGAATATTGAATGATATGTCAAGAACGAATTTAGGTCTGGTATGTAAGAAGGATTACATAAAAAATAAAAACCAACTCGATCCCAAGGATTATTTTTGTCGCTCATGCATGTAATTAACCAATAATAGTGTCCACATTATAAAAATCAAACAGATTCATGAATTTGAGCCAGCCAGAGCGAACTTAAATGATTTATTCACAAGAATAAAGAATGGTTTGATTCTGAAGTTATGAAATAAAACAATTGGATCATTTAGTTGTTCCATGGAGAATAATGTTTTTTGTACCAAATACAAATGGAGAATAATGTTTCAAACACCACCAATTACCATTTAAAATCAAAAAGAAATGAAGTAGTAAGCAAAAGAAAAAAACGAATTTTTCTGTTGGTGTGAGGTACGGTAGGACCTAAATTTTGATCGAGTGAACAATATGAATAATAAGGAAAATAGGCGGTATATATAATTGTCACCTAACCAGGAAAGAAACCAATACATGTAAATAAATGGAGAAGCCTAATTTATTAGTGCCTTACTCCCCAATGTCAAGCCAAGTTGTCAGTTTCACGGACTTACAAGTCAAGCAAACTTCTGGATTAATTACTTCAACCAGCTATATAGTGGGTCTTGACACCACCATAAATCTACCACTACGCTGATATATATGATAGAACCAATAAAAATACAGAATATAGTACCATTTGCTATCGAATTGAGGTGAGGCTCCATTTTTGTTAGTATAACTTTTTTTTTGTTTGTCGAAGCGACGCATTTAACTCCATTTGTTAGAATAGCTTTCATTGAGTCTCTGCACCTATCCATTGAGTCTCTGCACCTATCCTTTTTTTCTGAACCTTTGTTTGTTTTCATAAAATAGGATTTGGCTCAGGATTGCCCTTTTTTGTTAATTACAGGCTTTCTCTGAATTTGAAAGTGATCACTTAGTAAGTTTTCATACCAAGGTTCAATCCAATTATCTTTTTTTTTTGTCTGAATCTTTGTTTGTTCTCGAAAATCAGAATTTGGTTATACTTTGCATGTTTTTATTAATTTCGGGATTTTTCTGAATTTGATGATTATTAGTACTTTGTAAGTTTTCATACGAAGACTCAATTCTATTTTTCTGAACCTTATTTGTTTTTGGAAAATAGGATTTGACTCAGATGATCATTTTTGTTAATTTCAGAATTTATCTGAATTTAGTAGGGATCACTAAGTTTCCATAGCAAGACTCAATCTCATTATTCTGATCGTTCATTTGTTCTCCAAAAATAGGATTGCTCGTTTTTGTTAATTTCAGGATTTCTTAAATTTGAAAGATTACTTTGTAAGTTTTCATACCGTAGGAAGGCTCAATCTCATTTTTCTGAACCTTTGTTCTAGAAAAAACAGGATTTGACTCAGGATTGCCCCATCCATTTTCGTTAATTCAGGGGTTTCTTTGAAGTAGAAAGTGATCGCGCTCACTTAGTAAGTCTCTGTATTCCATTAAGTCCGTAGCAACTGGAAGGAGCCATGGACTTTTTGGTGACTAGAAGAGGAGGCGGCAATTTCATAACACCATCAGGACAAACTCCAAGTGGTATGCTTGATCTGTCAGTCATAGACAGTTTAGCTGTCCTTCGATGCAATGCTCGTACACTCCACGTCTTTAAAGGAGGAGACTTTACTGTTATTCGAGACGCATTTTCAAAAGCTTTGGTTCCTTATTACCCACTAGCAGGCCGTCTCAAACTCTCAACGTACAATAACCAGCTGCTTCAGATTGATTGTTCGGCTCAGGGAATTTGGTATGTGGAAGCTTCAGCTGATTGTACTCTCCTTGATGTCAACAACTTTGATGAAGCTTCAGCTTTGGATGACAGTACTTTTGATAAACTTTTGCCTCAGCTTCATCCTTCTACTCCACCTCCTGTTGGTCATGACACTTTCATGGACCCATTGGTGCTTGTGCAGGTGAACAACTACCTAAAGTTTTGTCCACAGCCTTATTTAAGTGGCATGTCAAAAAATAAACCAAAATGGAGATTTTTTTAAGTTAAAAGTATATATATATCCCATAAGGGGATATTTCTTACAAAAAAAGTGGGGGATGTCGAAGCTAAAATTTGAAATTTATGAATTCTAAATTTGCTACCAAACTCATAGCTCAGTTTAGTTATTTTAATTGCACTTAAATTTGATAATCTAATATAAATATAGAAGTAACTCATCCGAACCTGTGTGTAATATTGTAGCTCGGCCTCCGATGAGACTTACTTTGTTAAAACAGAGGAAGTATATATGTTTTTCTTTCCGCTGAGCGGACAAATTAAGTAACTAGGTAGCAAATTAAAATAGTTAACGATATGTCATATGAGTATTATCATGCTGTGCAGGTAACTGAATTTAAGTGCGGCGGATATGTTATGGGACTTACTTTCTGCCACAGTATATGTGATGGACTGGGCGCTGCACAGTTTCTAAAAGCAGTGGGCGAATTCGCTAGGGGTGTCGAGAAACTGAGTGTTGCACCAGTGTGGTGCAGGGAGTATCTTCTTCCACCTCCATCGTCACAAAAGGGGTTTGCAGATCATGAGAACAAAGATAACTCATCAATGCCACCGCCGCTCACTATTCCAATTCCAGATAAACGGCTGGAGCATGCTAGTTTCGACATTCCAACAGATGAGATCAATCAGCTCAAACACCAAGTGATGCAAGAGTTAATAATGGACCACAATGTGTTTTGTTCCTCCTTTGAGATTATAGCTGCTACTTTGTGGAGACAGCGAACCCGCGCAATTTTAAATCTGACAGACAACAAGAAAAATTTCTCCAACTCCTCGCACACAAGCTTTATTACAGATAATGCAGGTCAAGGCCGAAACTATAACCGGCAAAAGGCGGTCAGGGGTGGTTAACTGACCATCCTTCGCCCATAATTATATTGTATATATACAACAACATACCCAGTGTAATCCCAGAAAGTGGGGTATGGGAAAGGTAGAGTGTAGGCAGATCTTACCCCTACCTTTGAAGGTAGAGAAGTTGCCTTTAGCAACAGATTACCAAAAAATTATATTAGCTACGAACTAACTAGCTTCAGATAAACAACGAAGTTCGAAATTTGAAGCTAATTTCAGTTATTTTAAGTATTACATATTTTGAACATTTAAATACCTTTTAGCAAAATTCATGACTTTGCCACTAATGCAGGTGATGATGAAGTGAAACTGGTGTTTTTCGCTAATTGTCGGCAATTGGTGCTGCTACCGGATGGCTTCTACGGGAACTGTTTCTTCCCGGTAACCGTGACGGCTTCGACCAAAATTGTGGCGGAAGCATCTCTTGCTGAGGTGGTGAAGCTGATCAAAGATGCCAAGGCGAAGCTACCTGCGGAATTTCCTCAATGGCTCAATAACAAGACCGACAAATCTACGAGTGATGATGAATTAAATGATCCATTTGCGCCTGGACCTGGGGTGGGTTATGACACATTGTTTATTTCCGAATGGGGAAAACTGGGTTTTAATGAGGTTGATTATGGATGGGGCAAACCTGTGCACGTGATACCAGTACAAGGGTCTGCTGTTATACCTGTGGGCATTGTAAACAAACAACCTCTACCCAAAAATGGCATTAGGCTCATGACTTGGTGCGTCCACAGCCACCATATGCCTTCCTTTCTTAACATGATGAACAGAGGATCATGATCATGCTCTAACGTCTCATGCTATCAAAAGCTTATAATTAATGTGTGTCTGCTTGTGACTCATCAATTTGTGTAATTGCGTGCCTTGTGATTCATTTTCACAATTGTATCCAAATTATGATTGAAATCTTTATTTATCCTGACATGTATAAACAAGAAGGTAAATATCACACCACCTCAACAAACGGCGTACTAATTAATCAAACTATTGTGCAGACAAAAGATATAAATCATATATACTAGCAATTGTTTAGTGATCTTTATATATACCTAACTTCACTGCTATATTTGTATATTTAAGTAAAGTTCTCATACAAACATTAACCAAGGAGATTCAGAATTTATCCCCAAGAAAAGTGTATGAAAGAACAACTACGTACGGGGCAGGCTGTCTAATTAGCCATTTCCTATAGCAGCACAATCTTAACAACCCCAAATTCCTGATAAAATCATGTTATCTTTTACAGAAAATTTAATATTGTACGTACTTAGAAGGAAACAGTTGGTCGTTTGGATCTATATGGTGGAACACATAAAAAAGGATGTGACGTTGAGTTTGTTTGGGTTTTAGTTCCCGTCTCCACATGGTTCTTTGGGATAAAAAGGGGACAAGCAACTTATGGGCGGCGACAGCAACTAAAAAATACGAGAAAGAGCATATTAGCATCAAGTTGGAGAGGAAAAAACAAAAAATTGTTTAAATTTTATTGGATTTAAATTCACAAGATAATTTGAACTTTTTTAAATCCAAGACATTAATCCAAATAAATGTTTCAATAAATACTGATTCATTAAAAAGTTCAATGTCACCTTCACCGGGCTTGTCTATCTAATTGAGCTACAAATAATGAGTTCACTTTGTTAGCTCAAGATGTTTTCTTATTCTAGAAGCCCAAGCTTGTGTCACTTATCAAATGACGTGACACCCTAAGTCAAATGCGATTCATCAGGAAATCTACTTTTGATTCTACATCAACCAATAATGTGAAACTACAGTGACAGAAACCAAATCCACTGCTGTCCCGCAAGGAATTCAATTAAACTGAAGTTTTTTCTCTTAAAAAAGAAAAAGACACATAAAGCCAAAGGGCTATCAAGGAGAGAATGATAATGAAACCAATCAACTTGATGGAACGGAAATGGCAAGAACATACATTCAGGAGATTATATCTCATCCACAGATAACGAGAAATTAGAAAACTGATTGAACCAAGGCAAATTCTCATTGATGCATCAACATGCCAGTCATTCATCATCACTATAAGAAACCAAACTACTTATCGTACCAGGTTCATGGTTGTCAGCATTAGCAATAGGTCTTTTAAATAATCTCTGGGATTCTTCTGTTTCAAATTTGGATACGTTGTCAACATCTGATGAAGGCTGTTTTCTATCATCATTCGATGCTTTGGTAGCTGTCAAAGAAGAGTCGGAAGTTACCAGATCGATCTTAGCTTTCTTTGCTCGAGGCTTGACTTTGACAATCATTCCCAATGGATTAGCTTGGGGATTTTTCCTCCTAATTAGTGTCTGATCCTGCATCAACCAACAATGCAATGTGTTACATCTTGCCAACAATGTTTCTTAATGGTACTGACATACACCACACAAAATTTAATGCCAATTATTAGCCCAAATTGGTCATGTAACAAGTACTCCCTTTCCCTGTGTAGAATGACACAGTTCGACAGAGTAAAATGATTGAGAAGTCCATATGTCAATAGTATAAGACAGGAACTCAATCATCAGTTTCCAGAAGAAAATGAAGAATATCCTGGGAATCCTACAAGATCCATTCGTTCTCTTTTTCTTTGATAGATGGTCAGAACTTCATCTGAATACTAGATATGGCCTAAAAATGGTAGGGATCAAGGTCGGCAAGTGAGAGGGTAGGGGATAAGCTTCACCGTCGAGAGGAAAACAGCCAGGATCACCAGCTAAGGCCCCTAAATGACAGCTCAGTGACAAAGGAGGCAGGGGTGCAAAGATAGCCAGGAGGTTTGCCGAGAAGTAGCCACCCTTTAAAGAGTGCGTTATAGCTCATTGATTGTATGTCCAAAGGAGAATATGAAATACAGAAGATATGCAGCATAACTTACCATTCATGTATCAGTGGAAATTAGGGATTAACTTTGGGAGTTTAGGTAAAGCCTTGTTTAGAAAAGCAAAATTTCCTGGTTGTAAAAGTTGACCAGCTTTATCAAACTTAAATCATTACTAAACAGAACATTCAGTCGAGAAACAGCTTTGAGCACATAAAATGTAAACTGGGAACGTGATGCAGGATTACCGACACGAGAGAATGTAAAGGAAGACATAAACATAAACATAAACATAAAACATGAGTAAGATACTGAGACGGGGATCCCTCGCCGCTTTCAGTAAATGATTTGGCTTAGTCCATATATCAGAAAAGTGATGTACCACAAAATGGAAAAAAGGAAAGGGATTTAATCTTTGCTTGTTCATGCCTAACAAGCACTAACGCAGAATCAAAGTGAGTTATTTTAATCCTTTTATTAACTGCGGTTACTAAAGTAAACATACCGGGCACTACTGCCAAGGGCAATTATGGTATTACAACAGAAAACACTTTCATACAAACAAAAAAAACTAAACATTATGAACAATTTTACAAATCGTTCCATTTATATGTTTAGGAGGAATTTACAACCTATTGAAATATATTCATAGATCATTATCTTCTCCTCCCCTACAGTTTTGCAATTAGCTTCAACTCATTCATGAACTCCTCCAGTACTTGCAATGAACTCCTGCTAAGCCGTTTGATGGCCATGTCTCCAAATTCAACCAAATCGAGTTCGGAGGGTAGAACAAGGGAAGGTCAAGGCTTTCCTCTCATTACTCTTTCCACGGCAAAGTCAGCATCTTAGCATTAAAAAACAACTAAAACAGTATGTTTAAATCCTTATCTTCCATATTCATGAAAGGAAAGAGACACATATCTCAAAGTAGCATAAGTGAAATGTTAACACTGAATTTAACACCTTAAACATGGGGCCAAAACCACCTTTTCCAAGTTGCTACAGTTCACCTGCATAAAAATAAGTGAGGCTACTAACAACTTCCGCGAAGGAAACCATACGATTTGTAAACTTGTTCTTATGTTTAGGTTTTATTGTTTGTATAAAAGTGTTTCGTGTTGTAATACCATAATTGTCCTTCGCAGTAGTGACCAGTATGTTTTCATTAGTAACCACCGTTAAAGGATTAAAATCACTCACTTTGATTAATTAAAGGTTATATTTGAGGAGTCAAATATCACAGGGACGAAAATCATAATAAAATCACAACACAAAGACTAAAACAGTAAGGGATTTGTGCCAGCACATTAATTGTTTTAGAAACATCCTTTCTTCCTAAACCCATGAATCATTGTTACTTCCTGATTAGACCATTTAAGGCAAATCATGAACAACGAAGCAAAAATATATAAACATGGATTCAACAATAACACTACAATCAAGTGAATATAATTAGTAAAAACTCACGTCCTTCAAGTTCAAAAGATATTAAATTTATGATTCAGATGCAAAAATACAGTTTTAACTTTTAACTTTCTAATTCAGATTTAGTACTAATTTCCAATTTTCTATCATTTTTAACAACTGTATCTAGTAATGCTCTACAGGACCCATGGATGATGAGACACATGCAGTGAGGCAACCCTTAACTGAAGTAAAGTGCCAGCCTGACAGCCCTGACTTGCACCTAATTTTTTAATTTCAACGTTTATGAAGACTATGTTGTATGGGGTGGAGTGTTGATGAGAATGTTGAGATGGATGTGTGGGCATACAAGGAGGGATAGGATTAGAAATGATGATATCCGGGACAGAGTGGGGTGGCCTTGGTGGAGGATAAGATGCGGGAAGCGAGGTTGAGAGTGTGGAAATTATCTATAATGTAGGTGCTTTAGTTGAATTTAATTAAGGGAGGTATTGGGTTTAATATACACTTGGTTGCCTTTGATTTCAATTATTGTGTCTCACTTTTATCGGATGCTTTGAAGGCGAAGTATGCCCTCACTCAATTTGAGGGATATGCATCCACTTAATGGGAATCCAAGAGGCGTGAACGAGCTCAACGGTATCTATTTGATATTCCAACTTGGCAAGAGTTGATTGAGCTCATGGAAGCAAGGTATGTGACACCCGACTATTATCAAGGCGTTCTTAAGAGGGTGTACATGCTGAGACAAGGTAGTAAGAGTGTAGAAGAGTAATTCGATGAGTTTGAGAACTTAGGTTGAAGTCCAAAATTGAAGAACACTTGAACTACACGGTGATCACCGATTTGTGGCCAATTTGAATCATGAAATCTCCAAACCTATGAGGCTTCAATCCTATACCACCCTTGAAGAGGCATTTCATGACGCAACTAAGGTTGAAATGGACTTGAAGGTGGAGAAATATTACAAGGCCAAGAATGTCTCATCCTCATCATGGAGCAAAAGCAAAGATAAGTGGGAGAAGCCCATGTCCTAATAGGAGATCAATTGTGGCCATACTTGATGGTTATTGAACCGATGAAGAGGAGGAAGGTGGTGATGGTGAACCTAGAGATGAGCATGAGAGAGGATTTGAAGAGGAGGATGAGCGGCACCTAGAGGAGAATATTAATTTGGCATGTGTGTTGCGAATGATCATGGGTCCAATGAATCGGGAGAACTTGATCAACGGGAAAACCTATTCCATACTCGATGCAAAATCCTAGATAAGGTGTGCTCCTTGATCATTGATGGTGGTAGTTGCACAAATGTGGTGAGCACAACATTGGTTGACCATATGAAGTTTTCCACCAGGAAACATCCTAGCCCTTACAAGCTTCAATGGTTCAATAATTGTGGAGAAGTGAGGGTCACCAAGCGGGTTGTAGTGAAATTTAGCATTGGCAAGTACCAAGATGAAGTCCTATGTGATGTAGTGCCAATGCAAGCATGTCATATGTTGCTCGGGAGGCCATGGCAATTTGATACGGATGCGCAACATAGTTGTGAGATCTAATAAGTATTCCTTTGTCTTTGAGGGAAGAAAACATATTCTCACTCATTGACACCCTACCAAGTGAGTGAGGACTATAGAATCATGAAAAAGCTTCGGGAGAGGGTTCAAAAGGAGGAGGTTGGGAAAGAGTCTTTACTTAGCCAAGAGGGGCAAGGGGTAACAAAGGGGAAAGTTAAGATGTGTACACTTGCCAAACCAAACAATTGTTTTAAAGGAGTTGATGAGGGGCATTTTATGGTGTGCCTTGTTAACAAAGATCTTTTGTTACATACTAACCAAGATACTAGCATTTTGCCTAGTATTGTTTCTTCTCTTTTGCAGGAATATGACGGCTTATTTCCGAAGGAGATGCCCAAAGGATTGCCTCCATTGAGGGGTATTGAACATCAAATCGATTTTGTACCGGGCTCCCAAATCCCTAACAAACCAGCATATAGGAGCAATCCGGAAGAAACTAAAGAATTGCAAAGGCAAGTCGAAGAGTTACTTGACAAAGGGCTAGTGAAGGAGAGCCTTAGCCCATGTGTCGTTCTCGTGATACTTGTTCCCAAGAAAGATGGCACTTGGAGGATGTGCATCGATTGTAGAGTCGTTAACAAAATAACAGTGAAGTATCGACATCCTATCCCGAGACATGATGATATGTTGGATGAGCTATGTGGCTCAAGTGTGTTCTCTAAAATTGATCTTCGAAGTGGATACCACCAAATTCGCATGCACCCCGGTGATGAGTGGAAGACGGCCTTCAAAATCAAGTTTGGGCTATATGAGTGGCTTGTCATGCCATTTGGTATCACCAATGCGCCTAGCACTTTCATGAGATTAATGAACCATGTGTTGAAGCCTTTCATCAATAAGTTTGTCGTCGTTTATTTTGATGACATTTTTGTCTATAGCAAGACTATTGAGGATCATGTGTGCCATTTGAGGCAAGTTTTTGATGTCTTGTTGTGTGAGAGGTTGTACGTTAATCTCAAGAAGTGCTCATTTTGTGTTGACCGGGTGATATTCTTGGGTTTTGTGGTAAGTGTAAATGGCATGGAGGTTGATGAAGAGAAGGTCGAATCCATTAGAACTTGGCCCACTCCTAAAAATGCAACCGATGTAAGAAGTTTCCATGGGTTGGCAAGTTTCTATAGGAGATTTGTGAAGGGATTTAGTACCATTGCCGCTCCTCTAACTGAATTGATCAAGAAAGATATACCTTTTGTATGTGGAGATGAGCAAGAGAAGGCATTTCAAGAGTTGAAGGCGAAATTAAGTACTTCTCCATTATTGCAATTGCCGGATTTTGAGAAGACATTTGAGATTGAATGTGACGCTTCGGGTATTTGCATTGGTGCAGTCTTGATGCAAAAAGGAAGTCATTGGCCTACTTTAGTGAAAAGTTAAAAGGGGCTTCTTTGAACTACTCTACCTATGACAAAGAGTTGTATGCACTAGTGAGGGTGTTCGCTCATTGGCAACACTATTTATGGCATAAGGAGTTTGTAATCCGTTCGGATCATGAATCCTTGAGACACTTGAAGGGTCAATCTAAGCTCAACAAGAGGCATGCAAAATGGGTGGAATTTATTGAGTCTTTTCCTTATGTGATCACCTACAAACGGGGAAAGGAGAACGTTGTGGCGGATGCTTTGTCTAGGAGATTTGTGTTGTTGAATGCCATGACTTCTAAAATGATGGCATTTGAAAGTTTGAAGGAGTTCTATTCCAATGACTCCGATTTCAATGTGGTTTATGAAGAGTTAGCCCAAGGAAGAGGGTTGATCAGTTCCAATTAATTGATGGGTTCTTGTTCAAAAATGGTAGAGTATGTGTTCCCAAAAGCTCATGGAGAAAACTTTTCGTGAAGGAAGCACATAGTGGAGGCATGATGGGTCACTTTGGAGTTGCCAAAACTCTTGACATCCTCAAGGAGCAATTATATTGGCCCAAGATGAGACATGACGTGGAGAGGCTTTGTGGACAATGCCTAGAGTGCAAGCAAGCCAAGTCCAAGACTCGTCCTCAAGGTATGTATACCCCTCTTCCTACTCCTAATAGCCCTTAGGTAGACATTTCTATGAATTTTGTTTTGGGTCTACCAAGGACCAAAAGGGATCATGATAGTATTTTTGTGGTAGTGGATAGATTTTCAAAAATGTCACACATTTCATACCATGTCACAAGTGTGATGATGCGTCTCATGTGGCATCCTTGTTTGTTATTCATGTTCTTAAATTGCATGGGGTACCTCGCACTATTGTTAGTGATAGGGATTCCAAATTCCTTAGTCATTTTTGGAAGAGTCTATGGGGTGCACTTGGCACCAAGCTCATGTTCTCTACGTCTTGTCACCCTCAAACGTATGGACAAACCGAAGTAGTGAATAGGACTCTTGGGAGCATGCTTAGATGTGTGGTTAGAGGAAGACCAACTTCATGGGAGGACCATTTACCTTTGATGGAATTTGCATATAATAGGTATCTCCACTCCTCTATTGGCATGACTCCATTTGAAGTTTGTTATGGTTTAATCATTTGTTTCCCTTAACCTTAACCCCTTTTGTCTAGTGATGTTGTTGTAAGTTTAGATGCAAAACAAAGGGCAATCGAAATGGTGAAGATTCATGCAAAAGTGAAGGAACACATAGAGAAGATCAACACAAGAGTGGCCAAAAGACAAAACAAAGGCCGAAAGAGAGTGAACTTCCAACCGGATGAATGGGTTGGGTTCACTTTCGAAAGGAGAGGTTTCCCCAATTGATGAAGGGCAAGTTGTGCCCAAGAGGAGATGGACCGTTCAAAGTCCTTGAGAAGATCAATGACAATGCCTACAAGATTGACTTACCAAGTGAGTACAATGTCCATAATGTTTTCAATGTAAGTGATTTATATTCTTGTGTTGTAGGTGAACCTTTAGATTCGAGGACGAATCCTTTCCAAGAAGGGGAGGATGATATGACCCGAGCGAGCTCAAGACCATTCACTCGTGGCCAAGCAAGGAGCTCCAAGAATTACAATCCATGTTCATGAAGAGAGGAGCGTTGGAAGAGCTTGAAGAGAATATCTCATGAGTGTATAATGTCTGGATGATAGCTTGGGAGGATATTCAAGATGAAGGAGTCACTTCACAAAGTGGCTAAAGAAGAACCCATTTGGGGGTTATTTGTGCAAAGGCCACTTTTGGGTCTTTGTTGTAATAGGCATAACTATAAATAGTTGTCTTAGTTTCATTTGATAGTCCTTCGTTTTTGGATGACAATTAATATTTTCATTAGAATTCTACTTAGGCATATAATTAGTGGTAAACTTAGTTAGAGTGTAATTTCTTTGTTGTTGGAGAACACTTCCATAATTTCTCACATAAACATGTTCACTTGTGAAAATTATCTATTGTAGGTGTTTTAGTTGAATTTAATTAAGGGAGGTCTTGGGTTTAATATACCCTTGGTTGCCTTTGATTTCAATTATTGTGTCTCACTTTTATCTTTCTTTCCATGCAATTTTAATTTCAATTCTATCCTTGTTCTTGTGTTTTGAGTTTCTTAGGGTTTCCAATTAGGATTCTATCAGAAGTTGAACACACTAAATTACTTGAAAACTTCGCAGCTGCTCAGCTTCTTCATCAGCCACTTGCTTCTCATATTCTCCTTGACTAAATGAATCAAAGAGTTAAAAGGAAAAACTATCAAAGGTATGCCACATGCATAAATCTGTCCATATTACGTTCACATACAAACACAGACGTTTAGACATCAATATATGTACACATACGCAAATCCATTGAGCAGAGAAGAGATCAACAAGTTAGAGAGCATCAAATGGCTATATCTTTTATCTTCTTCTAATGCAAATTAACTGATAGCCTAATACCATCTTATTGGAAACTGATCGTTCCATTGCAAAACAAATAGTGGAGCTCACCATCATCCATCCGTTATCACACACAAGGATATCAAGAACGCACAAAATAAGGTTTTCCTAAACTAATAAAGAAAATAAGAGATTGAATAAATATATCCATAAGTAAAACCAAATCTCCATATATGTACTACAAAAGAATGTTATCATTTTGGCACATAGAATTGAATAACTTCAACTCTACACCAAATGGCAAGTGTCATACAAAGCAACAACATAAGAAGCTGAAGAAATCCAAACTCCTGCCATAACAGACTTGTCCAAGTTAAGCTGAGCTTAGTGATCCTGCATTTCATGTCAAAGTAAATCTAAGGAACCCAAAAAAAATTACATAGAGGGGTCACGCTTCTATGTAAAACATATCTTAAAATCTTGTATAAAAAATTATGAAGCAATGAGAATTAGACTATGATGGATCCCATTATACAAATACATACTGCTCCATTAGCAGGCATAGGCTATAATGCAACTGATAGATTAGACAGAGCATAAACCAATAATTTAATCAGAAATCTAAAGCAATTGTATTTTTAATGACATTCAAACTTGAATAGTTGCTTAGGCTTCCCAGCTAGACATAGTTCCTATAAGCTTCGGATGCCACATGCTTCGATCTTATGTTGCGGAGGTATTAACTACATAAATCATAACCTAAATTCATCATGTGATACGCTTAAAATCTCAACGCCCAACTAATGTACTTATTTTGAAAATCTCCTTACTCTAGGATGCAGTAAACAAGACAGATATACACTACTACTACAACAATGTTTGTACTTCATCCGGAACTAGTTGGGTTTTGTTATGTCCATCCATCCCATTTGGACCTGTTTCATTCGAATACTCAACAATTTGTAACTTAAAACAACTTAGGGTCCTAACACTAGATCTTCTAAACAATTTATGCTGACATACAAATCTCTAAGAACTAAAAAGACTCTAAGCAAGTACCAGACTTTATGCATGTGTAACCAACATAACAAAGCCTTAATCCTAACTATTGGTATCGCCCACGAGAACCTTTTACTTCAATCGTGTTCTGTTCTTCATTAAGTTCGCATGGATTCAAAAGATTTACGTCTTTTAAGACAATTTCCCTCCACGTTATTTCAGGTTGACCTCGTCCCCGTGTAACAAATTTAATCTTATAGTGTCACAACTAAGGACAGGTGCAGTTTGGAGTTCTAGGAGACTAGGACATGGTTATGTAATTTCTCAGCAAGCTAGCTCACCCCTAGGTAAGGTTACAAGCTTGAAACTATATATCTCAAGCACAGTTCCCTAATTTTACTCTCTATAAGCAGTTCTTGTTATCTTATTTCAGATGAGATTGTCTCTAACTTTGTCTAATTTTGTATGACCTTACATCCATCATAACATCCTCATAGGAGTTCTTGCTTGGAAGAAACTATAAGGAACGCTAAGTTAAGCTAAGCAGCTGAATCATGAGATAATTATTCACTAATATCCACTGCTCGTATACGCACTAAATATCAACTTCGTCCATTAAATGAATCCTTAAAGCAAAAATAGAACTTTCATCATCAAATATGACAGAAAATCATTGCAAAGACAAGCATGTGCAGCTCATCTATTGTGGACAGGACATCACAGCAATGACTAAGCATGTATAGATTATCTATTAGTGGTATCCCAAAACAAACATAAAGAAAAGCAAAATCTAACCATATCAAGCTTCTCAAGAAACTCGGTCTCGTCCTCATCCAAGGCTTTGGGTGGTCCTGCAAGAACATTAAGGAGATACATTTCAATCCAATTGTAAGTGTATAGAGTAAGTAGCAAAATGAGTAATCATAAGCCATTACACTAGAAACCAAGAAGAAAAAGGAACCTCAACCACTCACGGTGTTTGAAGCGTTAGTTAAATTCAGCATCTTTCTTGTCCTTGTTCTCCCTCAAGATCTGTGGTTTCAATGAAATATACAATTCAAGCGGGGGAGTTTACAAATTTTAGTGCACATATATACCAGAAAGCAGAACACATGAACCAGAGCTACCTTCGCACAAAAGATTGAAACTTGAAAGTATAGTCAGTGAAAGGAAAACTAACAACAATATGTCTTGCTATTCAATTATCTGAGCATGAGATACTCAGGTGTAGTGATACAACTTTGACTACGGGTTCGGCAGAACCCAGTAGTTTTGACTCAACCCTGTATTTGCGTTTAAAATTCCACTTAATATGTATAAATAATATATGAAGAACCCAATATGCTGCATGTTCTAGAGTACAGAACTCATAACTTAAAATCCTAGTTCCACCTTTGGAGATACCAATTACTCCCTCCATTCCAATTTATGTAAAGGTGTTTGATTGTGCATGGAGTTTAAGAATGAAAGGAAGACTTTGAAACTTGTGGTTCAAAATAAGTCATAGATATTTGTGTGCAAGGACGTATTTAGGGGGTGGGGAGGACCCAAACACCCTCGGCAATAAATTATATAGGTAGATTTTTTCTGTGTTTATGTACATATATTAACTTTTGAATACCTTGAACAAATGCAAAAGGTTAGCTCAAGTGGTTCAGGGTGTTCAAAATTGTCTCCTGGATTCGATTCTCAGGGACAGCACTATTTTTTATATTTAGCTTTTGTTGTTTTTTTCGAACCCCCAGTGAAAATCCTGGATATGCCACTGTTTGTGTGGTAAAATAAAAAGTTTGAAGTTAAATTGTTACTAAATATAGAAATGTGTCACTCTTTTCAGGACTTATAAAAAAGGAAAGAGTTTTGCATAAATTGGGACGGGGAGTACTAAAATATTTGCTTTGCTACAAAGTTCCCAGTGGTGTCGATACATAGGATATCTGGATACAGTATTTAAGTATCCAGCAGGGTACATGCACTTTATTGCTAAAATTGAGTGTATTTTGAAGAATTATCAGAGTATCCATACACATTTGACACGAGTGAATGAAGAAAACATGTACCATAGATTGGAGGCAGGTAAATAAAGCAACAACAAATGAAAAGCAGAAGAGAGTTATTGTATTATGTTGGACCTCATAAAGAGGGCGATCTCTCTGAGTAGTTCCGTCTTCAACACGAGCACCCCGAGTGTTGTTGAGTTCTGCCAACTACAAAACAAACAAACGCACCTTTAAGCAAATAACTTTGGGCGAATAGAAACCATTGTGGACAGAGGGAAAAGGTTTACGGTTTACCTGATCTTCAGAGACAAAATTCATCAAACTCGTGGGAAGTGGGAAATCTTCGTCCGCCATTGTGGGTTTCCGATAGTTACACCGCTAAGTCGGAGTTCCGTGCAGAGGTGAAGTATGTATATTAGTAGCAATATCTTAGCTGCTTCACCTTTTCAGGTAACTCTGTTATTCCCCTTTTCTTTTCCAATTTCAATCCCTAACACACTATTTGGATGGTTGTTACCATGGTTTAATAATGTACTACTCCTTCTCGTTCAATTTATGTGAACCTGAGGGTACGAATTGGTTCTTTAACCATATTTTTCTTAATGTTTTCTAAATTATTTAAATTATAAATTATCATGACATATAGTATTTTTAATATAATTTCTAAATATATGTTTGATGTAGTTTAATAATAGTTTTATTATTTGATTGGACTTATATGATATTGTATATTCTCTTCATCTCAATTTATGTGATATAGTTTAACTCAGCATGGAGTTTAAAAAATGGAGTAAGACTTTGGAATATTATGGTCTAAAATAAATCAAGATATTTATGTGGTTATAGATCATCTCGTTAAGTATAAAAGGTAAAGGATAACGTTAAATTGTTGCAAATAAAAAAATGTATCCTTCTTTTTGGAACGGACTAAAAAAGAAAGTGTATCACATAAATTGGTACATAATAAATAATAAAAGATAAATTTACTAAAATATATTTAACTCTTAGTTATATATATATATATATATATATATATATATATATATATATATATATATATATATAGAGAGAGAGAGAGAGAGAGAGAGAGAGAGAGAGAGAGAGAGAGAGAAAAAATTAATGTAAACGATTAAATAAAAACTTTAAAAAAATACGTAGATGGTGGTGAAGTGGTGGAGGGCAAGGTGGTTGTGGGGTGGGGTGGGGGTGAGGGGTTGTGGGAGGTTATAATGGGTAAATGAAAAAAGAAATCACGCAAAACTCACTAAATTTGCGTTTATAAAAATTTAACTTTTCCATAATTATATAACCACGAATTTACAACACCATACAATATAATTGTAAGAATAATATAAACAAATATGATACCAATTAAAACCATACAATAATGAAACCACAGGAAACAACCATCCAGACAGGGGTAATTCTCTTCCCAATATTGTCAATCACTAAATTGATTTACTACTTATTTCAAATTCGATCTCATTTTCTACTCTTTAGTTTGCTGACAAAGTAATATTTTTCCTTCTTTTTCATAAAAAAATTGTCTATATTTAATAATTATTGCTATTAAAAGTAAAAAATTATTATTCTATAAACATAATTAAATGATATAAATATCATACATCTAATAATTTAATATATATAAATCGTGAGCAAAATTTTATAGTATCATTTTATGTTCTTTTACTTAGCTAAAAATAACTAAAACGGTGACGATGTACTTATAAAAAAGACTCCAAGTCACCTTATTTATTATTGCTGTTGTTCAAGATTAATTGGTTTTCTTGATATTTATAGTGCGATTTATTTATATTTTTATATTGACCTTTTAATTTAATAAAAAGTTTTTGATTTATTTATTTCTCAAATTTATATCGG
This sequence comes from Anisodus acutangulus, assembly GCA_029783415.1. NCBI lineage: Eukaryota > Viridiplantae > Streptophyta > Magnoliopsida > Solanales > Solanaceae > Anisodus > Anisodus acutangulus. Next base: position 37,528,876 of record CM056489.1, read on the forward strand.
TATCATGAGGTTATCCGTTATTATAAGTCCTCTTCCAACATTCAGTTATCCGCGATACAATTCACACTATTTTTAAATTATTACCACATCTACCATTTTTTAAGGTAAGGAAAATGCCAAAAGAAATACTAATAAGAAAAGATGGTAAAAACAAACCCCGTAGCTTAGTAGTAAGAGTGCAAATCCCACAGGTTAAAGATATTGTTACTGAAAGAAATAATTAATTTCATTGATAATGAGAGGTATATATACAAATATACAAATTCCTAATTATGGAAAATATAGAAAAATAATTATACTTTTTCCTATTCTAATTCTAATACGTTTTCCTAGTATAAGACTAATATCATAATTACAATTATACATTAATTATATTTTGTGGAGTCCAAATTGGACCATGATATACACGTGTACCACGGTATACTTTCACACCCCCACAGAGCGGGCGGTCTTCGTACGCTGAGACTGTCCCTAAAATCTTCAAACAGAACCGAGGGAAGACCCTTTGTAAAGATATCTGCAATTTGATATCTGGAAGGGACATGGCAGACGCGTACTTGTCCATGAGCTACCTTTTCGCGAACAAAGTGGATATCCATCTTGATGTGTTTAGTGCGCTGGTGTTGAACCGGATTACCAGAAAGATAGACGACACTAATATTATCACAATAAACCAAGGTAGCCTTCTGAATGGGACTATGAAGCTCTAAGAGAAGATTACGTAACCAACATGATTCAGAGACCACATTGGCTACCCCTCGATATTCGGCCTCCGCACTAGAGCGTGATAATGTAGATTGTCGTTTCGCAGACCACGAGATCAAGTTATTACAAAGAAACATACAATAACCAAACATGGAGCTTCTGGTATCTGGACAACCACCCCAATCAACATTTGTATACGAGACCAGCGTAGAAGTCGACGACGGATATAGATGCAAGCCATAGTCAAGTGTTCCCTGGATGTATCGTATAATGCGTTTGAGCGCATTCATGTGCTCAACCCTAGGATCATGCATAAACAAATACATTTGTTGTACTGCATATGTAATATCCGATCTCATGAACGTAATATATTGAAGAGCTCCGGCAAGACTGCGATAGTGGGTGGGATACTCGTAAGGTGAGCCAGCCGCATCACCCAACTTGGGTTTAGTATCAACTGGAGTGGAAGTAGACTTACACGAGGACATACCAGCTTTTTCAATGATCTCAGCGGCATACTTCCGTTGTGATAAGAATAACCCACCTGCATGACGAGTGACAGCAATCCCCAAAAAGTAACTCAAGGTCCCCAAGTCTTTCATAGCAAACTCAGAACTGAGCAGTGTCATGATAGACTTGCGCAAAGCATCAGAAGGGGCAGTCAAGATAATATCATCCACATATAATAGAATATAAGTCAGGGAAGTACCACGATGATATATGAACAATGAATTATCAGACGTGCTGTGAGAAAATCCAATAGACGAAATATAGTCTGCAAATCTCATATACCAAGCCCGTGGGACCTGCTTAAGCTCATACGATAACTTTTTCAATAAACAGACATGATTAGGATATTTGGGGGTCTCGAAAACCCAAGGGTTGATGCATGTAAACGGTTTCCTTAAGATCATCATGTAAGAAAGCATTCTTCACATCTAACTGATGAATGGGTCATGCCTTTGAAAGAGCCAGACTGAGAACAATACAAATGGTAGTCGGTTTGACCACCGAACTAAATGTCTCACCACAATATATGTCAATCTGCTGAGTTTTACCATCACCTACAAGACGAGTCTTATGTCTCGCAAAAGAAACATCAGAATTGTCTTTATGAGTAAAAATCCACATAGACCGAATAATATTAACACCAAAATGACGGAGCACCAACTCCCACGTCTTATTCTTAATAAGAGCATCGTATTCGTCATTCATAGCCAATTTCCAATTCGGACCATTTAATGCATACAATAGGTTACGGGGTAGGGTGGATTTAAGAACATTAGAATTTAGATTAAAATGTCATTTTAGTTTAAAAATACCCCGTTGACTATGAGTGACTGGTCTGTAACTCGGGGGAGAATTGGATAGATTTTTGGGGAAAATCGGATGGGTGACGGACTGGCCAACATGCAGTGAAAATATATTGTGGTACACGTGTATATCATGGTCCAATTTGGACTCCACAAATTGTAATTCTACTTTTTTCTACTCTAATTCTAATACATTTTTCTAGTACAAGACTAATACCATAATTACAATTATACATGAATTATAATTTGTGGAGTCCAAATTGGACCAAGATATACACGTGTACCACGGTATACTTTCAGTTACAAACAAAAGTTTTGTATTTAAGTAGATTATTGTAAACAAGTAGATAGTTATTTATTGAGTTTTAAACCGTGCATCATCCACATTTAGAGTTACTTGGCAATAGAAAGATAGAAAAAATGTCATATTCGTGTGTTGTCATCTCCGATGCCATCTCATATTCTTCTCCTTCAAATTTAGTGTATTTATTTATTAATTCCGTCATTGAGATAACGAAAATAAGTCTTTCAGAAAATTCCAGGGATGGCAACGGATCAAATCTAGATCGGATTCTACTAGATCCAGATCCAGATTCATTTTTTATATATGGATCCTGTCCAGATCCATCGGGTCCATAAAAATCAGATCCAAATCTAGATCCATCGGATCCACCGGGTCCACGGATCGGATCTGGATCCACATGTAAAATCTAACTAGTTTAAACAAAAGCCTCTTTGTTAAAAAATATAATCCACTGGACGCTTGAGATTGAACATTCAATTTGATTGTGTTGGATATATATATCAGGTGACAAAATTTAAGAGAATTGGGAGGTTAGTCATTATTTTAATGGTTCTCATTGACAAATGTTCTCACTGCAATGATAGTTGCTGGTTGTTTTATTGCTGCTTTGTTTATCGTGCTCTTCCTTATAAAAAATGTATGAAACTACGTAAGAACAACTTGCATTTATATGTTGAATAATGATTGTAGATAATTAGGTCCTTAAATTTTTTCTATTTCAAGTTTTACTTTTTATTTGTGTAGTTTAACCTTGCTTTACTTTCTTGAACAATGGACACTTCGCGGACTTTGCATCGGTTTGTAAATTCAGGATCCTAATAAGTTTTAGTACTTGATATACAACTGTTACTTTGTCTTCAGTCATTGATCGCAACAGACTGAATTTTCCAGGATTTATCATCTTCATTGGTGGAATTTGGGCTCTGCAAATAGAGACGGGTGTTCGTATGCTCAGTTATGTAATTCTCTTCATAGGTATGAGCTTATTTTTGTCATTTGTCCCTTCTATTTTGTTATGTTGCTTATAAGGGTTCTCACATTTATTGCAAGTGTTATGAACATTATTGTTTTCCGTATATGGCATGAAGTATCCTTTCTATTTGTGAAATAAAAATTCTCCATTGAAGATGTGATATGGCCTAACAAATATGACAGTTCAGATATCTATCACAAGTGATGCTGAGAAATTTGTAGGATTTCTTTTGTTAGAGATATAATTCCGCTTAGTTTTTTATTGGGTCTTTTGAGAATTATGGGCTTAAACGTATGGACCATTTAAAAAATAAAGTCCAAATCTGAATGTAAAATACTATGACAAATTTTAAGAAAATACTTATAAAATTACATTCTAGGTTACGAATATATTTAATAAAAAATGGATCCACGGATCGGATCTGGACCGGATACGGATCTCAAATACAAGATCCAGATCCAGATCCGATCCGAATCCGTTGGGTCCAAATTTTGAAGATTCATATCCTATAAAACGGATCTGGATCTACCGGGTCCAGAATTCACTGCCATCTCTAAGTGTCACATTGAATCTTGTCTGAGACTCTAGTCAATGCAACAATGAAATAGGTGCAAATCTTGGAAATAAAAACTCATAGCTCCAAAGTAATTTTTTCAATCTGCCCAAACTTCGATGAAAATAATTAGTCAGAGGTGCATAAAAAAAGATAGCACGCCAGAGCAAGAAATTTTTTTGTTAGACTTCATGCTAGTGAGCAATAGTCATAAAAATCGTGTCATTCTTTTTCCATTTTTATCAATTGGATATTTAGTTGTCTTTCTCTATTCTTACAAATAGAAGAAAAGAGAGGAGCAAAAAGTACAGCAGCTGTGCTAGGGGTGTCAATGGTTCGGGCGATTATTTTATAAAATTTATACTATATCGATTTTTCGGTTATTCTATTTTATACAACCAAAATTAGACTTTTCGAGGCTGTTCCACCATCTCAGTTTCTCTTTGGTATCGGTAACGGTATGATTCGGTTAATTTTTGATATTTTTTTAGAAAAAATATTAAAGTCACTAGTAAAAGTTAGAAGAACCGTGTGTATGCTTGGGTAAGACTTTGGCAAAAACTCTCCATCGAATTTTATTGATTAAAAGGCGATGAATCAAGAAAATATGAAAGAAAACAAGAATAAAGATTCATCCCACTATTTAATAATAGTGTAAGACAATGTAAGCAAAGAAAAAAAATATAGTTTAGATCATACGAGCCGGAAGAAATCAATTGAGATGATACTCAAGAATAAAGTCTACTAAGATTAGAAATTTAAATCATACAAAAGGAAAGATAGTATCTAACAACTTGTAGCTTGATACCCAATATCTTGAAAATACCTTGTAGCTTACTAGTTACTACTCGATATGCTAAAACTAATTTAGTTTCGATAATAGTATAATAGTTTCAATGTTAGGACTTTAGATGTTAATTATGTTCCAAGCTTATAGTCATTTCCATTATTTCTAAATTTAATAAAAAAAATATATTTACACAGTATATTCGGTATGGTTCAATATTTTTCAATTAATTTTTATAAAATTAATAACCTATCTAATTATTCGGTACGGTTATATATTTATATAAAACCATCAATTTTCTTTTAAAAATCTAAAAATCGACTCAGTACGGTTCTACTCAATCGGTTTAGTCGGTTTTTTGAAAACCAACATCCCTAGTTGCTGCTTTTAGCCGATTGGCGGATGTAGAAAGAATGGCATTACAAGGGAACTCAAATGTATAACGTCGTTTATATTGGTACCTCTGTTTCTTGGACTTGCAAAACTTGATTCCAAAGATTACCAGACGAGTGCTGAATAATCCCTATACAATACTTATATTAGGCTAAGGTGGATCAAATAAGAAACAGGTAGACATTTTTAGATCAGTTTTAAGCCATCAATTTGATCCTCAAATTCACGTTCCCCAGTGAAGACGGACGAAAATACAACCACCTTATGTACTCGCAAGTATGTACTTCTAATCCTTCTAATTCACCACATTGCCAAGTACAACAGACTCGATGCCAACACATACCATTTGGTCAGAGTTCTAACGTATCACTTAGATTTGGCACTAAACACGAGACGGAAGGTAATAAGCACAAAATTTTACAAGTAAATTGTGCAGAACAGTATAGCAAGGAGCTAACTAATTAGGATGACTGGTACAACAAACTAAGATTAACAGCATTCTGGAAAACCTATTAATAATACAGTATTGGAAGGAAATGAAATTCAAAGAAATAGGGCATCCCAATTGTTTGTCTGATACAACCATCGAGGAGTAACATAACAGGCTTGCAAGTGACATTAGTTTTCTCTTTTCTAGTTACCAAGTGCAACTATAGAAGCATCTGACTACTTACCTGCAAAACTAATGTGATTATTTTGGAAATCATTTATAGCCAACGAAGAAAATCTCCAGACGCCAGAAGAAGGAAAAGTGCTCAACTCCACAGGATTTGGCTGAGTGGAACATTTGCCATCTGGACATGACTTGCAAATTATCACAAGCAACAACGATCTTATCTTAGTTTTCCTCAACAATCTCCTAGAACAGCCAATGGAGGAGCTCTTGAATAAAGTGCAGGCAAGAAGCAAGAAGATAACAGTAACAACATAGCATATTCACAAGAAGAGGAAAGAAGAAAAAATATATATGAAAATGGGCATCTTCATCTAACACAAGACACAGTGAATTAACTGGTGAAAATAGGCTACTATCACAACAAGAGATTATGGTCACGTAGCAAAGCTCAGCACCTGATCTTAGATCAACAACATAACACAATGTAACCAGAGAGGCGTATTTGATATGATCCACACAACTTCTCTGCAGATAAAGTACATAGGCACATGTTATTTGCAAAACCTTGTCCTTACTACAATAGAATCTCAAGTTATTTTGCACTCACCTGATCTTAATACTTTATTTAGTATCACAATATAAAAGGAGGGGTGTGTTTGAGATGTTCTAGTAACTAAGATGCATATCAGAAATGGACACATGTTATATTTTGAAACCTTGACCTTTAGAACTATGGTTTCTCAAATTATATATTGCAGGTGTACATAAGATGTTCTACATAAATTATATGAGGGGATCAGTACAATGGGCACATGTTAGTTTGTGAAATCTAGTCTTTCTTGAAAACATTCCACCTAATCTATATGTTTTGGTGTTTCAAAAGCACTAAAAGATTTCAGAGTGAGGACCGAAAAATGTCTTAAACACATTATAACCAAATGGACATTTACTAACTCTTATGAGGACTCGTTAGTAAAGCAAGATCTATTCCTTTCTTTTCTTTCAACAGCTCATGGATCGTGTGTGTTGGACAAAGGGTTCACTAAGCAGTCACAAACAAGATGAGATACAGTAAATTGATACATCTAATAATTAGCTAAGAATTAAGTCCCAACATCTAGGTGTCCTCTTTAAGTTCTCCAAACATAAATATAAAAGTCGCCCCTAACGCTTTGGTCTAGTCATAAAAGCACAACGCATGATGTGTGAGTTAGGCATACAGGTTTCAACCTTGCCGTAAATAAAAGTATGGTATTTAAGTGGAAAAGGGTAGAGTGACGGACCATTATCCACTGAGTTTCAAACTGTGCACCACTTTGAGTCCACCCACACAAACCTATAACTTGTGTATCAAAGCGCATTAGTTGAGTACTACTCAATCTTAACACTGCTTTAGCTATGCCATTCGTGGCTCCTCTTTACTAGCATCCTTCCATATGACAAATATGTCAACACACACTTGGTAAATATGTGTGCGTGTTAATTGAGTAACTAACTATTTGAGTAGGCATAATACTTTAGTGGGTTATCCCTGCAAGAGGGTTCACTGCCGCTTTAGTGGGTCCCTCCTACTTGCATATATGGTATATTACCACGAGAAAGACGAAGGACATAAAAGACTTTCTTTACATTTCAAAGACTATATTGGCATGGGTGATGGGAAACAAAGCGATTAACAACAAACAAGAAAACTAGTGAAGGGGAGCCTTGGAGTAACTAGTAAAGTTGCTGCCATGTGACCTCATGGGTTCAAGCCATGGAAACAGCCTCTTGCAGAAATGTGAAGTAAGGCTGCGTACAATAGACCCTTGTGGTCCGGCCCTTCCCCGGACCCCGCGCATAGCGGGAGCTTAGTGCACCGGGCTGCCCTTTAAGAAAACTAGCAAGGATAAACAGAAAACAAAACTCAAGCAACAGCCAAAAGAAAACAACTTAAAGAAGGACCGGTAGCAGGTCAGCAGCAACTCATTAAGAGATAAATTAAGACCCCAAACACTCGCTAAAAAAAGACACACAAGCTGCTACAGAGAGAGATTTTCAAAAGTATTCCTTCTTAAAAATTGCAAACATAAACATAGCAGTAAAAGACCAGTAAATAAGATTACTGCTTCAAAAACAACAGGAAAATATGGAAAGAAAAAAACAAATTTCCAACAAAAACTCAAACCTCGATATCATTCCAATTTCGTCCAGTGTCCCTGAAGGGACACAACATGGACGCTGATCTCTACCCACATCTTCAATGATTTAGTCTAGCCATGCTTCATTTTCCCGCTGAGGAGAAAATGTTTATTCTTGAGACCTGTTTGGCTTTATCCAACCAAAGGGTCAATCTGTCTGTGGTCATGTACTTGATTAACTGAGATGCATGCTAATGTCAGTTTAACATCAATCTAGACTAGAAGGGTGGCAAATTGGTTGGTTGGATCAAACTGCTCATTCAAAAAGCAAGAGCATAAACAAAACCCATTGCACTTGGCATAAAATTGATTGGTTCCATTTTCTGTTATTTCCACATGGATCACTTCTTCTCTATAACTCAAGTAGCACTGTAAAATTAGGCCTCCTCTTTGATTCACTCTTTATATCTCTCACTTGCTCATTCAATCATTAAGACTGTCTCAATCCTCCATGGTTTGGGGGTATGTTAAGAACATCATGTAACAGTTTCAATTGAACGTACAGAGGAGACTGGTTACATGTAAATTGTAATAGGTGGAGCTTGAGGATAGTAATAGTTAATTGTCTCAGCACAGCATCTTGCTTGCCAGTTATGTTACACGTTTTTGACTGAATAATATCTAACATGCTGATAAAGGTACTCTTTTTTTCATATGGTAAACCCCATTGTTGGCATGAAATGCCCAAATGCTGAGATAATGAGAATTATTATAGTCGACCTAGACTAGCTTGGAATTGAGGCGTAATTTTTGTTTCCCTGCCAAGGAGTCAGTAGTGGTTCTTTCCCACTTTGCTCCCTAGGAGACTCAAATCCTAACCTCTGGGTTGGAAATGTAATTCTCTTGCCACCGAAGAACCTCACTTTCATAGTAAAAGGTATGGGATTGAAGCTGAATAGGGGAGAAAAGGATATATAAAAAGACTCTTAGCGTGAATTTTGGGGGTGGTTTGGATAGAAAAATAAAGCATAGGATATTTTGAAATAGAAACAGAACCTATCAATAGACTACTACAAAGTGTATTTGTCTACTAGTTTTCTGGAGTAACATGAAAAATGTATATGCTATAGGTACTTTACTGGAATTCCTCAATTCCCTAAATGACTAATGAGAGAGCAAGGCTTGTAATCTTCTATACATTCCCAGAGCTTATGTGGTGCTTTGATGAGGATAAAGTCTTACATCACTTATCAAAAGGGAACATGTAAAGAACAAGAGAGGGGAGAGATCTTCAGCCTACAAGTAGGTAGCGGAAGAATTGTACCTAAAAGAAGGCAGTTTACGGCCCCATGCATAGTGACTATTTAGGAGAGAATAAAACGTCTAGGAATTCCAGGCACCAAAAAGAAGCAACAAAGCATTTGAAGTACCAGAGAAATATAATCATAATTCTACTTCGAAATTGAAACAATAAATAGGTATTTATTAGCCGCTTACAATTCTTCTTCTACAAGGATTATTCTCGATAACCAGAAAACTTCTACAACCTTTTTTCCAGAGTATAAAACTCCATAAAAACTGGTGAAACAGCCTATCAAGGAACTCCCTGCAAAAATCCTGCAAGACAAAAAAAGAGCAAATAAAATTACTTACGAAGCTTTGAACGTAGAAACTGATCAAATATCCAATAAACTAAAAGCAGGTTATACAACTGGAAAAAAAATATGAAATGAACCATGACAACATACTTCCATACCTGGCTATGAACTACAATGTTCGTGTTTTTTCTTGGAGTCAAGGGTCAAGTGTCACTTTTTTTGAGTTTCCTACCTAAACTATCAGATATGAGAGTTTCCTACCTAAACTATCACCAACTGGTTAGCAAAACACACCTCAACTTTCAGTTGTTCACTTTTCCTACCTATTGAGATAGGAAAAGTGAACAACTGATAGTTGAGGTGTGTTTTGCTAACTAGTTGATGATAGTTTAGGTAGGAAGAAATCAATGAAACTCAAAAGTCAAAATTCTCTCCCAGGCACATTCCCCAAAAATATGACTTTAGGTCACCTCTGAATACCTTATCCCCCCTTCGGTGATCCTTCTGATCACCGGAATTTTCCCCTCCTTTTTTTTCTCCTCTGTCCCCTTTTCTTCCCTTTCTATAGACACCAGCTTTGTCATTTTTCGAGCACTGTTCAGGCATGACAGAGCTTTTCCGACGAAGATCTACAATGTTTCAGTCGATATTTTTTCAAATCTGTTCTTTCTCAGGTATTGTGAGGTTGTTCTGACCCTACCCGTGCATTTTTATGCATCTACAGACATTGTTTCGAAGCTCTGACGAATTTTACGGCAACTGCTCACGTTCAGAATTTTCAACTGCCTTTCCTTCCTTCTCTTTCTCCCTACCTCTGATGATCTTTCTGATCACTGGAATAATTTCATCTCTTTCCTTCCTTCTCTTTCATCCTTTAGTTATGTACAGCAGCATTTATTTTGCGGTAGGATTTAAGTCATACGATATCACAAGGTCCACGAACAATGATGACCCGTGGTTTGACTGGACTGAGAGAGAGAGAGAGAAGAGTTTCATCAGAAGAGTTTCCTTTAATAGGAAGACACTGTAATGGATAGTACAGAACTTAAGAAAGGCGTCAAAGGTGCGAGGTAATGTAGTGAGACGATGGAAGAGAAGAACAGCTTCCCAGAGACATTTTGCTCCAGGAATTTTAATGGTATTGGCAGGTATATCAGCATCGTTAGTCTGCGTGGAAGGAGGAGAGCTGTGCTAATCATCCCTAAAGTATCTTTTAATGCAGGTTGGACCTATCTGGCTGACAAAATTGGTAGATTCATCAATAGCTTTGCCGAGAAATTTAATGTGGGGGAGCCTAGGTTGGTGGATAAGGAATTTCAATACACAGACGCAATCAGAAGCTTTAAATGGTCAAACAAAGAAGTGGTTGGTGGTTCGGCATTAAAGAGGGGAGAAGTTATACAAATAAAGGATGATCTGGAACACCATCAGAAAGGTACTCTTGATAGATGTTTAGTTGGCAACTTGGGAAGGAGCGATCAACAAGCATAAAAGAAATTCCTTTGCAAGGAGATGGCTTCTAAATTTCTAGAGAGCTTTGCAACTTGGGAAGGAGCGATCAACAAGCAAAAGAAAAATTATTTTCCTTCTTCTTCTTTTCCAGTAAGCAAGAATTCTCCAGAATTGGATATGGTGACATCTATCAAGCCGAGAAGGAACGATGAAGGAGAAAAAGTAACGGATCAATACCAAGAGATTATACATGAAGAAGAGGAACGAGATACACAAGATGGACAAGAAGAAACAGAAAGGGCTGTAGATAGCTCAATAGTTCCGTCACCACTGGAGAAGGCTCACATACTAAAGAACACCCCATTGAGAAGTGAAGAAGAATTTTCAGATTTGATCACTATTGAAGAGGCTGCCCCTTTAGACCAGCAGAGTCCTGAGGAAGGAAAAGAGTCGAATTCTGCCATCCCAACCTGGATTCAATAAAGTATCATCAAATTCAGTGAGGCATTTCAGGTGGACATATCGGGGTGCAGGAAGGAAGCTTTGATGCTATTCATGAAAATTGATAGCATGAGGCAGAACTCTGTTGAAAAAATAGAAACAAAGTTGTCAGCAACTCCAACTGTTAAGGGATTCAAAGAATTAAAAAGTTTGGATACAGGGAGCAATTTCATAAGCAATGGTACAAGGATCAGAGGGGGATACAACTTTCCTAGTGATCAATGACAGTCAACATCGTTTCCTGGAATGTGAGGGGGCTAAATCAAGCTAGCAAGAGAAATACAATAAAAATCTAATTCGGAGTTGGAAGGCTGATATTTATTGCTTTCAGGAGACTAAGATTGAAGGCGATATTAAGGAGTTTGTCAAAGATTTGTGGGCTAACAGGTGGGTTAAATTTTGTCAACTGGAAGCTAGTGGAACGAGGGGAGGAATTCTCACGTTATGGGATGGGAGAGTCTGATTAGGCGATATCAGTAGTGTGGGGGCTTATTCTTTGACTTGCAAAGAACCAAGAACTTATATGGTTTCTAACTGGTATTTATGCTCCCAATGATAGAGGGGAAAGAGAAGAAGTATGGTCGGAAGTTGGATCTGCCAGAGGTTTGTTCACAGGGCCTTGGGTGGTTTGTGGGGATTTTAATACTGTTTGATTCCCCTCAGGGAAGAATTGTATCAGAATCACCAGCGCAATGACTGAGTTTTCTGATTTCATTGAAGACATGGCTTTGCTGGATCCTGACTTAATAGGGGCAGTTTTACCTGGAGAAAGGGAGATGGCTATGATATAGCAGCCAGATTAGACAGATTCCTTTTATCTAATGAATGGGACGAGGGGTTCAGGAACATCAAACAAACAATCCTTAATAGAGTCACATTTGATCACACACCTATTATGCTCCAAAGTGGAAATTGAGAACCTGTGAAATCCTACTTTAAATTTGAAAATTGGTGGTTACTCACACAGGGTTTTTTGGAGAGAGTCAAAGAATGGTGGAGCTCTTTTGTATGTGAAGGGAGGCCAGATTTCACTTTAGCCTTTAAGTTGAGAGCACTTAAAGACGAACTGAGAGAGTGGAACAAAACTACTCAAGGCAATCTTGCTTTGCAGAAACAATCCATCCTTAACCAGCTTGCAGAACTAGAAGAAATTCATGAACGTAGGGCCCTGAATGAAGAGAAAATCTTTTCAAAAACTGCTTTACTTGTTGAAATTGAGGAAATTGCTAAGGAGGAGGTGGCATGGAGACAAAGATCAAGGGCTTTGTGGTTGAAGGAGGAGGATAAGAATACTAAGTTCTTTCACAAAACTGCTAACTCTCACAGAAGATTCAACAACATTGATGAACTGAATGTTGATGGAGACATTATTAAGAACCCCGAAGGAATTAAGGAAATTGTTGAATTCTACCAGAATCTATACTCGGAAACTGAATCACGGAGGCCAACTAGTGGTGTTAAAGATGGACTCAGAATTACGGAAGAAGAGAATCAAATGTTGCAAGGGGAATTTGAAAACCAGGAAATCTGGAACTGTGTCAAACTATTTGCTGGAGACAAAGCTCCTGATCCGAATGGGTATACAATGGCTTTGTTTAATGCTGGGAAGTGGTAGGTGAGGAGGTGATTGCTGCAGTAAAAAACTTTCACGATAGATGTTTCTTTGAGAGAAGTTTCAATGCTACTTATGTGGCTTTGATTCCAAAAAAGGTGGGAGCCAGGGAGTTAGACAGATTTCAGACCTATCAACCTGATAGGTAGCATCTACAAAACATCTCCAAATTATTGACGAAAAGACTTGAGAAGGTAATGCACAAATTGGTGGATAATCATCAACTGGCCTTCATTAAAGGACGACAGATAATGGATGCTATTCTTATGGCAAATGAGTGTTGATTCAAGACTGAGGAGGTATTCTATGCAAGCTGGATATACAGAGAGCCTATGATCACCTCAACTGGAATTTCCTTTTAATAACTTTGGCTAAGAGAGGCTTTAGTTCTAGATGGATCAGGTGGACAAAATTTTGCATTAGTTCAATGAAGTTTTATATCCTCATTAATGGAACTCCAACAGATTTCTTCCCTTCTCAGAGAGGTTTAAGACAAGGTGACCCACTGTCTCCTTTCCTATCTATCATTGATATGGAAGGCCTCAATGACATGCTAAGAACTGCTCAAGAAAATTTGTGGATAAAGGGTTTCAAAGTTTCTAATAGAGTGGGGGCAGATATGGAGATTACTCATCGCCAATATGCTGATGATACTGATATTTTGTGATGCTGACAGGGAGCCACTAAAGATTCTTAGGGTGATCTTTATTCTTTTTGAAGCAGTATCAAATTTACATATTAACTGGAATAAAAGTTTCTTATATCCGGTAAATGAGGTAACTAATTTGCCCTCCTTGATTGAGGTCTTGGGAGGAAGATCTGGGGAAATGTCAACTGTTTATTTGGGCATGCCTCTTGGTGCTAAAAACAGGTCCATAGGAATATGGAATGCGGTGGTTGAGAAGTGTGAAAAAAAGTTGGTTAACTGGAAGAGCCAATATCTATCTTTAGGGGGGAGATTAACACTGATCAATAGTGTTCTGGATGTCATGCCTACATACATGATGTCTCTTTTCCCTATTCCTAAGTGTGTTATTGAGAGATTGGATCTCTTGAGGAGGAACTTCCTTTGGGGGGTAACAGTGATAGTAAGAAAGATTCATCTGGTTAAATGGGAGGCTCTAATGGTAAGCAAAAAGGCGAGGGGACGGGGAATAAGGAATTTGAAAGCTCAGAATCAAAGCCTTCTGATGAAATGGCTTTGGAGATTTGCTTCCAATGAACAATCCTTGTGGAAAGAGGTGATAAGGTTGAAATATGAAAGGGAAAACTGAACAACTAAGACTGTAACTAGTACTTATGGAACAAGTTTATGGAGAGCTAATCAAGAATCAATGGCCAAAGCTCAAAGGAAATTGCAGATTAAAGGCAGGAAATGGCATAAAGATATCCTTCTGGAAAGACAATTGGTTACAACAAGGGAATTTGAAACTCTTATTCCCAGATATTTACATCCTCAACCAGTAACAAAATGCCCCCGTGGCAGAGCTATGGTCTAATCAGGGGTGGAATTTGAGTTTTAGAAGACTACTAAATGACTGTGAGATTCAGACGCTAGCAGATTTCTACAAGACCTTGGAGCAATTTAAGGGACCATCCGATGTTGAAGACTGCCTAATCTGGAAGAATCACAAACTAGGCAAGTTTTCTGTAAAGGAGGCATACAAGACTTTTAAAATTTCCAGAAGATAGATTGATCACTGGCAATGGAAACTGATATGGAAAGCTAAGATTCATTACAAAGTTTCTTGTTTTGTCTGACTGCTAGCTAAGCAGGCTGTACTGACTCAGGAAAATCTCATGAAAAAGGGTTTTAATTTTTGTCCAAGGTGTTTCTTTTGTGGAGAAGAATCAGAGATTGTTAGTCACCTCTTTATTCATTGCAAGATTACATTCCAGATATGGAGATTATTCATCAATTTGAAAGGGATATCATGGATAATGCCTGAGAAAATTGTACAAGTCCTAAAGATGTGGAATAGCTATGGCAGCCTTTCTGGCCACAAAGAGAGATGGAAAATTATACCAGCTTGCATCTGCTGATCTGTGTGGAATGAAAGGAACCTTAGGTGTTATGAAAATAAATGTAATTCTTTACCAAAGATAAAAATGAATTGTCTTGTTTTATTCTACTTTTGGTGTAAATGTGAGTATATGGAAGATCTTGAATCATTTCTCTTAGGTTCTATATAAGTTTTTGTTATAGGATTGAAGATCTACTGAATACTCCTCTGTAACTATGTAACTATAGGGACATGTAACTATTTGTGGCAGGTCTGATTTTTGGATGAATATACCAGTGTTACCTTTCAAAAAAAAGTTTAGGTAAAAACTTTCATATCTGATAATTCATAGTTCAGGAAGGAAACTCAAAAAAAGTGATACTTGTGGTGTGTTTTTTATCCTTATCTACAAGGACAACAACATACCCAGTGAAATCCCACAACGTGGGGTCTAGGGTAAAGTGTACGCAGACCTTACATCTAGCTTGGTAGATAGAGCGGTTGTTTCCGAGAGACCCTCGGCTCAACACAGAGCATAAGCACAAGCAAAGCAACAGCAAAAGAGACGGTAATTAAAGCAGTATGAAAATGCTGGTATCAAAAGCGAATACGTCATAATAGCGCATTCCGAAAAAGCAAGCAGTAGCTAGCGCACGTAAATAAGTTAAACAAAGTACACTAAAGGACAACTAGCAACAGAAATCAAACGACAGAGGACTATAAAGTAAAATTGTGCATATTAGTATGATAGACTAAGCGAGCCTACAATACTAAGAGTACAACTACCCGTTTGCAAGCGTAAGTAGGACTACGACTATCTACTACCCTTCTACCCCAATGCTTCTTCGGCCTACCTCTACCCCTCCTAAACACGTCCATAGCAAGCCCCTCACACCTACGCATTGTGGCATTTGTGCTCTTCTGCACATGCCCAAACTATCTCAACCTCGTTTCCCGCATTTTATCCTTCACTGAAGTCACTCCCACTATGTCCCGGATATCATCATTTTTAATCCTATCCCAACTTGTATGCCCGCATATCTATCTCAGCATCCTCATCTCTGCAACTTTCATCTTTTGGATGTGCGAAATCTTAACTGGCCAACACTCCACCCCATACAACATAGTCGGTCTAACCACCACCTTATAGAACTTGTCTTTAAGTTTTGATGGCGCCTTTTTGTCGCACAAAACTCCGGATGCAAGCCTCCATTTCATCCACATTGCCCCAATACGATGTGTGACATCATCATCAATTTCTCCATTCCCTTGAATAATAGACTCTAGGTGCTAGAAGTTTCCTTTCTTTGGAATGACCTGAATATCAAGCCTCACCTCCACGCCTGTTTCAGGATCGCTCCCGTTGCTGAACTTGCACTCCAAATATTCTGTCTTGGTTCTACTCAACCTGAACCCTTTAGACTCCAGAGTCTGTCTCCAAACCTCCAGCTTGGCGTTCACTCTGTTGCGAGTCTCATCAATCAGGACCATATCGTCTGCGAATAACATATACCATGGTGCAGCCCCATCATCACTGGGAAGTGATCCGAGTCTCCTTCTACTATCCGTACCCTAGTCTTGGCTCCATCATACATATCATTGATCGTCCTAGTGTACGCCACATGTACACCTCTAATCTCCAAACATCTCCATAGAACCTCCCTACGGACTTTGTCGTATGCATTCTCGAGGTCAATCAAAACCATAGGTAAATCTCTCTTCCTCTCACTATACTGCTCCACCAACCTCCTAATAAGATGAATGGCTTCAGTAGTCGAATGTCCCGGCATGAATCCAAACTGGTTCTCGAAAATAGACACGCCTTTCCTCACCCTCATCTTCACGATCCTTTCCCAAACTTTCATAGTGTGGCTCAGCGGCTTGATACCCCTATAATTGTTGCAACTCTGGATATCACCATTGTTCTCGTACAAAGGGATCATTGTACTCCACCTCCATTCTTCGGGCATTCTTGCCGTCTTAAAATGACGTTAAACAACTCAGTCAGCAACTCCAAACCTACCATAATAAATATAGGAGTATCAAGTTGTTGAGCCACACTCTTAACCTCCTCAACCATAATGCTTCTACATGCTTCTACAATATCCAAAATCTCGATACCTACCAGATTTCTCCACATCTTCCTGCACAATATCTCTATCTCCTTTTTCGTTCAAGGGTTTATAGGTGTAAGACTGTCACCTCTGCCTAATATGTGCGTCCTCCACCACTACTTTGTCGTCCTCGTCATTGTTGCACCTCACATGATCCAAGTCACGGGCCTACATCTCCCTCGCCTTGGCTAGTTTGTACAATTTTCTATTCCTGCCTTTCTTCTCTAATTCCATATACAAGCGTTCAAAAGCCGCCGTTTTCACTGCAGAAACCACAAGCGTTGCCTCCTTCCTCGCAATCTTACCCTATTCGTCCACTTCTCCACATCATCCATGCTTTCTACCAATTTCGCATACACCGTTTTCTTCACTTTCACCTTCTCTTAAACTTTACCATTCCACCACCAGTTCCGTTGATGCCCACCACGGCTACCCCACGACACCTCAAGCACTTCTCTAGCTACCTCTCGAATGCAACTAGCCGTCATGTCCCACATACTAATCGCATCCCCACTACTCCCCCAGCCCCCTCGGCCATCAACCTCTCTCCTATCTCTTTTGCACTAGCCATGATCAAACTCCCCCATTTGATTCTTAACCTATCATCCACAACCTTCTTCTTCTCCATCTTGATCTCCAAATCCATCACCAAAAGTTTATATCGAGTTGTAAGATACTCCCTCGGAATAACCTTGCAGTCTTTATATAGACCATTGTCAACCTTCCTAAGGAGCAAAAAGTGTATTTGAGTCTTAGCCACCGAACTACGAGAAGTCACCAAGTGCTCCTCCTTCATGAACCTCGAATTGGCTATCACCATCCCAGAAGCTCTAGCGAACTCCAAAAGTGAGACGTCTCCCCATTCCTGTCCCCAAGGCCAAAGTCTCCATGCATGTCATCATAACCCCCTGGAAGTGATCCGATATGTCCATTGAAATCCCCTCCTACAAATAACTTCTCAATGGGTATACCACCTACCACCTCATCCAAATCCTCCCAAAAGCGCCTCTTCTCCTCGTCCAAGCCAGCCTGCGGCGCATAAGCACTAATAATATTCATAGTGAACCCTCTAACTACCAACTTAATCGTCATCATTCTGTCATTGACCCTCCTAACATCTACCACTTGATCGCTTAGCTCGTTGTCTACTTAAATGTCTACCCCATTCATATACGTCGACCTACTCAAGAACCATAATTTATACCCGTCCTCATCCTTAGCCTTAGGTCCTACCCATTTGATCTCCTGGACACAGGTTATATTAAGCCTCCTCTTCTTAAGAATCTTAACTAGCTCTATGGACTTTTCCGTTAAAGTCTCAATGTTCCAAGACCCTATTCTCAACCTAGCATCTCCCTTACCCCCTAACTCTCGCCCCCGTCGTTGATCGAGAACATGACCCAAGTCTACCATCAGTTACCAAAACACTAAAGCAACTATAAAATAATAAAATACTCAAACATTTACCCTAAAACAGGAAGGGATCAAAGTGAAAGCACAAGTTAACAAGAATCTAAAGGCAAGTAAAATCACTACGCCAAAAATGTTATAACTAAAGACAATGATAAATGCAAGAACGTAAAGTCACGAATCAATACAGCGAAACAGCAAAATTTAACAAGGATAAGGACAGAGAATTGATACGGGCAACCGGAGGTACCAACTCCAGTTGAATCGAACCTGTTTAACGGCGAAAATCATTGTTCACCGATACTGTTCACCGGCACCGAAAGTACTGTTCACTTGAGTTTCACCAAAAAGTTGAGTACCTATGTAGATCGAGGAGAAAATCGCCGGAAAAGGTAATAATATAAAATAGTTCGAAATAGTAGTGTGACAAAGAGCAGTAGCAAAATCGTAACACCAAAGCAGAAGAACCAAAGAAAATTATCAGATCAAGAACAATTTAAGGCAAAAATGGAGATATTTAACATAAGTAACATTGACCAACGGGTTCGCCGGAAAACGTAATAAAACGACGGAGGGTTGTAATAAACAACGGAGGGGTTCACCGGAGCTTGGAGATCTGATGTGACAGTGGCTATGTGGAGCGGGTTTTGGCTGGAGTTTGGAGTTGTTTGGTGTGGTTTCGCCGGAAAAAAAGAAAAGAAAAAGGAATGGTGTTTTTGGTTTGAGGAAGATGAGATAGGGAGGTGGAGGTATGTGTGTGGTGGAGCGTCGGAGCAGTGGGGTGGCGGTGTGTGTGATTTACCGGTGGTCTGGCCGGAGAAGGAGGTGGAGAGGCAGCGAAGAGGAGGTGACATCTGTGATTCTGGGATTTGCAACTGTTAAAAAAATTTCAAGCCAAACAAAGATGGATTTTGCAGGAGTACACTTTGTTCAGAAATATTTCTTCTTGTATCTAATGAAAATGTGTGCTGACAAAGAAGCGCGCCAATAGGGTTAACGCGTATCAAGAGAGCAACTACTTGGGCAAGCTCAATATTTGTACTTGTAAACCGTACTTGGAACCACAAAACCACCTAAATGCATATGTTTGCAAAAACCAAAAAGAGAATACATTCATATTCAAGGGTATTAGCTGCATGTGCCCTCTACTGTAGACCAGGGTTTAAAAAGAGAATTTGACAATGAAAAACATATTTTTTTTTTAAAATGGTAACATTGTATTCATCTGCATTAAGGAAATGCTGGAGACCATATTAACAGGAACGGACAACCAACAGCATAAATAAAGAAAACCTTGATTCTTCTCACAAGGTTTGAACTAAATTTCTAAGTCTAATGAAGATTCAGTATCTTCTACACATTTTTCTTTACACCAAAAATATCAAGACCGTATACAATTCATCTTGATTTTTTTAATTGAGTTTCTCCTATCTTCAAAACACCTTGCATTTCTTTCTTTCCATATTGTCCACCATGTACATGTTGGGATGGAATTCCACCATTTCTTCTTTCTTCCCCTACCTCCTGCTTTGTTCCAGCACTTTACCAACTCCATTGTAGTCCCTGGTATGACCCAATTCAAGTCATACATACTTAGAAACATCTGCCACATTTGTAAAGTGAATGAACAAATGACTGTTGTTTTCTAAAGTTCCTGACAAAGAAAAAATCTTGAGCTCAACTGGATTCCCCTTCTTTGTGATTTTTCGTGAGTCAAGAATGCTCTTCTGACCACCAACCAAGAGAAACATAACACTTTGGGAGGGGCTTTTCCTTTCCAAATATTCCTCCAATGCTTGCTTTGGTTCTGTTGTCGAGCAGAGTTCAGTAGGGAGTAAGCTGATTTCACAGTGGAGCCCTTCCTTTCTTCACTTTTCCATGTAATGGAATCATCAAACTGTGTTATACCTTTGAAATTCTCCGGAGTCTTCAACAAATCAATGGTTGTAGAAACCTCCCAGTCATTTGATAATCTCCTAAAAGAGAAATTCCATCCTTGTTCACTCCATGTGTCTTCAATGGAAACATTAGGTGGGCTCGAGCAAAACATATCTGGGAACAAATCTTTTAGGGGGCCATGACCCAACCAATTATCATGCCAGAAGGATATGTTTCTCCCATTACCCACTGCAAACCCCACATTTTCCATAAAATTTGGCCAATGAGCTTTGATGGATCTCCATACACTAACACAGTATGCAGCTACTACAGGCTTGGTGCCCCAATGCCCTTGTTGTTGATACTTACTGGTCACCGCCTCCTTTCATAGAGCTTGATCTTCCTTGTTGAACCTCCATGACCATTTCATCATAAGGCTCTTGTTTTGTAACCTTTTAATACCAAGACCCCTTTCGTCTTTGCTCTTGGTGACTGCTTTCCAATTTACTAAGTGGTAATTTTTTTTTCATTGTTTCCCTGCCACAAGAAGCTTCTTCTGAGAGAATCTAGCCTCTTTTCTACCTTTTCTGGTAAGGAAAAAAGAGACATAACATAAGTTGGTAGAGAGTCCAGAACTGCATTTATCAAAGTAACCCTAGCCCCAAAGATATATATTGTGTTTTCCATCTAGCTAACCGCCTTTCAGCTCACTCCACAACTCCACTCCAGATTTCCATTGCCTTGTTTTTTGACCCCAGAGATAGTCCCAAATAGCTTATTGGTAGGGTATCTATCTCACATCCTAGAACTCCCGCTAAAATTTGGATGTTTTGTACCTATTTGCCTGGGATCAACCTGCTCTTCCTCCAATTTACATGTAGTCCAGATAGAGATTCAAAAACAATCAAGATTAATCTCAGATATCTCAATTGTTCAACCTCATCATCACACAAGACTAGAATATCATCGGCGTATAATAGGTGTGAGACCTACATCAAATTGTCAACACTATTAGACACCCTAAAACCTCTCAGCCACATATTCTGGTTTGCAATTCTCATCATATTATTGAGCCCTTCCATTGCCATAATAAATAGAAAAGGAGACAAGTGATCCCCTTGTCTTAGCCCCCTTTCAGATGGAAAAAACCCTTCCGGATACCCATTGATGAGTATGAAAAATCTTACAGTGCTAATCAAAATCCAATCCATTTCAGCCACTTTCTTCCGAATCCCATCTTTTTCAAAGTCTTGAGTAGATACTTTCAGTTAACATGATCATATGTGTTTTCAATGTCAAGCTTGCATAAAACTCCTAGCTTGTCCCTTTTCATTCTAGTATGCACACATTCATTTGCTATCAGTGATGCATCAATGATTTGCCTCCCCTTGATAAGAGTCATTTGTTGCCTGTCAACTGGCTTACCCACCACCTTCTTCAATCTTTCCGCTAACACCTTGGATATGATTTTGTATATTCCCCCTATTAAGCTAATAGGCCTGAAGTCCCTTAGTTCCAATGCTCCTGCCTTCTTAGGGATTAGAGCTACATAAGTAGCATTGAAGAATTCTCAAAGAATTCTTGAGAATGGAAATTTATCAATGTTTTCATAATATCCTCCTTTAAAACTTCCCAACAAGTCTGGAAAAAGCCCATAGAACACCCATCAGGTCCAGGTGCCTTATAAATGGCACATAATTTTATACAATCCAGGACTTCTTGTTCTTCAAAACTTCTCTCCAGTCACTCAAATTCCTCTGTGTGGATGGAAGAGTCATCAGAAAAAGTGAAGCAAGGCCTCTAGTCGTAGAAATCCAAGATTTCCCGCTTCACACCATCAGCATCATAAATCACCTGGTCATTCACTACCATTTTATCAATGGAATTCATTCTTTTATGAGAATTGGTTATTCTGTGAAAGAACTTAGTGTTCTTACCCCGTGTTTTAACCATAAGACCCTAGATCTTTGTCTCCATGTTATCTCTTCATTTCTAGCCACTTCTTCGGACGCCAATGATAAGCTTACTTTAGTGAGTGTTTCATCGTCAGTCAGTAACCTTTGTTCTGTATCCTGTCCAACTCAGAAATATGACTGAGAATTTCTATCTTTCTTCTTCCCAGATTTTCATAGTTTGCCTTGTTCCATTCAGGACGAAAAGTTAAAGCACACGAATAGGAATGTCAGATTTATGATCGCTTCAATTAATCCTGTGTCATATTAGATATGCATAGGAGAGATTAGTGTTTCTATTTTCTTTTCTTTTCTTAAGTTGGCTTTCTACGTACCACGGGCTACCCCCACGTCTCAGGGATATTAATTCAGTTGGTTCAATTTCTAACCCTTGCTAGGTCCAGTTTCTAAAAGTAACTGGTTTCTCAGTTTCAAGAATTAAATTGACCGAATCAAGGTTGGGTTTGGATAGGCTTTTACTAATTTTGGTTCCGAAATTCGATTTGGACCAATTCTTTTTTTCAAGAGAATATAGTACAATTAAGTTTGTTTGAAATTTAAATGACTAATTTCGGCATCCGGTAATGTTGATATTAATCCAACATCCTCAAAGTTGAGATTGAAACAAACTACCGATTCTTATTGGAATCACGTGGCACCATTCTACTACTACAACAACAACATACCGAGTAATCCCACAAGGTGGGGTCGTGTACGCATACCTTACCCCTACCTCGTGGAGGTAGAGAGGTTGTTTCCGAAAGACCATCAGCTCGCTTATCAAAGCAGTTTCAAAAATATAAAATACAACAGTTAAGCAAACATAGAAAATACTCCTAATCGAGAAATCATTGCATAGCATACAAAAGTGGAAGATAACCTAGGCAAAAAAACAATATGTAGTAATAGAAAATCGAAGGACAAGGAACTACGAGACTAGTACTAATGACACTGGTATGCAAGGAGACAACACTCCCTTAGCACCATTTTAAGCGCAAACTTCTCTAAAGTGATGGGTTCACTCATGAAGCGGTAACCCCTCGCTTCGCATACTTCATCACTTTTAATGATGAAACTATGACTTTTAATAACACTGAGGTTTTCCCATTCTCAATAAACTTACACATCACTCGACAAAGATTAAAAAAAAAAGGAGACAACAGCTCATTACTCACCACCAACGTGGGACTTCAAAGGGGCAGCATTAAGGAGAAAATAATCTAATTTGTTTACGATTCCAGTCAAATCACTACACTTCATATTAGATATGACTAAAATACAGGAAGAAGAAGCTTCTTCTTTGCTTATCCACATTGCTCCATCATTGCACGTATCATCTTGTTTAGGTGATTAGAAAGAAACATGACATGATGCACATGACAATAAACATGAAGTACAGCACACAAACTCGTAAGATATCTAAGTGTGAACTTAATTAGCGATCATATGTTGGAGAAGAAAATAGTGCAAGCACAATGATACCTCTTATTCTGGGCAAAGCATCTTACAAGTAACTCCATCTCGCGCAAGCTGAAGAATTGCATCTTTCAACTTTATATAGTCATCAATTGTATTGTAGACCTGATGAGAAATCCGAGTATATCCTGTCACACATGCATCACCATCCCGTAAATCTTTTATTTCCTGGTAGTGAATTGGGACTTCCACCCCAAATTGGTCACGCAGATGATTTCTCAAATTTAAAGCATCTTTATCGCTGAGAATCTTAAGGCTAGCAGGCAAACCAACCATTGCCATACTTGGAGACATGTCAGAAGGACAGCCTAGCGCTGTTCCCCAAGCATTAGCCAACATTTGTCCCATTTCAATCACAGCATTATGATTCCTCGTCCTAATTCCCTCAATCCCACCCTCAAATCTATTTATAAATTCTAACACCTCAGGTACAACTAGCTGAGAGCTATAATCTCGCGTACCAATCCACGCACTTTCAATGGCTAATCCATTACCATATTCATGAGACACCACAGGATGGTGTAGATCAGGTGATACAGGCGATTTCCGACAGTACAAAAACGCAACCGATGGAGGACAAAAAAACCACTTATGCAAGTTGCTTACATAAAAATCAGCTCCAATTTCCTTAACATCAACATGAACATTTCCAATAGCGTGGGCAGCATCAACAAACACCCGGTCCACGCCTTCTTCCCTACAAATCTTAACCAAATCGCGTACAGGAATAACAACACACGGCATTGATGTAATATGATCAATAATAGCCAATCTAACCTTCTTACCATTATATTTACCTTTAGCCAACGCTTTCCTAAACTCAGCAACAATCTCTCCCTCCGAACGTAGAGGAAACGGCAAATGAACAACGATCACAGAGCCACCAGCACGAGTAACATAAGCCTCGATCGATTTCTTAACAGCCTGAAACGCGCAATGTAGCATAACAACAGCATCTCCTTTCTGGAAACGTCCTTCAGCGAATGCCCAACCAACGTGTTGAAGGACAATAGCGGCAGCAGTTGTAGCGTTATCCACGAGAGACACCTCCTCAACGTGTTCCGCATTAATAACGTCTTTGATAATCGTGCGTGAATGTAGAATACATTTTTGAAGGTGGTTAAGGAAGAAGTCGTCGGGTTGCTTGAGAAAACGAAGCTGCCAACGCTTCTGAGCTGCGATTATGGATGCCGGACAACTACCGAAGCTACCGTTGTTGATACGAGCGATGCCTTTCTGGTGATGGCTAAATTCTTCACGTATTTGGGAATCAGTAATGAACGATGAGGTGGAGAGCTTCGGTCTCTTAGGCAAATGGTTGTGGTCAGAACCGTTGGCTCGGTGGTCATCGTCGTTAGTCGGTTCCATTAGGGTCGGTATAGGTTTGGAGGTTAGGGTTAGGGTTTTGGCTCACCAGACGAGTGTGATTGGATATGGAGGTCTGCTACATTTCAAATTGTTTTCTTTATTTTTAGAGGATAGAGATGTCGCATTTTGGCAACACATAATGGAAAAACATTCAACAGTTTCGCTATTTTTTATTATTAGTAGGAATGGTTAATTGCTTGTTATTAACTCCGTTTATATCTTCTTTCTACTTGTGACTTTTATAGCTTGCTGATAAGTGATAATCTAAAGTTGGATCACCAAAAGAAAAGAAAACAGATTGAAAAGGGTAAATGAAAAAGTGCACAAATAACCGCTTAAAGGACCGTTTAAAATAGTCAAAAGATGAAAAAATGTAAATCTTTAGTAGGCGTTTGACATGTCACTTCTCTCTAATCATTCAAAAAGACATGATTTGGAATCCCAATTTTAAATATTTACTTTATAAAATTTGAGGCATAAATTTATATTTTATAAAAAAAAATAGTAGATATATTTAACCAACTTGAAATCAAACTCCTCACCTCACGTTTGAAGTGCCAAACTTCAGTACTTCAGTTCTAAAATAGGAACGGACCAAATCTAATTTCAAACCGAAATATCAATGCCTACCTTAAAATCAAACACCATACCTCAGTTTTAAAATGGCAAACTTTAGTTGTTTGGATCTGAAATGAGAACTGATCAAGCCTAATTTCATGTTGAAGTTTGAATGGCAGATTGATGTTGAAAGTCTAAACTTAGTTGTCAAAATTGAATACATGAATATGTTTGTTTAAAGAAAGTAACTAGGTGTGTATCTTTGACTATGTGTATGAGGTGTGTATGTTAGACTAGTATCATACCATAGTAAATTTAGTATGATTTTGTATGTCTATATGAGAAGCATTAATATGTATGTTTTATCATCTCACTTTATTCAATCTATTCCAATATTAATAGCAAAGCATTTTATTTCCTCTCTATTTTTCTCTTATATATCCCCGTATAAAATTTGTATGTTCTAACAAGTGTTATTAGAAGCTATCAATCTGAACTTGTAATTTAATTAATCATGTCTGCAAATGGTTCGATTAATTTACAACTTCTAAAGCTCTCGAAGAAAATTACAATAGTTGGTATGTCCAAGATTCATAGAATTTTGTGGAGATGGGCTACACCGAAGTAGCTGACTCAAAAGAATTTGAGTCATTGAAAAAGGAAGAGAAAGATTTGTTGGTGGATACTCGAAAGAAGGATCAAAAAGCCTTATATGCACTTTTTCAATCCATAGATGAGACGGTGTTTGAAAAAATATCAATAGCGGAAACGACTCACGAGGCGTGTGATATTTTGCAAAAATCCTACAAAGGTGATGAGCGGGTGAAGTGACTACAACTACAAACATTGAGGCGAGATTTTGAAACCCTCTCAATGAGTGACTCATAATCAATCTCGACATATTTTTATCGCATTCAAACAGTTGTTAATCAAATTGCTTTAAATGGTACAAAACTCGAAGATCAAAGAATAGTCAAAAAAAATTTACGGTCTTTGGCCGTAAAATTTGACTATATTGTAGCAGCAATTGAAGAGAGCCAAGATACCTCAAAAATAACTATTGAATAGTTATTGGGTAAATTGTGTTCGCACAAACAAAGGATTAATCAAAAATCCAGCGACTATAGCAAGAAGCATGCATTGCAGAGTAGATTTGTTCAAACAAATCGTGGGAGACGCGGCAGAGGACGCGATCAAGGTGCAGGTAGAAATATTAATTTCTCAAACAATGAAATTAATAATTCTAAAAACGATGAAAATAACAGAGAAACACGTGACAAGTCGCATGTCAAGTGTCATCGTTGCAAACGGTTTGAACATTACAAATATGAATGTCGGATCCAGCTAACGGGTGAGCCAAGTGAGAAGACATGTTTTTGCTAATGATGAAGGAAACATGGTTCTGGCCTGTAACAATATCATACCTAATGACGCACATACGAACATATGGTATTTGGATAATGGATGCAACAACCATATGAGTGGGAGAAAAAAGTTATTCTCTTAGCTTGACGAATTGGTATGTGGAGATATCAGTTTTGGAAACAAGTCCAAAGTTCGTGTGATGTGAAGAGGTAACATTAAAATTCAGTCTAAAGACGAAATCGATGTTACTATTACAAATATTTATTTTATGCCTAGTCTTTTATGAAATTTGTTGAGTATTGGACGACTTTCAGAAAAGGGACACGAATTATTCATAAAAGATGGTGTTTGCACGATCCAAAGCAAATCCAATTATACCATTGCAAAGGTACAAATGACGAAGAATCAAATGTTTCTTCTAATTCTTCAATCGGAAAAAACTTGATGAGTTTTCAAGCGATGGCAAAAAATACAGACTGATTATGGCATCTTCGATTTGACCATCTAAATTTTCGAGACTTGAAGTTGTTGGTTAAAAAAATGATGGTAACGGGGTTACCACTTATAAATGCTCCAGATCGACCGTGCGAATGGCATTTTCTCATAAAACAACATCAAAATCATTTTTCAATTGGAAAAATACCGAGAGCTAGACAACATTTGGAACTAATTCATATAAACATGTGTGGACCAACTGAAGTCGAATCTCTTGGTGAAAAGAGGTACATGTTACTCTTTGTTGATGATTTTCAAGAAAATTTTGGGTTTATTTCCTAAAGAAAAAATATGAGGTGTTTGGAAAACTCAAGAAATTTAAAGTGTTTGTTGAAAAACAAAGTGACTTTAGATTTAAAATTTTGAGATCGGATAAAGGAGGACCATTTATATCTAATGAATTTAATGAGTATTGCAAATCTCATAGAATTAAACGTCAATTGACTGCAAGTTATACACCTCAGCAAAATGGTATAGCAAGGAGAAAAAATAGAATTATTTTTTAAATGGCTCGCTACATGTTGAAGGCAAAAAATATGCCAAAATATTTTTGGGCCGAAGCAGCTGCTTGTGCTATATATCTGATGAACAAATGTCTTACTAAGAGCGATTTGGGAAGAATACCACATGAAGCATGAAGCGGTAACAAATCAGATGTATCAAACTGATGAACAAATGTCCAACTAAGAGCATTTTGAGAAGAATACCACATGAAGCATGGAGCGATAACAAACCATATGTATCAAACTTATGAGTATTTGGGTGTATTGCATATCCCAAAATACCGAATCAGCAAAGAAATAAACTAGATGATAAAAGTCAAATGTATCTCTTTCTTAACTATAGTGATGTTACAAATGGCTATAAGTTTTACAATCCAACCACATATGAGGTGATTGTGAGTAGAGATGTCCAATTCATCATGGATATGGGATAATTCAGCAGAGAAACCAAAAGGCATCGTCATCAAAGATGATACAGAAATTGAAGATCAAGGTGATAATTCGACACATATTGTTCCATTAGCTCAATCAACATCATTATCATCTCCATCACCAAAACCAGTAGGACATCCGAGATGAACACGTGTGATACCTACACGCTTGAAGGATTGTGTGGTCATATCAGACAATGATGAATTTACTGATGAAACTATAGTAAAATTTTGTCTATTCGCTGATTGTGACCCCATATCATATGAAGAAGTTGAAAATGATGAATGATGGATCCAAGCGACGAATGAGGAGATTCATTCAATTAAAAAGAATTATACTTTGGAGCTAACTTCTTTACCGGCAGGTAAAAAGTCAATCGGTGTAAAATGGGTGTACAAGATGAAGTACAAACTCGACGATCATGTGGACCATTACAAAGCAAAAATGGTAGTCAAATGCTACAGTCAAAAGTCAGTTGTTGACTATTTTAAAGTATTTGCACCAGTAGCTCGGATGGATACGATCTGAATGACAATAGCTTTCGCAACTCAAAACAGCTGGAAGATTCACCAAATGGATGTTAAGTCCGCGTTTCTCAATGACATACTTGAGGAGGAGATGTATGTTGATCAACCACATGGTTTTGTTAAAAATGATATAGAAACCAAGTGTACAAATTGAAAAAGGCGTTGTACGGATTGAAACAAGCACCACAAGTTTGGTACACACAAATCGACACTTAAATGATCAAGGTTGGATTTCAGAAATGCCCTTACGAGCATACCTTTTATGTCAAGTCAAAGACTAATGGTGATATAATGATTGTATGCCTTTATGTCGATGACTAGATATTTACATGAAACAATGATGCAATGTTTAGTAAATTCATGGAGGCAATGACTCGCCAGTTTGAAATGACAGACATGGGTTTGTTGTCTTATTTTTTAGGCATCGAAGTGCAGCAATGTGAGGATGGCATAATTATTTCGCAAAAGAAATATGTCGATGACATATTAAAGAAGTTCTAAATGGACTCTGTTATACCAATACAGACTCTGATGGCTGAACATTTGGAACTCAATAAAGAATGAAGAGGTGAGTTAGTGAACCCCACTTATTTTAAAAGTATTGTTGGAAGCTTGTGATACTTGACTTCAACTAGACCAGATATAGTTTATAGCGTGGGGTTAGTAATTTGATTCATGAAGACACATTGGCAATCACATCTACAAGATGCGAAGTGAATCTTACGATACGTGAGCGGTACTCGAGATCATGATATTTTCTACATTTATTCTAATTATTTCAGTCTAGACTGGTGATGTTGAAACGCGAAAAAACACTTTCGGGTATGTGATCTGTCTTGGAGAAGGAGTATTCTCGTGGTCTTCAAAGAAGCAACAAGTTGTTGCATTGTCCACGGCGGAAGAATAATATATGGCAGCAACATGTCAAGCTATATGGTTGTGTAGTATGCTTGACGAGTTACAGTACAAGTACGAAGGACCAACTAGGATTTTTTTGTGATAATAAATCAGCAATTGCACTTGCTAGAAATCTGATCTATCGTGGAGAAGTAAACATATTGATATCAAATATCATTATATTCGAGAGCTGGTAAAAGATGGAGAAATTATTCTTGAATTTTGTAGATTTGAAGACCAAGCTGCAGATATCTTTACGAAGCCATTGAAGATCGATGTATTTAAGAATATGGAATTGATTCTCAAAGTTATCAGTTCCAATTTTAAGGGAGGCTATTGAAAGTCTAAACTTGATTGTCAAATTAAATACAATATTCATGTTCAAAGAAAGTTGCTAGGTGTGTATGCTTGACTAAGTGTGTATGTTTGACTAGTAATGTTCAAATATAGTTGTTAGGTGTGTATGTTAGACTAATATCATACCATAATAGATTTAGTATGATTTTGTAAACCTATATAAGGGACATTAATATGTATATTTTATTATCTCATTTTATCCAATCTATTCCAATATTAATAGCAAAACATTTTCTTTCCTCTCTATTTGTCTCTTATATTTCTTCATAATAAATCTTGTTCATTTTTTAAATTGAAAATCATACATTCGAGTCTGAAATTGGGCTTGGATAATTCACCATACAAATCCTTTGAGCTGAAGTTTGAAAACATTATAGATCAGACAAATATAACTTTATACCCGAAGGTTTAAAGTTCAACTTGCAAACGGTTACGTCCAGGATGGATTTTGGGATGTGACGGTAGACATTCATGATGGCCTTGTCGGCTCACATGAGTGTATGTGTATATACATATATTTATGGTGGGCCCTTCCCTGATTGGGGCGTGATAACTGTTTTTATCCCCTTTCTCCCTACTATGTTGTTTTCTATTTGTGAAGAAAAAGAAGAATAAAAAAAATTGTGAATCCTCTCTTTATTCCTAGATCTGTTTATCCATTCCCTCCCTAGCAGACGCTCTCCTAAAATTCCCGACGTGCTCTTTGTTTTTGTACCACTGTCCCCATCTATGGAAAATGCTCTCAAATCTCCCCACATCTCTCTTTCTTCTTCATTTTCCCCAACTCACGAGCTCATCCCACTTTCGTTGTCAGAGCTCCGACGAGCTTGTCTCCGGTGACGACACCCATTGGATTCAAATTCATTTCGTTCTTTTCTTCAAATCCATTTTGATTTTCTATTCCCTACAAGATTTCTCGACATTCTTGAAATTTTTTGAATAAATTTATCAAGTGTGGATTGTCCAGAAGAAGAAGCAAACATGTATTTGCAGGTTTATTTAATTTGGTGATTTTAATGATTAATTAATAAGTAATTAGTATAAAGTATAATTAACAAAATAAAAAATCAATGAATAAAGAAAAGAAAAGAAAAATAATATAAAAATTAAAATTTAGACGTGGCTGCCGAGTGTGTGACACCTCCCCTTGTGCAACCGATTATATGTGTATTAGAGGTAAATAAATTTACTTTTTAATTATGCAGGGTAATAGGTCGATTAGTTGGAGTGTGAACTCAACATTTCGAGTATAGTTCAGGGTGCAATCTTTATTTTTTCCTTTTTTGTACATAATATATTTATTATAAAATATTATTACACAATATTTTGAGTATGAATGTTATAAAGTTGTAACTTTACAAAAAATGTACCGCTATAATAAACGACACTACAGTTATAAGTAGATGTTGTCATAGAGAAGTAAATTATAACATGAAAAGTTGGTTCTTGAGAAAATCATACAACTATAATAAAATATTATTAATGAATAACTGTTATAATGAATTTTGATTGTACCATATTTGGTTAATTGGTTCAAATATGGGGGGGGGGGGGAATTTCACCTTAATAGTTGAATTAAATATTGGGCTTTGTGTTAGAAAGGTTTAAGATAAATATTTTAAATGACGTCGTAGACTTTATTCAACTTGGGGTAAGGAGTAGTTAATATTTGTATGATTTTTAACTTGCTCGAGTAGCTCGTGGAGCATAAAATTACAACTAGAATTTAGTTCAGACTGCTTAGTGCTAATGATTTTATTCGTGTTAAAGTGTTACGGCGACAACATTTAGAAAAAGAAAGCTAGACTTTGATTAATGTTGTAACCAAATACAAAAAGATATAGTAACTAGCTACCTAAGTGATAGCTAAACAAAGAAAGTCAAATTAATGAAAAACACTAATTAACTAAATTGACTTAATAAAATGACATGTACTCTGTTGATGTCATGTAACCAAACAAAGAGTCAAATTAATGAGGAAAAAAATTTGTTAAGTAAATAACTAGAGAATATAGTTTCTAAAAAAAAACTAGAGAATATAAAATCCCCTCACAACAACTTCCACCATATTAACTAATAAGATCACCATCCTCATCAAACATTACAACAACACTATAGTACCATCTTTATCTATTTTTTTGTGTTGTTAACTCGTTATACAAAACGATTAGTATGAAGCTTTTTAAATGTGATTTTGGGAAGACATGAAATAATGGCTTAATCATTTGTTGCTATTTTTCTCTCAACTTTGAATCAAGCAATGAAACTTCATGCGGAATATTTTGTGTTTGTGTAACTCAGACTTCTATTCAATTCGTTAAAACATATTTCCTATCTCCATTCCTTGAGCATGTTGTAGTCAAGGGTGACTCAATAAAGTTAATGAACTAAAGTCAATTATTAATAAGAGTTATATTGTAGTATTCTTAAAGAATACAATCTTTAATTTCACATAGTAATATTATGCTATTATTTATATTAGTAAAATTAATTCAAGTTAATAAGATGTTAATCATGTGTTTGCAATGCAATCCTTAGACATTATTGTATAATTTTTTTTATTAATATGAAGATGTGCGTGATTTAATTCAAAATTCTAAAATATTTCTACTATAAAAGTAGGTATTTTCTTTCTTTCTTTTCTTTACAAAGATTTTTTTTACTTTTTTTTCTACCGACTGCAATATTGTTTAAGCAAGAGTAGATTGTTATAACAAAATATCAGTGTAATCCCACAAGTGATGTCTGGAGATGGTAGGATGTACGCATACCTTACCTTTACATTTACGGGGTAGAGAGGGTGTTTTCAATAGACCCTCGGCTTAAAAGACACGTAATCATCATAGGGTTGCATGAAAAATAAGGTAGCAAAATATCAAAATACAAAACAAGTGGTACAACATAGTAATACACACATAAAGATAATGATCGACACGATACCAAAATAATACATATAAAAAAAGGTTAAGAGGAGATGGAAAGACTAGCCCCCCACCTCTCTTACACACAACGCGACAAAACTCGAATACCTACTACCCTTCTATCCTAATTCTCGACCGTCAAATTTTCCTATCTAAGGTCATGTCCTTAGTCAACTGGAGTAGAGTCATATCCTATCTAATCACCTTCTACAGTTTTTCTTCGACCTACCTCTACCCCTCCTAACTCCTACGACCGTCAATCTCTCACACCTCCTTAAAAGTAGATTGTTATAAAGTAATAATACTATAAGAAGAACATTGTAGAGAAAGAGAAGAATTCCTTATTTCTCTTGAGAGATGAGAATACAATGGATAACCCATTTATTTATAGGTAAAAACTAACTTGATTTCAAAGTCATTAACTCTGGTTTTTCTTTTAAAGATATATATTCAATATAAATGAATAAAGTTTATAACAAGAATCATAAAATTTATTATTAAATTAAAAAAAATTTGGACCATCAAATTTTTAGGGCCTAAAACAAAGACTTTATTGTCATTTCCATTGAGCGACCATTGGTTGTAGTCTTTTGGTGTTCTCAAATTTTTATTTCTATCACGTTGTTAATGGGTTTTGCATTTACAACATTTATGTTAACTGTTAATGATTTCTATCCATAAATGGATGAAACTTCACAAAAATTTTGACCAACTTGTATTTAGTTGAACAACTCGGAGGTTTAATTGCAGTTAAATGAAATGTAATGGTATTTTTATAATAAAAATTGCATTATGTTCAAAATTACAAAAGAAAAGATGATATAACATAATTTTTTCTGAATTATATGAAGATAGCTTTGATTAGCTTGTGTACATAATAAAGATACTTCTATAGATTTTTTGAAAAAAGATAACTCCATCGATATTAATGCACAATTGGCCGATCTAATATAGGACTACCTAGAAGAACATTCAAAATAGGAAACTTTTAAGATAATCAAATTATAATATTCCTACTAGAGATGGACCATTGAATTTGAAGAAGTTTCCTAGATTCAAATGAGCTTGCTCCCGCAATTCTAATTTAATGCCGAGCATTTACAATCAAAATCCAAAATCTTATGAATATTTTAATACTATATTTAAATAATGCAATCTAACATGAAATGACGATTGTAACATTAGAGATGAAATTTGATATCTTTGGATGTGTTTGGCATGAAGAAATATTCATTCTTTTTTCAACTTTTTTTTTTGTAGTATTTGATTGGCCAAAATACTTTCTTTTGAAAAATGAGTTCTTTACAAATTTTAAAAATATTATTTTAGATAGAAACAAGGAAAAATATTCCACGTTGACTGTCTCTATCTTAATTTTTAACATCTCATCTACACTCTCGCCCGACCCGCCTAGGACCTCCTCGCCCCATCTCCACCCTATAATATTTATTTAAATTATATAAAATACACTTAAAATAATATTTTTTGCTTCCTAAATACTAAAAAGAGTTTCTTTCAGCGATGCGGTCATGGCAGAGAAGCAGCAAGCCACAATGTGCCGGGCATAGGCATAGGCATAGCCGGATGGAAAAAGATGGAAGCTCGAGGCCTGCCGTGCGGGTTCAACTATAGTGGGAGCAATTTGATCTCTTTTAGGATAGAAAACTTTCTTCACATAAGACTTCTTTTGGATCTTATACGTGATGTCAATTGCTCTGTTTTCAAACATAATTCAGACACATTTTGCGATTTACTGATAGTAGTGCTGAGTAGGGCTGGCGATGGTACACGGAGACGGCGACCCCGTCCGACGCCGACTCCCGCCAAAAAAAAAATATGGTGGGACTCGAAACTCGGGGCGGGATGATGTCTCGTCCCGCGAGACGAGCCACGCCCAGGCCCGCTTGACCCGACCCGCGCCGCTTTTCCCCTTTGCAAGGCCGTTGCACTGCGACCATTTTAGATTATGGCCGTTGACAGCGACCATTTTAGGCCCCCTCCCAACCCCCTACCCATTAATATTTATTTTTAACCCATAAGTTATTATATTTACACTTTAACCCAATTTTCCAACTATAAATAATTCATTTTCTCTTCATCTTTCTACTGCGTCTTCCCTCTGATCTCTCTAATTTCTCAATATCTCTCTACAAGTCTACATTGTTTGCTAAATATTCAATTTTATTTATTCATTTGGGAATAGGATTGAAGTTGGCAACTAAGCTTGAGATCTTCCATCGAGCAATGTTTCAATTTTCAACCTCTCGATTACATTCGCCGACGTTAGTTTAGTCTAATCGTTCCTTCATTAAATTATTATTGTCTGTTTATTTTATTTAGCGCACTTAATTTTATTGTCTTTAATTATTTATTATCATAATTAAAATGGAATGATTAAAATGTATGTTTAAGAGGGTAAGGAGTAAGGGTCTTCTTGTAGGGCAACCAGGGCAAGGGTACTTCTTCTAGTCATCTTATTCCTACACAAGATGATTTTGTTGATACTCAACATTTTCCCTACAATACCATTAGATTTAGACCAGGAGCTATTTTCTGCGGAACTCAAGAAGACTTTAATTTAGACGATGAGTCTAGATGATATATCCACTAATGTTGATGACAACACACCCACTAGTGCACCTTGGTAGTAATCTTATTCCCCTAGTATGAGGAGTCGACCGGCGACCATTAAAAATCGGATTTATGAACATTTTTGATAGGGACGTAGAGAATCAAGTAGCCATATGTAAAATTTGTAAAAATATTTTAAAATTTGAAGCGGAAAAAGGTCACGGTGGGACGGGGTTTAATTAAACACGTAGTAAGTGCTCATCGACTAGGTATGCCCAATACCAGGCCAAACCTGCATGCGCCCGCTCCATCGAGACAAGGTTCACATATCGTCTTGTCGGACCAAGTATGATCAAATTAACCATATGGCGGGGAATTGTAGGCTCAAATACAATAAACATAGAGATAGGAAGCAATATCAAAATTAGTTGTTGTGGAGGTTTGCCTTTTTCATTTCCTTCATCTCCCGATTTTATTCATTACACTAGAGATATATATAATCCTGCTTTTAACGGTTTTCCTAGATCAACTGTTAAGAGAGATGTATTTAAATTCGCGCATGAATATCAACAATATTTACTTTTTTCATTATATCATTTTTAATGACAAAGTATCTATCACGTCGATATAGGTCGTAGTACTAACGACCATGATTATTTAAGCGTAACTTGTCATTTTGATAGATTATAAATGGTCTATGCAAAAAGCGTATTTTAGCGTATAGATATATAGATGATGGGCATCTTGGTACTTTTATTGCGAAAAAAATTTATCAAGTGTGCGATTATTACGGAATTACCGATAAAAATTATGACTTTATTACATTAGGGATACGCTTCTAATAACAATTACGCAATTACAATTTTAAAAATAGTTTAACTCCGTCTTTTTCCGGACCATTTTCATATAAACGCAGTACCATATATATCTTAATTGTAAAGGACGGTCTATCACTTTTTGAAGACATTCTTAGTAAAATACAATTTGCTATAAACTTTATTTTTAAAAGTAATAAAATACAACGTAGAAAAGAATATAAAAATTGTCATGATTGTGGACTACCTTATAGAAAAATTCCACAAGAAGTATCAACTAGGTGGAATTCTTTATCTGAAACAACTACGATGTTGCTTATGACTATAAATTACCTATAACTTTATTTTTAACTCTCATAATAAAAGTCGGTGATATGATTTTAGATAGTGATTGGGAAAAAATTTCCGAACTATTGTATTTTTAGAGAAATTTTTTCAAGCAACAAAAGAATTTTCCGGTATATATTATCCTACTATTTCAACTATGTTATTTTATATAACTCTAATATTTTTATTACTTAGTGAATATATGGAAAACCAAATTATAAGGCAAACTATTAAAAAAATGTTTCTCAAAATAAGCATATTTTTATTCCTATTCCCTCTATTTATATTATTGGTTACGTATTAAATCCTACTATTAAAATGACGGTACTAAATCACTAATTGAAACTATTTACGATTGTATAGAAGTACTACCACCTCCAAGTCCCAAAAATCTAAATCACCCACCACTATTGAACAAACTAAAGAAGAAGTGTTGTCTAGCGAACATCGATGCAAAAATATATATAGATTTTATCAACAAGAAAATGCTAGTAACTTACCAAACTTCCATACCATCTTCTTCATCTTGACACAACCTCACAAAAGGCATCATGTTTCTCGCGCTAGTATTGAAAGCCTCGAAATAGAATGTGCGATAATACCTCTACTACTAACCAAATTAGCGAGTTGAATATTTTTTTTGTTTTGCAAGGTTAATGCGAGTATCGAAGTTATCAATGAAGATGGACATGAAGACTGCTTTGAAATCTTGGGGGGAATGAAGACCTTTCCGACACTTTCATTGATGGCTCGAGATGTTTTGAACATTGCGTCGTCATAGCGTCTGAAAGCGCTTTTTACTGAGGCGTATATCAAATAGGAGACCCGCACACACATTAGCGGAGGCGACTTCGAGTGCGGTATTATTGAGAGATTGGATACGGCGGAGCGGAAAGGTGCGATCAACGGGAGATCAACGAAGAAGATGATGAAAACTACAACGAAATCTTAGCAGAAGGTAGTGGAGCAGCGTGTATCAATTTGACCAACAAATACCAATTCGGCCAGAAACCACATGAAATCATCAAGCAATTAAACGAGGTTTTTGAGAATGTAATTTTTTTTAATTGTAATTTTATTATGTAATTTGCAACTTTTGGACAACATCACAAAGTTGCAATTTAGATTTAGACAATTGTATTTGTATTACAAAAAAATCATATGTCTATTAAATAATATAAGAAGCACAAAAACAGACTTGAGATGTTTTTATTACACTATCTTGTCTTGTTTATTGAGTTTTTTTATCCATATGTTATTAAAGAAAAAAAGGAAAAACCGCCAGTATCGCCGAGCCCGACCAAGGCAGAGCGCTGGGCAGTCTGAAGCGTGATCGGGACGGGACTTGCTCGATCCGCCGGACCGAGCCCGAGCCCGAGGCCCGACCCGACCCGACCCTTCTTCGCCCAGGCCCGGCCACTCGATAAAGTCGCCCGCCCGAGCCCGCTTCTCGAGTCTGCGAGCCGGCCATGGGACGACGCGGCAGTCCGGTCAGCGGCGGCTCTTAGTCTTTGGTGGCTGAGATTCTTATCTCATGAATAATCGGCGTAGCGCGCAAACTTGATATAAAAAAAAAGAATGCCTTCGTATCACCAACCAATCACTACAAGCCTCACTGCCACCTAGGACTAGGACATATAAATGTTAAATTCCATAAAATCTGTAACGAATATCCCACGCGCACTGTTTAACGCGCCATAAGTAACTCCTCTTAGGGGAAAAAGTGCTCACAGAGAGAGAGAGCGGCTGCCGGTTACTTTTCGGTTTCTTGGGGACCAAAATCTCAGCATCAATTCCTCATCAGGTATGTTAATTTCTCATTTCTATAGTGAAAATGTAATTTACCCAAGAAATAAACGCCATAATTCTGTTATTTTCTTGTTTTACTAGATTTGATATCCAGGAATAAAGGCCTCATCTGGGTAAATCGTGACTTGGGTGCGTATTAATTCTGGTAAATTTGACATCTTTACTGTTTCTTTAGGCGTTTTCTTGATTTTTCTTTTGGGGCATGTTATGATCAACTGAATTCTTGAATATACTGCATTATATATATGTAGCATATGTGGTTTTAAGGTGTGGGGTTTTAATTTTATTCTCTGCTAGCTTTGTTTTTGTAGAATTTTGCTGACATTGGTTATCAAATTTTCTTGACATAGGGTGTAAAGAGGAGATCTTGGATGTGGCTGTGGAGGGCTGGTTTCTTTTAATACTGTAGTCTTGGGTTGATTTTTATCTTGTTTGAAATCTTTGGAAGTTTCTTTTTATGTCATTTTGATGGCGAAACGACCTGAATCATCTGTGGGGTTCTCTGTAACCATTCCACCACCACCTCAGCAAGGCACTCAGTCACCTGTATTTAGTCCTCCTCCTCCATTCCCATCATCAGCAGGTCCTATATTTCCTCCACCACCAACTGTCCAACCAAACCAGATACCTTCGCCGTCTATCAAGACTCCCAATTTACCATCACCTGCGAATGGAGTTAGAACTGGAAGCCCTGCTCCTCATCTAAGCACCCCACCTGGTCCTCCTGTGTTTTCATCGCCTCTCCAACCTGCTGCCGTACCATTTAGAACCTCTCCAGCCACCCCTCAGCCTGTTGCCTATTCCTCTGCTTCATCTCTGCCAACGTCATCACCTCCACAGTTTTCAAATGGGTCTGTCGAGCTGCATCACCAAAGTTCTGATGCTACTGAAGATTGGACACCTGCTACGGCATCTCCAAATGTGTTATTCTCGGCTCACAAGGTATCCTTTTAAATTCTGATTTAAACTT
Source organism: Anisodus acutangulus (assembly GCA_029783415.1). NCBI lineage: Eukaryota > Viridiplantae > Streptophyta > Magnoliopsida > Solanales > Solanaceae > Anisodus > Anisodus acutangulus. Next base: position 37,568,551 of record CM056489.1, read on the forward strand.
GTTTCTGTTGTAGTGTTATCCTTGTAAATCTGTTAGTATCTCATTTCACTGTGAGTAGTGCGTTAAGAGAGGCGCATCTCATATTTAGGATTTTCTTTCTCTCTCGAAAGATACTTGAATGTGAATTTTAGTACTTTCTCCCTATCCCTCAGAATAGTTGCAATGATATGACAATATACTTGAGCTCAAACACAATTGTATATTCTTGCTTAGTTTTTGGTGCAACATGGCTATGGCAAATGTCTTAGAGCCTGACGCTATACTTGATTCTCTTCTTACATTACTTTCTTTGTAATGTTTCACTGTGTTTGCTTGGTTTTCTTTGCCAGCATTTTACTGGCTTATTTTAATATACACTACCTTATCAAAAAAAAAAAGAAGCTGCAATGAAGATTTTATTGTTCTTTTCTGAAACATCACATTACAGGTCACTTCTGATTTGATCTTTTTATTCTAATAAAGGGCAGCCCGGTGCACTAAGCTCCCGCTATGTGCGGGGTCCGGGGAAGGGCCGGACCACAAGAGTCTATTGTACGCAGCCTTACCTTGCATTTCTGCAAGAGGCTGTTTCCACGGCTTGATCTTTTGATTCTAATATCAACGATTATTGTAATGTTATAAATTGCTGGCTGTTGCTGTTTACATTTAGCCATTTATTCTTACTGATGATGATTGGCTTTTCTTCTGAAGGTGTTGAAGCAGAAAAAACTTGCAAATATTCCAAGTCTAGGCTTTGGTGCATTAGTTTCCTCCGGAAGGGAGATGTCACCTGGTCCTCAAATGATACAACGTGATCCCCATCGTTGCCATAATTGTGGAGCATATGCAAATCTTTATTGCAACATTTTACCTGGCTCTGGTCAGTGGCAGTGTGTAATATGTCGTAATCTCAACGGAAGTGAAGGAGAATATGTAGCTTCGAACAAGGAAGAACTTCGCAATGTGCCAGAACTATCATTACCTTTAGTTGATTATGTCCAGACAGGGAACAAGAGGCCCGGTTTCTTTCCAGTGGAAATGTCTGATTCCAGAGTTTCAGCACCAGTTGTCCTTGTAATAGACGAGTGTTTAGATGAACCTCATCTCCAGCATTTTCAGAGTTCTTTGCATGCGTTTGTGGATTCATTGCCTCCAACAACAAGACTCGGGATTGTCACGTATGGCAGCACAGTCTCAGTTTATGATTTTTCTGAAGAATCGATTGCATCGGCTGATGTATTTCCTGGTAACAAACCACCAGATCAGGAGTCATTGAAGGCATTGATTTACGGGACCGGGATATACTTGTCTCCTATGCACGCATCTCTTCCTGTCGCACACTCAATATTCTCATCATTGAGGCCATACATACTGGATATTGCAGAAGCTTCTAGAGACCGTTGCCTTGGTACAGCAGTTGAAGTTGCTTTGGCAATTATTCAAGGTCCATCAGCGGAAATGTCACAGGGTGTTGTTAAAAGGCCTGGTGGAAACAGCAGAATTATTGTTTGTGCTGGTGGACCAAATACATGTGGCCCTGGATCGGTTCCTCATTCTTTCGCGCATCCAAACTATGCTCATATGGAGAAAATTGCATTGAAGTGGATGGAAACCCTAGGCCGTGAGGCGTTCAGGAAGAACACAGTTATTGACATATTATGTGCAGGCACATGTCCAGTAAGAGTACCTGTCCTACAACCTCTTGCCAAAGCTTCCGGTGGTGTACTTATTCTCCACGATGACTTTGGAGAGGCTTTTGGTGTGAACTTGCAGAGAGCATCTGGGAGAGCTGCAGGTTCACATGGTTTACTTGAGGTCCGCTGTTCTGAGGATGTTTTTGTTAGTCAAGTTATAGGCCCTGGTGAAGAGGCGCATGTGGACAACAACGAAAATTTTAAAAATGATGATGCTCTTGTCATACAAATGCTAAGCATCGAAGAAACACAGAGTTTTGCGTTATCAATGGAAACCAAGAGAGACATTAAGCGCGATTTTGTGTATTTCCAGTTTGCATTCAAGTTTTCTGATGTGTACCAATCGGATATCACCAGAGTCATATCTGTTAGATTGCCTACTGTGGACAGTGTTTCATCATATCTTCAGAGTGTTCAAGATGAAGTGGCTGCTGTTCTTATTGCCAAGAGAACACTTTTGAGAGCCAAGAATGCCAATGATGCACTTGATATGCGAGCCACAGTTGATGAAAGAATCAAAGATATCACAAGCAAGTTTGGTTCTCAAATGCCCAAATCAAAACTCTATCAGTTCCCTAGGGAGCTCTCGTTGTTACCAGAAATCTTATTCCATCTTAGAAGGGGACCACTTTTGGGAAGCATTCTTGGTCATGAAGACGAGAGATCTGTGCTGCGGAACTTGTTTCTGAATGCTGGATTTGATTTGTCCCTCCGAATGGTGGCTCCTCGCTGTCTGATGCATAGACAAGGTGGTACTTTTGAGGAACTACCTGCTTATGACCTTGCTATGCAATCTGATGCAGCTGTTGTTCTTGATCATGGCACTGATGTCTTCATTTGGTTGGTATGTAACTTACCTCTTTCTTTAGTGTGCCATCGAAGTACTTATATTTAGCAATTCTAGTAGATCCTTTAGTTTTCTCTTTGCTTGTCTTTTTTCCTTTGTTAGCTCATGAACCTTCATGCTTGACTACGACCTTATACAATGCGCTATTTAGTGTTATTATGAATCCTTTTTTGTTAGGTGAGGGATAGCTTTTATTGATGTCTTAGAAGCACTAAGAAGGTGCTGGAGTTAATATTACAGATGTGCAGACACTGATTTTGAGCTGAATATAACCGGCTCACTTTTAGGAAGTAAAAAGGAAAAAATTGTAAATTATGGATTGGACTGTGCCACACTGTATACAATGAATCTGAAGAACCTTCAGGATTGTTGGGTCCTGGGAGTTGTAATACATAGTAATTAAGAAGAACGAAGAAGGGAGGAGGCTATAATAATCCTCGTAGGTGATGGTATAATAATTTATTCCCTGCTTTCCTTTGATTAATCATTATTAATGGTCGTTAGGGTTTTCAAGGAGGATAAGCAAAGTAGCTTGAGTTTTGACTAATATGTTGGAAATAATCTTGACATTTCTTAGTGCATTCAAACAATGTACATACCCTATCTCGATCTCGAATTTAAAACCTGCTCTGTGAAATCTTTGGTTGAGATCAAATTTCAAGTAGATGAGAATGCTCCTGGTATTGACTTTTAGATATATTTTCATGTCTGTGCTTCCTTTCTATTTTCTATGTATTTGCTGTCACTAGCGATATCCCCACTGAACCCACCTGATGTGCAAGGATGATGGCTTGCAAGCTACTCGATTTTATTTTCTTCAACTGTTCTAGATTCATTGTGGATGCTACTTTGGATGAAGAGAAGTGTAGAGATTTCTGTTTTGCTAGCTTTTTCCAATTTAAATTTCTTGTGGTCAAGTGTCACTTGTCAGACTTGCTTAATTAAGAAGAGTCATGTTTAGTAATTTTATGCTTTCCTCTTTTCGTTCCATTGCCTTTTCCTTTCCATTTCATTTCACTGGATTATGTTCAGGGTGCGGAACTTGATGCTCTGGAGGGAAAAGGTGCAGCAGCATTGGCAGCTTGCAGAACTTTAGCTGAAGAGCTCACGGAAATGCGATTTCCAGCTCCTCGTATTCTTGCATTCAAGGTATACTTGTTTCCGATTCTAAGACTATGCATTCTCATATGACTAAACAATGGAGATTTAAATTTTGGTGTGCCACAGGAAGGGAGTTCTCAGGCTCGATATTTTGTTTCCCGGCTGATACCGGTGCACAAGGACCCTCCTTATGAACAGGTAAATGGATTTCACATTATGCCTGTCATTAGCCACTTGTTGGTACCATCTGTTTTTATTATTTCTGTTTAACAGACTGTTAAGTGGCAATGAGTTATTAAACTATGATTTTGAAAGGACTGATCTTTCCAGAGCAGTACTATCTTAGACTCTCCTTCTCTTCTCTCTCTCCGTCGATATTCTGGTGTTTAGGAATTTGATTTACAAAGTAACTTAAACCTTGTGTTACGATGATGAGAAATGAAATCAAGTCAATGAATAAGCACTAATAAGAGTACTACTTGGATCACGATGAAGAGGAAATCATACTTTGTAGTTGGAGAAAAATCTTTCGAGCTTAGAGTTCTGTTGAAAATGGAAGTAGTTATATCAACAGATCTAGGTAGAGAACAGAACCTGGGCATGCAAGATATTGGAGTTACCATTAGAAGGAACCGGAAAGCTATGTGGAAGATGGGCAATATCAATGCAATTGCATGAACATTGTTGTGCAAATAGAATTCCCAAAATTAGTCATAACAAAGTATGTAAAATATTGCTAAGGAACGCTATAATTAGTGGTGGAAGGATCTCACCAGTGGAAGGAACCAGCACAGCAACTGATAGCGAGCTAGCCCATGTAGCAGCTTTGAGAAATGGCCACAAGACTATAAAAAGCCCTTGCTTCTGCTGTCAATTACTTTCAAAGTGGTTGAGGAAAGTTCATTAAATTGGAGAATGAATTTCATGTATAGATGTTTGGAGGGTGGGTTTGGTGATAGTATAATGGAAGTTCCCACAACTCTTGGTAAATACATAGATGGGCTGGTGTTATCTTATCTGACTTTGGTTAGACAGTGGTTTCTCTTAAAATGTTTGTATCTACAATTAAATGTGTGTGGCCTCATACCACCATACCTTGAAACTAAAGAGGACTTGCAAAAAAGATCATGTACTTTTAGAATTTAATATGTTAAAGAAATCCTAGTTGATTTCTCAATTATTTATTTTCTGTTTTAGTGAGTTGCTGTCTTTGTTTCTTTATCTACCTTTGGTATTAGCTGTTTCTTAGAAGTGTTGATAGACCAAATTGGTTGATTTCATCCCTAGGACTTCCGTGAATAATTCCTTATAGAACACCATTAACAAACACTACTACCCTACTTTTACTATTCATTTGTCTTTTTCCATTGCTATTCTTGTGCTCTGAACACTGAAGAGAGAACTGATTCTTATTATTTATAGTGATTGAGATGAGGAATTCTCCTTCCGCTGCCAAAATGGCTAGTGAGCTTTTCTTGTCCTATTTTATATCTAAGAAAATTCATATAACAAGAAGTTTATCTAGAGAACGAATTAAAACAAAGTGCGAGGGATCAATAGGTGATGAAAGTAAAACTTAACTGCTGCTTCTTGCTTATTAACATTGCTGGGGTTTGTCTTGTTAGAAATCTCAGTTCTGATAGGGTCCCGTCCTGAGGCATTCAAAATTGTAATTTTGCTCAAATGACTTTTGCAGGAAGCAAGATTTCCACAGCTTCGGACTTTAACTGCAGAACAGAGAATGAAGTTGAAAAGCAGCTTCCTTTACTTCGATGATCCCAGCTTCTGTGAATGGATGCGGAGTTTGAAAGTTTTGCCACCTGAACCAAGTTAAGCATCCTTATAAACGTTGTTTGGAAAATATTCAAGCAGCAAGTCTCGAGAGTTGCATTTGGATGTATCATAGGATCCAATGGTAGAGACACTTTTGTTGGGTCATGGGATAGACAGCCTCCATCTCCTAACTTTCTGCTGATCCCTGGTTATCATGCCAGGATATGAACTCTTCCATTGTGATCACTCTGTATGGTGGGAGTCTAAGGGACTGAATTCTTTTGAAATAAAAAATTTCTAGTTTACCTACTTGTGATTTTTTCCCGTTTCAGGAAGCCAAAGGGATATGTATTTTTTTTAGTGATTTTGGTTAGTAGTTAGCACACAGTTGATGTTATGGAATTGGTTAATTCTCTATAGACATCAACAGAGCATTTCTTTTATGCCCACCTTTGTTTGCCATAGTCAATTGTTGCTCAAGTTCAAGACTTGTTCTTTATGAAATGGGTATATAATATATAGCAGAATGGTTTAGAAGGATTTATATAGTATCTGTCTCTCTTCTTGTGACTAGCAGGATTAAATAAAAATAATGTATTTGTTTTAGAGATATTATTGTTGCATAGTTGATTGATTAGATAAGAAAACGGTTCCTTTTTTCTCTCTCCTATTTTAATACCTCAATATGGATTGTTTACTTTATTCTGATTAGTTAAAACTTAAAAGCGCCAATATTTTTGGGACAACTCAAAATAGAAAGTAGAACAGCAAATACAGCATGGTACAAGGTGTTTGATTTCGTCTTGGTTTTACTCCCTCGATAAGATTTTTTTATTATTCTTTTTGCAGGAAAAATTTTGAATCTGTTTTCTTAAAATCTACCTTGGATTGGTTTAGGATTTTGGAAAATATTTAGCAGGGTGTTGGACATGTATTGGTTTAGATTTGAAAAAAAAATATAATATTTAAGGTTGAAGTTGAAAAAAGTTATATGAAAGCTCAAGTAATATTTAGTCGTGAAAATACACGTAGTTTTGTGAGATAAAGCCTTGAAAACACTCTTGTTATTTAAGAGTATATTTCAAGTTTGAAGCTGAAATAATAAACAATCACTTATTTGAATTAATTTTTAAATATATGTATTTAAAAAAATATTTATTGGCAAACTGGTAATCTTATTTTTGGATATTAAAATCTATTGTTGTTAAATTAAACATTTTTGGTTCGTTTATTAGCAGTTAGCAGTAGAGTATAAGTTCACCATTGGTGCCTTATGGTTATCCTCAACCCCTCTTCTCTTTCCTGTATCTCTAAGTTAAATTTCCTACCGTAACTAATGGAGCTGGTGGTTTCACCGCCGTCCGTCGACTGGCCGGCCACCGCTGTTAACCGCTCACCCTCCTTAACCAACCGCCGTGGTCTAATTGGCAGTCATAGTTGGCTACGTGGAGGAGAGAAATCCTTATGTTTGCTTGATTTAGGGCAAAATGAAAGGCGTAGTAGTAGTAGTAGTAGTAGTAGTAGTAGTAGTAGTAGTAGTAGGAGAGTGATAGGTCCAGTTGCATCTTTGGGAGATTTATTGGGAGGCATTTTTAAGTCTTCTGATTCAGGTGAGTCTACCAGGCAGATGTATGCTCCAACTGTATCAATTATCAATGGGATGGAATCGCAGTTGTCTGCTGTATCTGATTCTCAATTGAGAGAGAAGACAGCTAATCTGCAAGAACGTGCTCGTCGTGGAGAATCCCTGGACTCACTTTTACCTGTGAGCTAATTAATTGAACCAAGTCCAGTTATATTTTCTACTTTCATTTTGCTAATATTGTATAAAGCTGGTGTGATGTTAGGTGTTCATTGTTTAGAAGTATGAACACTATGCTTCCTAAAAAATGTTATCTTTGATTCGAGGAGTGTTTAATTTATGTGACATTCTTCCCTTTTTAATAGTCCAGAAAAGAACGACACAAGTTTATATATAGGTTCAATTTAACTTTTAAATTTCATTTTACACTTAGGTGTGTGGTATGGAGGAAAATGAGGGGTTTTCTTCCTTAGTTTTGCTATTTGGTAAGTAAAGTAGAAAATATTATTCCAAAAGCATTTGTATAATCTAAACAAACAATATGGGGTTGGGGTGGAAGGTAAGGGGTGTGGGGTTGGTGGGTGGGGGTAGGATGCGTTGGAGAGTGGGGAGGAGATAATTAGTGTGGATGACACTTATAAAACTTGTTTTCTCCACTTCTACTACGGAAGTCATTTTTCTCATTTTAAGGAACTTGTTTTCCTAAAGAAAATGTTTTTTCAAAAATTTGACCCATCAAACATGAGAAAATCAGAAAATATTTTCCTCCTTACCAAACACACCCTTAATGAGATGATTTATAGCCACACAAACATGAAACACCTATGACTTGTTAGAAGCTTCAAAAGCTTTCTTTCTTTCATGGAAGGACGGACTAAGGGAGTATTGCTTTGCTGATTTTTCTTTTACTGAAAATTGGAATGATCTTTTGTTTCTATGATTGAAGTACAATTTGTTTGCAGGAAGCATTTGCTGTAGTTAGAGAGGCATCAAAAAGGGTTCTGGGCCTTCGTCCTTTTGATGTGCAACTTATAGGTACGTAGAAGTATCCCGACTTAAATGATGTGTAGTAGTATTAATTTGGATAATAGGAGCTTGTCCTAAGAAATAACTAAACGCGAACATGTTCACCATCCCATTAAACAGATTTTGCAAAGTGTTGCACTATTTGAAGCTAGCACATTTTTGTTTGCACATGATTTATCTCTGTGAAAAAGAATAGAAATATGGAATGGTGGAAAATAAGAATAACAGAGTGCTTATGAAGTGACCTTTTAAACTTCTCTTGCAATTTGGGTCAGTTAGATGAGTATTATGGAAAGAAAAAATCTGACAGTTTCCTCAAGTACCTTACTCTCCTTTAATTAGTGGTATAAATGGTATTTTCCTGTTCGCGGTTTGCTTAGTTCATAATCAGTCATATAAGAAACAGTCTAATAAAAATGAAGCAATTTTTTGATAATCATGCAAGTGAAACACCTTTTTGATTTTCATTTGTGTATAGGTGGTATGGTTCTCCATAAGGGAGAAATAGCTGAAATGAGGACTGGTGAAGGAAAGACTCTTGTTGCCATATTACCTGCTTACTTGAATGCGTTGTCTGGGAAAGGAGTTCATGTGGTAACAGTCAATGACTACTTGGCACGCCGAGATTGTGAATGGGTTGGTCAAGTTCCCCGTTTTCTAGGGCTAAACGTTGGCCTCATCCAACGTATGTTTTGTTTTCTTACTTATCTTAGATTTTTTAAAAAATGTTTCTGGCTATCATTCTTATCTTCAAGCTTGAACTCTTTCCATCGCTTTTGACATCCAAGCTTTAAGATTTATCCATTTGTGTGTCAAAATCAAAATGTGTCCATTGATGAGTACATACTCTCTAGCAGGATCAGTCTAGGTCCCTAAGCACTGAGAAAAGTATCTTTCTTGACAGAAGCACAAGAGGCACCCTAACAGTAGAAAATTTGATAAGAAGAAGAATCTACATTAGTTGAGTGTAAGAAAGCAGGGTAAAATGTCAACCATTTGTGACTTTAGTTCTGATTTTACGGAAGTTATGGTGCATATCATGGAGTATGTTTGGAGTTAAATGAGGGGTGGAAGTTCAGAAGAAAAAAACATAGAAAGAGAGCAATGAAGTGGTTCCTTTTGTGCTCATATAATACGAAAAGGGAGGAATAAAAGATTGTCCGAAGGAGGACAAGAAAGGTTTTCCAGTAGGGAGAGCACTTCTATTCCTACTAGGAGGTTTGATTTTGAATCAATCAGAAAGACTCCTGTGAGTAGGGTATAGGAGCAGGGTTTACCATATTTGAACAAAAATGAAAAAGGTCGTAGGCACTAAAAAGTTTGTCTTTTTGTACATATTTGGAGCATATACAATAATCCAGCTGATATTGACAAATTGTTTACATCTTGTATACCAGAGATTTTCCATAACATTAGTAAATTATTAACTTAGTAAAAAGTTGTTGAGATGGTAGAAGGGGGGTGGGATGGGGAGGGGAGTTTGAAGAGAAGATATCAAGAGTAGCGTGGATGGCTTGTCAGAGAGCAATGTATTAGAGAGATGAAGACCATATTGGCAGTGCGTGGTGAGGTTGTTGCAAGCTCCTGTGCCACAAGGTGGAAAGAAGAGAGAGGAAGGAGGAAAAAACAAAATAAAAAGCTACCCAACCCTCACCATGGATTGTCATGGGTTGTTAGGGTGAAAGGGTATCTTGTATGCTAATATCGGGATTATAAACCTAACCGTGCCCTTTAGTGTTAAGTCATTCCACAAATCCACATAGAACAACCCAGTCTGTCATAATCCAGAGTGCTAACAATCCAAACGATGGATAACTCATTTCCCACTCGATCCAGAGTATAATCCTGTGGATCAAACTATTGTTAAGGGATTTATAGAAAGACTTGCTAACTTGAAGCTCGGCGAATTAACTTTGAAACACAAAATTAACAAGATATCGTTGACTTAAATTTTAGTAATAAAAACTGTCTGCTTGCTTAAGAGTTAAAAAAGAAAAAGAAAAAAGAAAAAAGAAAGAGAAAACCCACTAAAACATACCTCCAAGCATGCATATAAACAGAAAGATCTTATTCTTTACGCTTCAGGTTTACATTTTAGCCTTTGTCAGTATCTCAATTGTCTGAACATTTGGAGTTGAACGACTCTTTGTGCTCATATTTTCTGGTAAGAGGTCAATATACTTCTTTACATGACAATTATATTGGAGTCATTTAAAAAAAAAGGAATAGTTAGTCTAAGGTGTTGTAAATTGTGCTGATTTTCTGCCAATGTGGCATATTTTTCTTATTCATATATAGGTCATAACTTTTTATTTCATTTAGTTTTTCTGACATTTGACTTAAATCAGGGACGATAATCAGTTCATACCATGTTAAAAGAAACTGTGTATCTTCTATATATTTTATGTTTTATTATCTGACAGTTGCTCAACAAAAGATTCTTTGAGTTAATAACCAGTTTAAATTCTGCCCTAATTTCTTCTTAATAATTCTGGGCTAATTTCTTTTTGACAAAGTCCCTCCATACTAGTTTAAGTGATGCAATTTGATGGGGCATGCAATTTGAGATGTTAACTGATTTGTATATTGGATGAAAGAAAACATTAAAGTATTATTTGAAAAGTTAGTTTTATAGAAATTTGAATATTTATGTGAATTTCCTTATAAAAAAAATATTTATGTGAATTTAAATTCTTAAGAGTTTTGAAAGTTGTTAAATAATCTTTATAGTAGAATGATATTAAACATGATTGGGACATTCCAAAATGGAAGGAGTGCCGATGAAATAGAACGGAAGTAGCAGCTTCCTTCTTGGTTAATCAATATTGGTAAATTATGTTTTTATTTAGTCAAAGAATAGGTTAATTACCAAAATATTGCATTATTCGATTTTTGTGATGGTGATTATTTGATTCTTTTAGCTTTTGTTGTTCTTCTTTTCCTTTCTTTCCCTCCAATGTGTCATTTCCATAAAACTTAAAAGGTTGGATACGTTTCACATTTGAATCAATGATCACTATTCTTTTAAGTCTTATATTATTGTTATTGTTGTTATATTTTTGGATAGTCCACGTGGTTTACCTTTTCTTGTTAAGATTATCAAGTAGTATAGCAAAATAAACTTTTCCCTTTGCCAGGAGTCAAGGACCATCTTTGTCCATTGTAGTTTCTAGTATCTTGCATTCTTGCTAGTTTTGAATGCTAATTTTTATCGCTAGCTTTGAATGCTAATTTTTTTATCGCTAGCTTTGAATGCTAATTTGAAGTATCTGCAATCTTCTAGTTTTCTGAGGAGGGTTCTCATCTAACTTAAATTTTGATTGGAACAGAGAACATGACAAGTGAGCAAAGGAGGGAGAATTACTTGTGTGACATCACTTATGTGACTAATAGCGAGCTGGGTTTTGATTACCTGAGAGATAATCTTGCCACGGAAAGTAAATCTTTTACTTTGTTATAGTTGATATGTTTTGCTTAACGTTCTATGTGCTCTGAAGTTACCAGGTTTTCCCACGTACTACTGGCCAAGTGATTGTGTCTTTTACTCTGCAGAGTGTGGATGAGCTTGTCATAAGAAATTTCAATTATTGTGTGATTGACGAGGTTGACTCGATTCTGATTGATGAAGCCAGGACTCCCCTAATCATATCTGGACCTGCTGAAAAACCTAGTGATCAGTATTATAAAGCTGCTAAGGTAGCATTTGCCTTTGAGCGAGATATTCATTACACGGTGAGGATTGAATTCTACCAGCTGATATATCCATTAACCAACAGGATTTTAGCTGTTGCTGAAAATTCTCATTTAGCTAGAGATTTGACTAGGGATCATTTGCTATGACTTTTATTCTTGGTTATTTCTCTAGAAACAAAAATTACATACAGGAACATGATATTGTTGCTTGCTGCGTTTTTCAAATCAGTTTAATTAAATACTCCCACTGCAATTGCAGGTTGACGAGAAGCAAAAAAATGTCTTACTGACGGAGCAGGGTTATGCAGATGCTGAAGAAATTCTGGATGTGAAAGACTTGTATGATCCACGGCAACAATGGGCATCATATATTTTGAATGCAATAAAATCCAAAGAACTTTTTCTTAAAGATGTGAATTACATCATTCGTGGGAAGGAGGTTCTTATAGTTGATGAGTTCACTGGACGAGTCATGCAGGTGACTTTATTTGCTTCAAGTGTTTTAGCTTGAGTAGGATAAGTAATTGAAGAAATTAAAAGAAGTTTTATATCTACTTTATAGCATAATGTTTAGGTGCAATTGTGTCATTCCTATTTTGAAAAGCATTGATTAAGCTGTTGGATGCAAGTTTTATTGAGACCCACATCCCGCTATTCTGGTACATGAGCATGCCATGGTATGTCTTAGGGTGACCGACAGCTTAATCCTCACCCCCCATTCTCCACGGGATGTGTGGTGGTGGGGGAGATTTACTAATGCAAAATAGAAAATGACAGGAGTTTGTCGGGTCGGGTCACAAGTTCAGAAGTTCCTATCCTTTATTTTAACATGAGCTCTACTAATCAATTGCTCATACTGCATGTTTTGGACTTTGGTTGTTTCAATTCATCTCGTCAATGAATGCCGTCAGATTCATTGCCTTGGATTGAAGTTTTTGCAGTGTTCTATTTATTAGGTTATTGTTATTATTATTTTTTGAAGTTGCGCTACAATAAAAGGTACAAATCTGCATGTATTGAAGTCACATGATTCTACTTTTGTTTTAACATTGCATGGGAAATTTCCCATCGTAGCACAGATAATTCCCATAATGTAATGTCAGTGGATTGTCAACATCTGTAATCCTGTAGACTTATGTTTTCCTCTAACCTGCATACTCTGCAAGGTCATCTAGCATTTGCCGGACGGACGGCTGGTGATTAGCCTCTTAACGACATACATATTTACAGTTAATTATGTGTTTTCAGGGGAGACGTTGGAGTGATGACTTCACCAAGCAGTGGAAGCAAAGGAAGGCCTACCCATTCAAAATGAAACTGTAACCTTAGCATCAATTAGCTACCAAAACTTCTTTCTCCAGGTTGGGTTCCCCTGGCAGATATAGTACATTCCCATTCTGTTAAGTTTGTACAGGGTTTTAATAATATCTGTCATTTCGGAGCTAAAGTTGTGATATTTGGTTTAATGAGCTTATAGTTCCCAAAGCTTTGTGGCATGACTGGCACTGCCGCAACAGAAAGTGCAGAATTTGAGAGCATTTACAAACTCAAAGTAACCATGGTGCCTACAAACAAGCCAATGATAAGAAAGGTAAGTCTTATACTCTTATTATGGCTTCCGCTTTAATGATTTTTCTTCCTCAATGCTTTCTTTCTTATTATGCGAACATGAAACTCAGATGTGATTAGCTGCAACATGCATCCATGTAAAATATGTCTATGTATCCTAAGTAAGAACGTGGCAGTAGTAACATAATTGGCACATTAGAATTAGTGCTCTCGTTATGTACATGCTGTTGCCTGAAATGTAGCTGCTAAGGCAAATAGCTGAAGGCCTATGTCACAAGCAGCAGTTGGTCCTGTGAATAATTGGCTGAGCATTGAAAAGTGGTCAATCTATTTGGGCTCAGGGCCTGTCCAAATCATCCAATGTTAACATAATAGTTTAAGCATTGTACCGTTCTCTCAACTCTTTGCATAAGCACTAACCTGTCCCCAGTAAAAGTGACTTTTCAGTCAAACGAGTTTCGAGTCAACACCAGTCATGATATTTCTCGTAATGATGCTGTATGCAATTGCATAACCATGCAGAGAATATATTTTTCAACCGAGTATGTTGAAATAAGGGTGGATGTCTAATGAGTGATAGATTGATGGTAAGGGAAAAGGGGAAGGAGGAGGTAATGGAAATGTGCTGTTTCATTGAGCTAAAGACAGATGGCAGAAGAAACTAAAAAAAGAAAAGAAAAAAGACAGATGGAAGAAGAAACGTTGTGGTTCTGAGCTTCCAATGTATAAGAGGCGATAACAAATAGCCTGTGCGTTTCGATGGTGAGCTTCCAATGTATAAGAGGCGATAGCAAATAGCATGTGCATTTCGATGGTGCTGGAGATGATATAAAAATAAAAATAGTGATATGTGTAAATAATGGATCTTGGGCCTAACTCAACCTCAAAAGCTAGCTCACGAGGGGAGGATTGTGCAAGTCCATATAAGGAGTCCAAATTACCATCCCACAACCGATGTGGAAGAATCAACACCCCTGCGCATGCCCAGGACATCTGGAGCATGGACAGTATATGATGGGTGCCCAACATCGGGTAAATAATGAATTGGGATGGGCCTGACTATGATACCATGTAAAGAATGGATTTTGAGCTAACTCAACCCCAAAAGAGACAAGTTATTGTTGTTCATGCAACTTACCACTTGCTACCTCGAGCAATTCTTGATTTTGTGTTTTTCTCAAGATAATATAAGAGACAAGTTTGACTTTTAAATATTGTGTTTAATGAGGCAATACAGAAAATTGAGATGACAAGTGTTAATAATCTTAAGGTGTTTTGCGCTACCAAAAGAATTTATCCTCCACCGAAGGCCTTTGACTTCATAAATTTTGGGGCTTCTGCCTGCTATTGGCTTTCCATAGATCTTAGTGATGCTTCTATGCTGCGCAAGCTCAGTAGTTCACCTTTTTTTGGGGACAAGGGGAGTTCTTCCTGAAGATTGATGGGGGCAGTTGCCCATATTGTAACCAATACTGACATTTTTAGTCTGATTCTGTTAGCAACCATCTGGATAGATTTTACATTATGGCTTCTTCTCAATCTTAGTGGAGAAGTCTTGTAATGATTACGAAGAATAGACATTGAACCATTAACTTTTTTCATGAATGGCGCGAATATTAACATGAAAATGTGCGTGCTCTTAGTGTTGCTAGTTCATTTCCAATTTTTTCCCAAATGTGAAATTTTCATCTGTGAATAATTTTGTCTTCTTCTTTTCCCTTTTCCAGGATGATTCCGATGTAATCTTTCGTGCAACTTCTGGTAAATGGAGAGCAGTTGTTGTAGAGATTTCTAGAATGCATAAAATAGGGCGACCTGTACTGGTTGGTACAACCAGTGTTGAGCAGAGTGATGCACTGTCAGAGCAGTTGCGTGAAGCTGGGATACCCGATGAGGTGAGCTCTAAAGTTTGAATATGACTTGAAAGTAAGGATTTTGAAAATTACAGTCTTCTTTTGCTGTTTTTTCTTACATTGTTTTAAACTTCTATTGGGTACTATCAAGTGCCTCAAGTTAGTTATCCTCTAAAGATTTTTGAATAGACATTGTTTATCCAAGGTTCTGAATGCTAAACCAGAAAATGTGGAAAGAGAAGCTGAGATTGTGACACAGAGTGGGCGTCTTGGTGCAGTTACCATTGCAACTAACATGGCAGGACGCGGGACAGATATAATTCTTGGTGGTAATGCAGAATTCATGGCAAGACTGAAGTTGCGAGAAATATTAATGCCAAAGTTGTTGCTCCTTAGATAATTTTATGTTCTCATAAATTATCAATAGATGCACAGTTGAATGCTATTGCATAAAAATTAGATATCTTTTCTCCTAAGAGGAGCAAGTTAGTATTCCTTATAGCAGTTGGGGGCATATGGAATTGGTGTTGTCTCCTAATTAATTTGTCATTTAGGAATATTAATATACTGATGATAAAATTGACAAATAGACAGAGAAAGCACTGGCTAATGTGAAATATTTTTTTACAATATGCCATTGCTTCAAAGTATTACAATGTTTTGTGAATAATATGAATGCTGCAGAGTTGTCAGACCAGCTGAAGGAGTTTTTGTCTCTGTAAAGAAACCTCCTCCAAAGAGGACATGGAAGGTTAGTCTTGAGTCTGATTTTGTAAAGCAACTTCAGAAATATTCTTTAATTGTGATTACTTGAGAATGATATCCGTATAATCATTCAGGTTAATGAAAGTCTATTTCCATGCACACTATCCAAAGAAAAGACCAAGCTGGCTGAGGAAGCTGTAGAGGTTGCTGTCAAAATGTGGGGTTTGAGATCGTTAACGGAACTAGAAGCGGAGGAACGATTGTCTTATTCTTGTGAAAAGGTGAAGTTAAAATAAGAATTTTAAAAAATGGTAGCCCGGTGCACTAAGCTCCCGCTTGCGCGGGGTCTGGGGAAGGGCCGGACCACAAGGGCCTATTGTACGCAGCTTTACCTTGCATTTCTGCAAGAGGCTGTTTCCACAGCTTGAACCCGTGGCCGCCAGGTCACATGACATCAACTTTACCCGTTACTCCAAGGCTCTCCTTCAAAATAAGAATTAATAATACTGTGATTATCTTTGTCTTGACAAGGAAAAACAATTAGGAGTAGATATATATATGGATTTCGTGGTAAGATGAGGTATATTCTACTAGCACTCACGGGCTGGAGATATAGCCTGTTGGTATTCTAAACCTTAAAACAAGCGGAGTGATTTTATTGTCCAATGGGGATAGCAACCCATAGCAAGTTATGACTTATGCCTTACAGAGGAACATCCTAAATTGAAATGGAAATCATTAATAAGCTGAGATTGTAGCATAGTAATTATTCCAAGCTCTTCAAAATCCAACTTGATAATACGCCTTCCTAATGTTGCATATTACAAAAATACGTTCTTACTTTTTCGGTTTTCCCTTCTACTGTTTGGAGAGATACAATGGACTCAAGCATATTTGCGAAAACAAATTAAATAGAATCTATTGTTTTTGAATACTCAAACGTATAATTTATGTCACAGGGTCCTGTTCAAGATGAAGTAATTGCAAAGCTACGCAATGCTTTTCTAGAAATTGTCGGAGAATATAAAGTCTACACCGAGGAAGAGAAAAAGGAGGTAATTTCCACTCTTTTAAATTATCTTGGGTATTCCTCTTTCATTTCGAACTATATGTAAACTTCTGAAATTTCCATCTCATATATTACCAGCATTCAGTTCAGCATGAACCTCTCTTTGTTTCTGCTCAAATATACTGAACATATATATGATTCTGTATGCATAATTTTTTCTTTTTCCTTATAAGAGATTGATAAATATTATGTAACTTCATCCCCTAATATAAATATACTTTTTTAATCTTCTAACTTCTTTGAGGAAAAAGACTTAATAAGGTATGGAGCTAGAAAAAAATTGAGAATACTGGAATTTTCCAATATTTCTACAGGACAAGAGTTTTCCTCACCTTTCCTTTGTCCCCCCCCCCCCCCCACACCCACCCACACCCACCCACCCACCCACAACTAATACCTCTCGCTCCAATATAAAAGAATCCCTTCCTTTAAAAAGTAGATCTAGCCTCTCCAGTTTGACTGAATTTAGTCAATTTATGCACACAGAAATGTCTTCTCCTTTTTCCCTTTGATTGTATATTCTTCCGAATTATTTATTTTGATGTGTAAAGGTTATTTCGGCTGGTGGGCTCCATGTGATCGGGACTGAACGACATGAGTCGCGGCGAATTGACAATCAGGTACTCTTTTGATATTGCTATTGCAGTACATTGGTGCAAAACCTATTAGTACTTTTTCATGCGGTTGTTCATAGCTATTCCATTGGAGTTTTGATTGTAATATTTATTTGGGCAAAGCTGCGTGGTCGAAGTGGTAGACAAGGAGATCCTGGAAGTTCCCGCTTCTTCCTTAGTCTTGAAGACAACATATTCCGTATATTTGGCGGGGATCGGATTCAGGTGAGTAATTGTGTGCTCTTATGCACTTTTATTTTTTGGATAACCATGGTGTTCGGGCCAGCTTGCGCCCACCTTGACTAGTTCCACGGAGTACCTGCGACCTTCCACCAACATAGGTACCAGGTGACTCTGTCCACTAAGGATTGGACAGATGGAAAGTAATCACCTAGTATTTTTACCTCCGTTGGGATTTGAACCTGCGACCATCAATCACCGACCACTTCATGGTTCTTCTTGTAAGACATTATTATCTTTATGACATCCAGGGAATGATGAGAGCTTTTAGAGTGGAGGACCTACCAATTGAATCAAAGATGTTGACAAAAGCGCTAGATGAAGCTCAACGGAAAGTAGAAAATTACTTTTTTGACATCAGAAAGCAATTATTTGAATATGATGAGGTATTGAATAGCCAAAGAGACCGGATATACACTGAGAGAAGAAGGGCCCTAGAAGCAGATGACCTCCAAGCTCTCCTTATTGAATATGCTGAATTAACAATGAATGACATCCTGCAGGTATATGGATTTATTAATTTCCAAACTCTAAAAGTCAGTTCTTTTGCATATGAATTTGTGACATGTTTTTTCTTTTGTATCAAATGTAACAGGCAAATATTGGTTCTGATGCTCCAAGAGAAAGTTGGGATCTCGAGAAGCTTATTTCAAAGCTCCAACAGTAATAACTCGTGAAGAGTCTTTACTGTGTCTTTTTGTTTATGACTTCATGTGTTTATCAGTATTTGTGAATCAAAGGAAAGGGTCTGGCATCTAAAGAGTTGTAACCAGTTGTGGGCTTGGTGTTCTCATAGTTGTTGTTACCTATCCTCCATTTCACCCAAATGTCCATCCAAATTGGATAGTACTGTCATATTACGATTCTACTCTGAGCTGCTTGACCTTTACAGGTATTGCTATCTGCTGAATGATTTGACACCTGATTTGTTGGCGACTAATGGTTCAACTTACGAGGAACTGCAGCAGTATCTTCAGCTACGTGGACGTGAAGCATATCTCCAGAAGAGGGTCAGTTTTCTTTGATTGTACTTGCCAAACCATTTCCTAAATTTCTTTGCAGCTCTTACTTCCACCATTAGGTTGAGTATAGCTGATGCTTGCAAGATGAACGTAATTAATGGATACTATGCTCAAAAGTATTTAAAACACCCAAACATTTGAAAAGAAAAGGTTGGTTGGAAGAGACGGAGTAATGCCTACTGGCAGAGTAGGGGGAAGGGTATCAGACGTGGTGAGTTTCGGTTTTGCACTTTCTCTATGTTTACCTAATTAAGGCGAGGAGCAATCTCATCCCTAAAAATAAGGTCATTTCACATAAGCTGTTAGATCTGCTTGTGATGGGAGGATCTTGTTATTTTTAAATCAGAGGGCAGGTCAACTTAATATCAATTCGAAGGAACATGAAATTAATTCTCATTTCTCCCAAAAACTAGTAATCTGTTGTGGACCTAAACACAGAAAAAAAAGATCCTTCCTAACAATTTGTGATTTCAGATGACGCGGTTCACCGAATTCAGTAAGTACCATTGTTGACAGAGATCCTAACTTTTAAGTCTCCCTGCATCCTCAACAGAATGATTTCAAGTGGGTAAAACAGTTGACCCAAGAAAGAATCAGAACCTAAATTAAATGAATACAACTCTTTTAACCTTTAGATGAGCCAGTTCACACAATTCTAAAATTCATTTGTTGGTAAGGTACAATATACATACCCCACATCGTTAAAATGTGGAATAGCCTTTAAAATTCTTTTAATTTATCTATAGAAAAGTCCTTCTGCCTAAAATTTTAACATTCATTAGATAGTTTGGGCCATCTTGTACGATGCATGTTGTCAAGGTGAAAACTGAATGAAAGAGAAGGGTGGAGGAGAAAACCACCTCAAAGTCCAAATGCTATCTCAAATTATTTCCCCCTTTTTCTTGCACATCCACTCTGCTTGATAAGTGGTTGACTGGTTGCTATAGGTTGGTGCTCAACGCGAAATAGTCTAATTACAATGAGTCTTTTGAAGGATAGAGATGATTCACATGGTCAACATAAGACTATTTCGGGAAGAGGTCTAGTTGATTGATTTTTTAGGGCATCAAACAGAAATTGCTCTGGGAACTGGCGAAGATTAGTAACTTCCTGGTTCATCAGATTATTTCACATGTTTTGATCAATATCTTTTCATCAGATTATTATATCACTAAAGTCTATGGTCAATCCATTTTTGATTAAGTTAAATACATTAAAAGTTCCATTTTGTTAATTAGAGACAGACTCTGCTCCAACCGAGAATAATTTTGAAACAGGAAAAGGGAAACCATTCACAGAAAAGATAATGGGTGGCATTACTAGGACAGTTTTGTGAGCTCTGTGCTCTACAAATTTTGAAGACTGTTTCTCTTGATATTTTGGGGTATTTAATTTCCTTCCATTTCCTCGTACTATTGGATATTTATTGCTATCATTTAGGATATTGTGGAGAAAGAAGCTCCAGGTTTGATGAAAGAAGCAGAGAAGTTTCTAATATTGAACAACATTGATCGTCTGTGGAAAGAACACTTGCAAGCACTCAAGTTTGTTCAGCAGGTTGTGGGGTTACGAGGCTATGCACAAAGGGATCCACTAATTGAATACAAACTTGAAGGGTACAACCTTTTCATTGAGATGATGGCACAGATCAGGAGGAATGTCATATATGCTGTTTATCAGGTTAGTATTCTGACTTTGAGATCTACAAGAATTTTGTAGAGGATGCAGTCTTTTGATTCGCTCCTCCCAAATAACCAAGTCTGTACCTGATTTTTATTATTTGTTTTCTTTCGTCAGTTTAAACCAGTCATGGTGAAGCCGCAAGACCAGAAAAAGAGTGACAAGGCAGACAAACTCAACAAAAATGGGAGGGGTAGTAATGGTGGTACAAATCCCTCTCCATCAACTGTTAGCTCACAGTCTAGCACATAAGACATTGTTCTGGAACCGACACTTTTGGGGAAAGCAAAAGCCAAGTGTGGTAGGTTCTTTTGCCAAGACATAATTCTGAAGTGCAAAGCAACCCAGTGTCACTTGCAAATGGAAAGAAGGTGCCCACAGGACCGAGACATTGTGAATCAAGCAGCCATTACTCAGCTAAGTTTAATACATAAATTCAGTAGGCCTCTGCAACGTGGTATATATTTTGGCATCAATACCGTGTAAGTTGTCTTCCTTGATGTATATGTCATTGTAAAGATTATAAATTCTTCCTGAAACTTCATATTACTTCGCTTTCACAAGGTTTGTAACCAAAATGACCAGGATGGTACAGACGATCAATTTTGTATGAATCTTCAGTTGCAATATAGTCATTCAATGTTGATGGAGCATTTCAGTGCTGATGAATTGATTAAACTGGTTTCCTTTATCCTGCATGAAGCGTACCATGTCAAACATTTGAAGTTGAAAAAGTCCAATTCAATATCCACACACAACAAAAAGTAGAATTCCCCTACCTTAACGCCAATGGCAATTGCAGTTTTAAGTTTAACCAGTTCACCCAATCTCAAAGAACCTCTTTTCTTGTCTTTGACAAATACAACTGGTACCTTCTTTGAATATGCCAAGCTTTCCAGATGTTTGGTCAGCAACCGTGGATTACAATCAGATGCTATAAATATAACCTAAATACCCAACAATAAACAATGTCAAAGAGTGTAACAATTAACACAGCATACAAAAGGATTTGCAATCATGTAAAACATGTAGGCATTGAATTGGAAGAACACAGAATCAGTGAGGAATTAATTCATTGAAGCTCAATCATGTAACCCCAGAGGGATTTCCAAGCCAGGTTAAACCAAATGAAAACGAGAACGTAAAAAGTTAAAGAGTAGGTGAAGCTAAACCTGAAGTCGAGTAGAATGCATTTTAGCAGATAGTGATGAGCATTCATTAGCAGGAAGCGGGGACATTCTCTCAAGCACTCGTGTAACTTCATTCACCCCTACTGAAAACTGTTGCTGCCCGAATATCAAATCGGCAAAATAAGTAAGAGATGAAGAGAGCAAACCAGTTTACAATCCTGTAGAACGGAAAACTTGAAAAAGGCTTTTCCTTAAATAAGAAAAAGTTAATATTTTGATAACTGATAAAGTTGGTAGATAACAGTCCGGCTTTCTATCCTTCCCCACTTACCTACTAAGCTTTTGTTTGTATCATATGGGGCAAAATTAAGTTAATTGAGCACTTAAGGATGTGGCATAGGTGATTTATTCACAATAGTCCAGTTGCATTCGGGAGGTAGATAGATAAGTGCTAGGGGTTTCGCGGGGTAGCCGTGGTGGCATCGAGGGGACTGGTGGTGGAATGGTAAAGTTCAAGAGAAGGTGGAAGCAAAGAAAGTGGCGTATGCGAAATTGGTAGAAAGCAAGGATGAGGTGAAGAAGTGGACGAATAGGGAATTGTATAAGATGGCGAGGAAGGAGGCAAAGCTAGCGGTTACGGCGGCTTTTGAACGTCTGTATGTGGAATTAGAGGAAAAAGGCGGGGATAAGAAGTTGTACAGACTAGCCAAAGCGAGGGAGAGAGGGCCCGCGACTTGGATCACGTGAGGTGCATCAAGGACGAGGACGGCAAAGTATTGATGGAGGACGCACATATTAGACGGACGTGGCAGTCATACTTCCATAAATTCTTGAACGAAAAAGGAGGTGAAGACATTGTGTTGGGAAATTTGGAAGGTACCGGGATTTTGGGTGTTGTAGAAGCATTAAGGTTGAGGAGGTTAAGAGTGTTGTTCGCAGGATGCGCAAGGGACGAGCAACCGGGCCCGGTGAGATCTCAGTTGAATTTTGGAAGAGCGCAGGCAGGGCAAGTTTGGAGTGGCTGACTGAGTTGTTCAATGTCATTTTTAAGACGGCGAGAATGCCCGAAGAATGGAGGTGGAGTACAATGATTCCTTTGTACAAGAAGAAAGGTAATATCCAGAGTTGCAACAACTATATGGGTATCAAGCTGCTAAGCACACTATGATTGGGAAAGGTCGTGGAGATGAGAGTGAGAAGAGGTGTGTCTATTTCCGACAACCAGTTTGGATTCATGCCGGAGCGTTCGACTACAAAAGTCATTCTTCTTATTAGGAGGTTGGAGGAGCAGTATAGGGAGAGGAAAAGAGACTTACATATGGTTTTCATCGACCTCGAGAAGGCATACGACAAAATACCTAGGGAGGTTTTATGGAGATGTTTGAAGGTTGGAGGTGTACCTGTGGCGTACACTAGGGCGATCAAAGATATGTATGATGGAGCCAAGGCCAGGGTACGGACAATAGGAAGACTCGGAGCACTTCCCAGTGATGATGGGATGCACCAGGGATCAACTCTTAGCCTATTCTTATTTGCCTTGATGATGGATGGATTGACGCGACAAATTCAAGGGGAGGTGCCATGCCATGGTGTGTTATTCGCAGACGACATAATCCTGATTGATGAGACTCGCAGTGGAGTGAACGCTAAGCTGGAGGTTTGGAGACAGACCCTGGAGTCTAAAGGGTTCAGGCTGAGTAGGACCAAGATAAAATACTTGGAGTGCAAGTTCAATAACAGGAGCGACCATGAGACAAGCGTGGAGGTGAGGCTAGGTACTCAGGTCATTCCAAAGAAAGGAAGCTTCAAGTATCTCGGGTCTATTATCTAAGGGAATTGAGAAATTGATTACGATGTCACACATCGTATTGGGGCATGGTGGATGAAATTGAGGCTTGCATCTGGAGTCTTGTGCGATAAAAAGATGCCACAAAAACTTAAAGGCAAGTTCTATAGGGTGGTGGTTAGACCGACTATGTTGTATGGGGCAGAGTGTTGGCCAGTCAAGACTTCACACATCCAAAAGATGAAAGTTGCGGAGATGATGATGCTGTGATGGATGTGTGGGCATACAAGTATGGATAAGATTCAAAATGATGATATCCAGGACAGAGTGGGAGTGGCCTTGGTGGAGGATAAGATGCGGGAAGCGAGGTTGAGATGGTTCGGGCATGTGCAGAGGAAAGACACAAATGCCCTAGTGCGGAGGTGTGAGAGATTGGCTATGGAGGGGTTTAGGAGGGGGTAGAAGTAGGCCAAAGAAGTATTGGGGAGAGGTGATTAAACAGGATATGGTGCAGGTGCAACTTACTGAGGACATGACCTTAGATAGGGAGTTGTGGAGGACACAGATTAGGATAGAAGTGTAGTAGATAATCGAGCGTAGTCCTACTTACGCTTACAAACTGGTAGTTGTAGTGTTATAGCCTATCATACTAGTAGGCGCAATATTGATTTATAGTCCCATGTCGTCTGATTTCTGCTGCAATGTGTTCTTTAGTGTACTTTGTTTATCTTATTTACCTGCGTTAGTTACTGGTTCTTTTTCCAGAATGCTTTAAATTTCTTGTCTGGGTCTGACCGTTTCTCTTGTTTTGCTTGTGCTTATGTTTTGTCTTAAGCCGACGGTCTTTCGGAAACAACCGCTCTACCTACCAAAATAGAGGTAAGGTCTGCGTACACTCTATACTCCCCAGACCCCACGTTGTGGGATTACACTGGTATGTTGTTGTTGTTGTAGTCTAAGCTTTTGATGGACAGAGTTATCTGTTAGTACTTGTGATGGGAGCTAGTAGTGTCAAACTGGCCCGTGCTATTTATGGATGAAATCAAATATGCAGTATTTATAGACAAAAGTATTCGGTTATTGGAGAAAAATCAATATACTTCTAATGTCGAATCATGATCAACTAGGATTGAAATAAAGCATTGGGTCGAACTCTTCATGGGGCCTCAACGATCCCGGTGGCGATGTCCAAAGCGTGACTCCTCCTGATGAAGAAGGGTAAATTGAGCAATAGCACGACTAAGGTCGTCCATCTTTTCTAAGAAAGAGATCATAGTGATTGATGGCTCTTTCAATCCGGCGAAATGGAAGGCTTTGGCGTGTACCAAAATGGAGGTGGGAGTAGAGCTGTATTTGTCGAGGCAAGGTTGGACCGGAATCAATAAAGTTAAGATTAATTGGTAATATTTCCTCCCTAGTCATCTTCCTCTTTGAGAGACGGCAACAATTCGGTTTGAAATATACAAAAAATAACCTCAAGAGAGTGGGAACCAACCTTAAACCAAAGTTTCTCAGGTAAAGCTATGTCAGAGTTTCTGACTTTCGGCCAACAAAAACAAAAAAGTGAAGACTAGAGAAACAGGGAGAAAGATAAGTTTACCTTTTAATCGCTGTGAGGAGACGCTCCAGAACTTCACCTTCATAGCAACATCATTATATTTATCAGAAAAACCGACATTAACAGTGCTTAATTACTACAACTAGTTTGACTACTCTCAATCGAAAAAGAAACGAGAACAATAAAAACGAGGTTTACATTCTCTGTTGAGGTAAACAATTGCCGGTGAATGTGTTTCTTGAAGCAGTAAGTGGCATACTCATCTTTCACTTCTAGTCCTTTGCCCCCTCAGTTGCCTATGGAAAAATTCAGAATGTATGAAATATGTTAGGCCATAAATATAAGCTGGTGAGTTGGACTATGGGCTCTGCCTTTCGGTCCACTACATTTGGTGAATCATATATAGGGGAAAGTTACCCATTTGGCCATTTTGCCAATATCATTGTTGGTTATTTTTGGGTCGGTGGTTACTGAAGTTAATTTCCCTTTCGCCCATTATAAAATTACGCACTATAAATTTGTTTGTTATATACTTTTTGGGTATACACTTTACATAATTATATATTTGATCGGAGTGTATACATCAACAGAAATAGTTGAATCACATTATTATATACTATTAAGGTATACTAATGTGAATTGTATATCTCGATTCTCTAAGGTATAAATACCTTTTAGATTTGAGATTTTTACATTATATGACTTCGCATGCCCAGAGGGTGGCGGCAACAGTGTGGTTCTATATGTCATTATTAGATTGAGATATATAGGGTGACGGGTACTTCCACTGAATCTTAAGTCCAATTCAAAACATAGCATAGGTCTAAATTTGTCAAATCTAATTTTAGGCCTGTTTCTATTTGAGGTCCAGATTTCTTAAATTTGGTCTAAATATAGTACTACTAGTTACAACATAAGCAAATTTACTCTAATTTTGACCCTTATGTCCATCACACTTGATCCAATTTCAACTTGATCCTTAGTCTCGCAATTTCAAATTTTGGTAATTTTGTCCTGGACGCGTTTATGCATCAAATTGCCCAATCTATAGTTTAGAAAAGGAGTTGGGACACATGTCCTGGAGTAAATTGCTCGGTGGTAGTCATTTTCGTGCATGTACCGACTTAAGCAGCGTAACTGAGAGATTGGGCATTGGCTGAAACACTCAAAGATTCAGGCTTACTTGTCTCGCTCTCATAAGGCTAGGTTTGGAACAATCTAGGAACTGAATCGCTAGAAATATCTTTTCTTCCTCCTAAAAATCATGAAATACTGTGCGGCCATACAATATATTCTAAATTCTCGTTGCCCATGGAAGTGAATCAACAAATGCATACAAGGTGCACTAAAGTTCACGATGTGAATTTAAACCACTACTTCTCCTTATTGTCATGAGCGAGTCTATCGTCCTCCTCATTATAATTCTCCTAGAATCGAGAGCATTGGGGCGACCCAGTAGTTAGTTTCCTTCATTCCTGGAGGAGGGCTTCCTTCCTCTCTTTTAGATGACAAATATAGTTTTGGATTTGTTGCATCATTTTGCAACGACTATTTTTTTAATTTATTTTTTTCACTTTTTGGCTTATTATATTATGGGAATACAAATGTATATGGATAGTATTAAGCATTGTTAAAACTTCAACCTCACATCAATGTGTAGGGCCTACTGAAGCGTTGCAAATCAGGATTGGTGGTTGCTTCTTGTTTCTTTTATAGATTTAGTGGATTTGTGGGGTTTTGTAACATCCCGAATCTTGATCTGGGCGAAATACGAGACTCGGTGCCTGACTACATGTGACCGAGCGAACCACATGGCTTGCTGAATCAACATGGACATCAAAACATGCAATAGTAATGATTTAAAACATGTAAAATTGATTACTGAAATATAGTTTGAAAATATATTGCGGAAATATCTGAAAATATAATAATTCTGAAATACTGATTTTCTGACATGACATGCTAAACTAGTCTAGTCTATGAAACCTTTGAACATGAGTCTGACTGCAAAATTATTTTATCAAAACAAGGCCCTGGCCTACCTTTACTGTATAACATGATATGTAAAATAAATGACTAACACTCCGAATGAAATGTGGCTCACTAATAGCTGATACTGAAGTAAATCCTAATAAGCAAATCCGTCATTGTGAAACTCAGTACCTGCACCGTGAAGTGCATGCTCCGGGCAAAAGGGACTTAAGTACATTTGAATTGTACTGTATGTAAAGCAACTGAAAGAATAAGCAGACACATGAAATAATAGGAACATGCCCCCATGAAACTGAAACTGAATAATGAACATGAACATGATCTGTATAACTGTATATCTGTAATATGTGGGGAGAGCATTAGTATAACTGACATGAAACCACCACGATGGAACGTGGCGTCTGATCTCTGCCCAATTAGCTAAGATATCTCGTACCTTGCTGGGGTACGAGACATGAACATGACATGAGTGGATCCAATAACCCGCAATGGGTAAGATAAAGATATCGTCCTAACTGGGCGGAGCGATCTTTATTCTACGCTAGCAAACATATTTTCAAGCTGTCTAAGCCTTCTCGGTAATTTGTGCAACTCCCAAAATATGAACATGAAAACAATTGGCTTAGAAGCCCATGAATTTCATGAAAATAACTTGTAAACATGATTCATGATTATAATTTAACATGTATATAAGCATATAATATAACTTGTGTAAAACATGTACAATTTCATGAAATTGAGAATATTGATTCATGACATGTATTTAAGAACCCATAAAATTCAAGATTATGGATATTCATGGATTACAGACGGATTCCCAATAACCATAACGAAATATCAAGAATACAATAAGGAATTAGTAACTCAAACATGGTATATCATGATACACATAATTTAGGATTATCATGAACTTGAAATAAAAACTCTAAGTTATGAAAATTCATGGTTTCATAGAAAAATGTGGCGTGGGGAAGAACAATAATGTTTCCACATGTGGATAGAAGCTTTACATACCTCAATTCCGGCCTTTAAGCGTACTACAACGTTCTTCACCCCTTTCGACTTTAATCAATAAGTCTGAGAAGTAGCAAGTTATCCTACTCTGTACGCGTATCACGAACTTTCTCTTCCTCGTTACCTTAAATCCCGTTAAAACATTCCAATGTAAGCTTCATGATTTAAACAATCACTATGTACCCAATTGAAGTTTGTATGATCAAAGTATTTACCAAATTCGCAGCTACTGTTCATAGCTCAAACTACACTGCTCCGGTCATCCAAATCAGATCTCCGCCATTCACATTTGATACATATGTGTAATGACCACTCAGTTAAAGTTTAAACTCGATCAAACGGTTAAATTAGTGGAAAATGCCAACGGAAGCTGGATGATCGGAGGAATAATCAATAATAAAATTACTAGGATTTTGCGTTTGATGGAGTGCATCTAAATCAATCCTATTTCATGATTCTACCAACCATTAAATGTCTAAAACATAATAATAACTCCATATAATCCATTAATGAGTGAGAGACTTACCTTTTTGAAGAAATCCCAAAGTTTCATTCCAAATTCGACCTTGAATGGATTTTCCAAAATCTAGCGATTTCAAATAATGATTCAGTATTAATCCAGTGTTAACTTAATATAATTGATATTGGAATTTGAATAAGAACTCACCTTAGGTATTTGGTAAAAGCTCTGGTCGAAAATTCTCACATAAAATATTTTAGGGTTGTATTTGTAGGTTTTCATAAAATGCTTGGGCTTTAAAACCTAATCTTACAAGAATCGGGATTTTTATTTTACACATCCTCATCAAATCAGCCATAACTTTTAGTAAAGACCTTCATTTGACCTGGGCTTTGTGTGGATGAAAATGTATTTCAAAGGACTACAACTTTCATGAAGGAAGTTTTCACAAATCCTTATAGATTTATCCATAAACTCAATTTATGTGAGGTTTGCTGCAAAATCACTTGTAAACATGCTCCTTAGAGTAGCTTCCGACTCTAATTTTTTCTAAGACCCTTCTTATGGCTTGATTAGTTTTCAAAACACTTTATACACTCCTCATCTTAGTTCCATCATATTCCCATTGTACGGTTCAAATCATAGCTCGAAGGTACGAAGTGTTACAGTTTTAAAACATGAAAACAATAGACATATGTTGCTCATACTTCTTATAATGCCGCTGAGATACCTCTTGGATTGGGACTTTGTTCCAACAACTGCCATACGTGAGATCCTGATCATCTTCCTTTAAAAGTAGTGTGTTTTTTAAAGATCCGACAAAAATACGATAATATTTTCGGAAAGTTCCAGAAATATAGCAATAACCAACCTAATTCTTCATGATTGTGACTTGCTTGTGTTGCCACTCATTTATTATGATTGGCTGATTAAGTTCACACATAGTTTAAGCTTTTATTTTAAGTCATGAGTCGTGTGCTGGACACATGACAATTTCTGGTGCTAAATAGTCCAATTAGATAATAATTAGTCTTGAATAGTTTGTCGTTAATGAATAAGGCCAAATATAAGTCAGTTTATGGTAACAATAATCAATGATTTGAATCGAACTACTAAAGGAGAGGGTGAATGAAGCATTTCACAGAATTGAGGAGTATATTTGGGCATTCTTCCATAGATAACAATAGATGTTTTTGTTATGCCACTAATCATCAATGTGTTTCACTTTTGGTAGGAAGCAATTTATTAGTTTACCTTGAAAGCTTATTTTTTGGCATTAAATCCAATTAGTTGGTTCTCAAAGCCGATACTAGACACTAGGTGGGAAATCAAAAATTAATCATAAATATGTTTTTCTTAAAAGTTTAAATATAATATTATTACTCTTAAGTAACTTTTATACACACGAATAAAAACATTACCAAATAGGTATTAAATAAGAGATACTACCATCCATCACTAATGTAAATTCTATCACAAAGTTATACATGACACTGATAGTATAAACATGAAATATGTAGGTTTATTCTAAATCTACTCAATTAAAATTTAGGTTTTAATTATGTTTATAACTAATCTATTAACCCACAATGTAAACAGTGATCGACAACTATAATAAATAATTGTGTGCTATATTGCATATTTAACTAAGTTCTTAGGAAATAAACATATTGCATTTTTATTATTCAGTAATAAAGAATTGATTTATATTTAAACGTACTGTATCTTTATAGAAAAACTAAAATGAAATATCTTAATTCAGTGTATATTTAACCAATTGGAAGTAATATATATATCATTTTTTTAATATTATTATTAGTGCTGTATTAAGAGAAATGGGAAACTAATTTCATTATCAAACTTAAACCATTAGGAAAAGGAAACGCGTAGTCCTAAAAATATAGGAAAAGGAAACGCTCACTCCTAAATTATATCGGACAAGGAAAATAAGTTGTACTATATAAGAGCATGTGTTGAGTTCTTTAAGTCCATCACTGCACTTTCCCCAGCCCAAACAAATTACTGTTTCATAATTGTTCATCCTAGTGTTGTTGAGAGTGTTAGCAATGGATATTGAAAACTAGTTCTTGAGTATCCAGAAGAAGCCTAAAGACATATTTGCTTTGATCCAATTAGCTCTCTACGTTGGTGCATTCAAGTATCCTGCTCAGTTTGAGAAACGCAAAGGCAGGATACTCAAGTTTTTAATGAATCCGACAATATCAAACTTCTACGATCATGACATGATTCTTAGTGATGAAACAATCGACAATGTTGGTGATGAAGAAAAGGAATCTGAGACAGAAAAACAGGCCGAAAGCAAGAACAAGATTATTACTACAAACCAGATACCGATAAGGAGGATTAAAGTGATCATCAAGAAGCCTGAACAAGTTGTTCCTCAGATGAAACAGAACAAATGCACAGCAATTACAGGAACAACGGAGAGCGTCACGGAGTTAAAGAAAAGATCGGAAACTGACTTGATTCAACAAGACAAACAATTGGATGGTAATAAAGAAGGAACAGGACAGTCTGATAATACTACTATGCGATCAAGAAAGAGGATGTCGTTGATGAAGAAGAACGTGTCCACCAAACGTGTAGAAGTTGCTGCTCCTCCTCGTGAAAAAAAACTTGTTGATGATTGTTCCGCACAGAAAAGGATTTAGGAAGCCAAGCAAACAACAACAGAGAAACAACAGAGTCACAAAAGTTTCAAGAAGATGGAGACGGACCGGGTTCAAAACAAAAAGCTTGTTGTTGACACAGAAAAGAAGAGAAAAGGAGCACAACAAAACCCTACCCAACGCAGCAATGATAATGTGATGGGATCAGCAGCAAGAAAGGAGTGCAGCAGTGGTTTAACGAAAAGCATACCGCCGCCGTTGATGAAGATGAATGTGGCCACCAAACTTGTTGAAGTTGCACCTCCTAATCATCATAAACAACTCCATAAACAGAGCAACTGCAATGCAATCACAAGACCAGTGCAAAAGACAACACAAAGCTCTGCAGTTGCAAGACCAATGCAAAAAGAAACACAAAACATCAGTGATATGAAGAGATTTGAAACAAGCAAGAGGAAATTTGAGGAACGGTTTGCAGAGCAAAATGAAGCAAAGAGAAGGATCATAACGGTGGGCTTTCATCATATGCCTAAACCTGCTAATGATCCTCGTGCTCCCAGACGCTGCTGGGAGAGGAGGAGCTTTTGATATTCTGATGATTCAATATCTGTGGTAATAAATTTCACACGAGAATCTTTATTCTTCCTTATTGTTATAAGTTTTAGACAGTCGAATCATTCACATGATTACTATTTTTTATTTGGTCCTCAGTTTTGTCTATATGAATTATCTCAATCATTGAAATAACATAGTTGCAATTTCCTGAATGATGTTGTATCTCATGCTTTAAAGTTCTGTTATATATAACTCAGAATTTCATTATCATCTTATTCCAACTTTCGTTTTACTCCTGCTTTCCTTACACTGGTGTCTGCAATCAGGATGGTATTTAGATCTCTGGTCTCACCAATTGCTAACCTACATAAAATCCAAAATCCCAGTCCTTAATAGGCACAAAGCTACTCTATTTACTAGTGCTTCTAGGCATACCATTTATTCAGAAGATGTTACTTGCAATTTCAGGTCAATTGAAAGCCTGTGAGAATTTTTAGTAAGAAGTACGAGTGTAGCACTGTTTAAGCCTGATAGGCAACTAGGAAAATATTGGCAAGAAAATAGACAATAAATCAGGTGAGCATAAAATAGTACTTCAAGAACATGAATCCAGAAGACTGACATGCAGGACATAAAAAATGCAACAAGCAATATTGTAAGCTCAGAGGAAGTTGTAACTACTTAGACACTTTACCTTATTAAAAAAACTACTTTAGGCACTTTCCCTTTTTTTTAAAAAAAAAAGGAACTACTACTCTAAGCACTTTGATGAGTAGTCTCCTAAATAAAATGGATTTCTCTTGGCTAATTTTGTTGGGAGATTTTACTCTTGTACTTTATAAAGCAGTACGGGAAGTATATAACTATTACAAGTATTCGAAAGGATAAACAAAGATTCAATAATTCAACTAGAAATCTGAAATTACAATTGTTGCACAAGAAAAAGCTGAAAGCTGTTTTTCTTTGAGTCGAGTGTGGCACTCTGTCCTTAAGACAATATTGCCCCGTATGTATTATTTATATGTCCTGGACAATTTGTCTCCCAAGATAAAATAGCAATGGAACACTTGAGCAAAGGAAACTCAAGTGCTACCGTGAAGAATATTGAGTATGAAATGATGCTTGGAAGTTGTAGGAAGAAGAGTTTTACGCTTGTGTAAGCTACGTATTTTTAGTGTATATGTGAGTCTTAGTGTTAGTGCTCAACAATGGTGTAAGGGGGTGTTTATATAGGTGAGAGAGGACTGAAAGCGCCTCCATAATGACCAAATAATGACCATTATGGAGGTAGTAAAGTCACCAACATAAATGGTGAAAGACCAACGGATTGGCCATTTATAGGAGGAGTAATTCAGCCAAAATAAATGGCTGAATTGAGTGCTTGGTGTTTCTGCTTTGACAGTCCAAATTCTGACTTTCTGAAAACTTCAGGGACCAAACTGTACATCTGAAAGAATTCTGGTCCAAACTGTACATCTGAAACTTCTGGGATCAAACTGTACTTCTGACAAAGTTTTCTGGCCCAAAAAGATAATATCGGAAGACCCACAGCCCACGACCCACGACCCGAGAACCCGGAACCGGACGGGATGGGCGGGCGGCGACGGCACGCGTGTGGTCTTTCCTCGAACCGAAGCACATCTAGGTCCTCCCTCCTTTAAACACATGGGATACCCCTTGGGGTCCCAAACCCCAAACCAATTTCGAGTCTTATATACACAACAATTCTTTTTTCCTCTACCGATGAGGGAGAATTGAACACAATACCACACTTTTCCATGCTTCAAACACCTTACTTCGTGAACCAATATCTCTTTCATTTCTCAATGAAATTCGACGATTTTTGGCCCTACGGTTATCTACGTACTTAGTAGATCATGCATGTGTGAAGAACCGGATTCTCCAATATGCGTAACACTAGTGTTTAAGCCGTTAAAGTTGGTCGATCGCAACTCCCGCCAAAGGCTAATTTCCAACAATCCCCTCTTGAAAGAGATTTTGGCGCACTCACATGGTGTCTTTTCATTTCCAGCAATATTTCAGCGGACCGATGTTGCATAAGGAGAGGTAGCTTCATCTTTGAACCTTCCATAGTTAAATACCATCGGACTTACTGCGCGGTGAACGTGATGTCTTGAACCGTCAGTGTTTAGTGTAAGCCAAGTCAATGGTACCAACACAACAAATTCCCTTACTCTCTTCTTCGTAATGTTTTGTCCGTTTTGGCCATGGACAACGTCTTGGATTCTTAAGTGCGTTCATTTGAGGCGGCCCGTCCTTGCACTTAAATAGGTGGTCTCCTACAAGGTATCCTACTATACCCCACTTCACAAGTGTTAGGAACCATTAAAAGTTTCCCAAATACCTAACCTCAACTTGTTGAGAATCATTACAGGTTTTGAAAACTTAACCTTTACCCATACTGCAGATAGCACTTAACGTCTATCGCGGGAACGACTTTGGATTTGGTGTTTCTTTTCAGAAATCACTATCCGAAGTGCTCATGCTTCCACTGAAGCGATCAACTGAACCTTTACAACTTAGTTTTCCCATTGAACCAAATTATTGGGATCTCCAGTTAGTAAGGTTGGGTTACCACTGTATTGGTCCGTATATTTTGGGTTTTAAGCCCATTCCCCTAGACAGGCAGAACACTTGATCTCCGGGTAGTCCCTTAATTAGTAAATAAGGAAGTGACACCCGTGATGATCAACTGCCATACGATCTTATGTCTCAGACAGATACTGACAGATATGTCCAGACGCCGTCATCCGTGTCCTTCCTGAAGCCGATCGGCTAGCCACAGTATATAACTGCTGAAGACACGGATTTCTCCCAATATGGGACGTCCTCTAATGAGTCGTGAAGTTACTCAACTTCTTTCATGTTTTGTATAAAGTGATAAACTCCGATACCATCATGAATCGGTCGATGCAAGTTTGCTTAGAGGATTTTCCAAGTCCACCATACACATTTACTTGTGGCTTTGGTGTTCTCCAGATCTGATGTCCGGTTTGCATCACTGTGTTCTCCCAGAACCGCTGGACATCCAGAACACTATAATCCAAAGATAAACGAATAATTCAGATATCATCATATCCGACTTAACACCTTCTATTGATCATGTATTAAGATCATCAGTGAAACTTAGTTCAACTGATCTGTTTGTAGGACAATACCAGGTCGGTTGTAGTGTGTACAATACATTGAACTACACATGACCTGTGCATATCGCTCCTTGTCTATGGGTGCACCATGATTCCAATCAGTTCTATGATTCATATCCATTGGTGGCTTCAACGAGACTGTCAACTATCGACCAATCCGTTAGATGTCTTAGAAATCCAATTCCTAAGATGTCATCTGTGATACCCATATCTTTCATATCGAGACTTTGTTTCAATACGACTTTTACTTTCAGACGATTGATTCTCCAACTGTTGGCTTTCTAACTTCTGAGTCAATGTTTCTGCGGTCAGATTCATTGTTCCTGTTTTATCTGAAACTTTCAGGACCAAAATGAAAACATTTCAGAGACCAAAATGAAAGTTCAGGAAGAAGCCCAACAGTCCAGAAAACCAACTCTGATTCTCTTCTTCCAACTCTCCGGTTGGGAAGGTTGTTTCAACATTCATGCCACGCAAAACTGCAATGGCCCATGATGTTAAGCTACTCCCAGGGGAGCACATGTACAAGTAGCCGAGGCTTTGAACTCGTCAGTAGATCCATCTACTTTGTACTCACTTTTGAGTATCCTTTTTCACAACCCAAAGGTTCTTTTTCCGGAGGAAGATCAACCATTACGCAAGTATGGTTCTATATGAGGAAAACTATTTCTCTCTTTGTAGCTTCTTTCCAAAGCAGCACTTTTGGAGATGACAATTATTTGTTAATTGTCCATGGTTCATTCTCAACCATACAAGTTAGAAGGACTGGAACAGGTCTTTGTCCTCTTCTTTGCTCCGTCTCAGTTCAACATCTAGAATCCTTGAGTTCTGCAGATCTGGAATATTACGTTTCGAATAGCCAAAGAACTTTCGAGTCTCGTAGATACGGAACATCTAGTTCCGGACCGTCAGGCCCTCGCGGGTTCTTGTTAACCTTGAGCAATTACTCCTTTTTCCTATTTCAAGGAAAGTTATCTTCAATGAATTCAGCATTCTTTGACGCCAAGAGGCGATAAGCACTACTGTTATTTGCAGATCCAGTGGATATGCAATCTACAGTCTTAGGTACAACTTGACCTGTTTCAGTATTCCAACTTTTACCAAGCCACCCCACATAATTTGGGCGTATGACTCTGCGCTTGGCTAACACCGTTGGACTGAGGTGAGTAATCAACAGTCGTTTAATGAACGATGCTTCACATTCTCCCCCTCTATCGCTATGAATTTCGCAATCCATAGGCTTAGTTGATTTTCAACTTCTGCTTTGTAGCGTTTGTCCACTTCAACAACTTCATATTTGTTGTTCAACAAACAAAGGATTTCATACGTTGTACCATCATCAATGAAGATCACAACGTACTTGTCTCCCCCCTCTATTCTGTATAAACTTCAAATCACCCAAGTAGGTATGACTAAGTTCTAGAGGAGCGGTGCTTCTTTCGCTATTCCCTTGACGGAATTTGGAAAGGTGATTTTGCCTCTTCGCCTACCTCACATTCATTTTGAGGGTTTATGTCGAAAGAAGGCAACAATCTCAACTTCGCTAGCTTTTGAATGACTTGCTATTTAACGTGTCTTAATCTATGATGGCATAGATGCACGGATTACAAATATATCATTCATTCGGCTATAGACATATTGTACAATTCTTAGTTATTACAAACCTGTTGGAGTAGTCTCAAACCAGCTTGACCAACATCGTCCCTTAAACCAAGTTAGGAACATGTATCACCTCATCTTAGAGTGATCCCATTCCTTGAAGTCCTATTGAGGACAACCTCTCCAGCCCCTTTGATTTTAGAGGTGGCGTTGCTTCACATGAACAACCTCTTGCCCGTGGTTAGGGCGTAACTGGATCATATGTGATCTGGATACTGCCCACCGCAGCTTGCTTTGCATCGAGTGTCCAATTTCTTTTCTGCCTTTCTTTAGGCCTTCAGATCATTTCAGACCTGGAAACTCTGACCCACCTTACTAGGTGCCCATTACTTTTCCTATGAAATGAATTCTGGCCCCACTCCAATCGCCCGGAGGCTTTATATGACTGAGTATCCAATATCATCATATCAAAGGAATTTTGGCCCACTCCAGTCGCCAGGAGGCTTTGTATGACTGAGTGTCCAATATCATCCTATCAAAGGAATTTTGGCCCACTCCAATCGCCCGGAGGCTTTGTATGACTGATTGTCCAATATCATCCTATGAAGGATGTTCTGCCAAATAATATGACAGGCTCAAACACCTCACTTCGTGAACCAATATATCTTTCATTTCTCAATGAAATTTGACGATCCTTGGCCCTACAGTTATCTACTTACTTAGTAGATTATGCACGTGTGAAGAACCGAATTCTCCAACATGCGAAACACTAGTGTTTAAGCCGTTAAAGTTGGTCGGACACAACTCCCGCCAAAGGCAAATTTCCAACAATTTCTTGCAAGGTAAATCAAGTCAAAATGCTTAGGTTAGCTAGACAATAGATGCCTCAGAATAGACCACCTCACTCGGTTCAAAACACAACCAGTTGCAGCACCGCAACTCATTTTGCCTGAAGCTAAAGTGAAACCGAAAATCCTCTGAAATAGCTACCACTTCAAATGCATCCAAGCTCAACATGTGATGCTTTTGGTGAAAAAACAAGCATCGACCACCCCCCTGCAACTAATAGTATACACTAGCATTTGGATAACAAAGACAATACTCAACTTCGGACAACTGATAAAGGGAATACAGCTAGTAAAATACTGATGCCACAGAATGAGGACTATTTAAGTCAATGTTGAATTAAAAGTACCTCAAATCTTGGCAACTGCAAAGAAATGGAATTCCATTTTCCCACTCCTACATAAACAAAATCCATTTGGATATTTTCAACCATAAATGTCAATGTCAAGTAATTCTTTGTCATAAAATTTTTGGGATCTAGATGCATTTATTCCTCCCCAAAATACATGACAACAGCAAGCAGTGAACAAGTACCATATATGGAACTTCTTCATACCCAATATTCACAAGGTAAAAAAAAGAAAGATTTACACCATTTCAGAAAGAAAGATACCCAATTTCCCCAATTCAGATAGAGTAGCTTTATGCATGTGTACTCAAACCTTCATCACAAAATAGTGTTTCGGTCTTCAATTGTTGGCAAATTTATCACACAAATATGTACAGTCAAGACTTTCAATTTTGAGCAAAACGAACTAGCGGTTTCACTATTAAGATCTCAAATGCTAATAAACCAGCAGTTTAAGTAAACTTCCATCAAATGAGTCATCAGATTTACACTAGTAACTCCCTTCCTCCACGAATCAATCTGAATTGGCATTCTCATCAATCAGATCGTTGTGTTTAATGGCGAACTTCAGTTCACACAAGTTCAGGACAGGAATCACATCTCTAGCAAAAGTTGAATATTGATCCAATAATCAAGTCAGAAAGTAACAGCAAGCAAACGTATTAATCAACAAAGTGAAATTAAGTAGCAAGAAACTCATTTGAGAAACTTTTAGAGGGCTTGCCAAAACAAAAGCAGGTATAATTCAGCATACTTCTCACACCATAATACCATATAGTAATATCATGAAGCTGCTGAAGTCTTAAACTTAGATAAGCATAGTTATGTAATTAGCCCGAAGTAGTCTAGTATTCAGAAACCGTACAAATTCAAAACTTACCTAAAACTTGCAGGAGATGAAATGCCTCACAATAGATCAATCTCGGTTTAAATACAACAGCAGCAGCACCACAACTCATTTTGCAAGAAGCTAAAGTCTAACAGAAAATTAATTAAAATGGCTACCATGTCAAATGCAGCCAAGTTCAACCTATGATGACTAACCTGAAAAAATAAACATCAACCCGCCTCCCACATCAATAATAAACACACTAGCATTTGATAACAATCAATCTCAGTTTCAAACAATGATAATGGAAATACTAAACAAAGTAGAAATTTCATTAATCAGATTCCAGAATACTACAACAGAAACCAGCTATATTAGATTTACACTACTAACCCTAGCATTCCAACTTCCAACAACAGATGTAAGCAAAACCATCAAACAAATAAACACTAAGTGACTTTAACAATAAAAAGCTTCCTAAGTCCTCTCTCCACGAATCCTCCTAGCAAGCTGAATATCCTTAGGCATAATGGTAACCCTCTTAGCATGAATTGCACATAAATTAGTATCTTCAAATAGCCCAACGAGGTAAGACTCAGCAGCCTCTTGTAGAGCAGCAACAGCGCTACTCTCAAACCTCAGATCTGTCTTGAAATCCTGAGCTATTTCCCTCACCAATCTCTGAAACGGTAATTTTCTGATCAACAACTCAGTAGACTTCTGGTACTTCCTGATTTCTCTTAGTGCCACTGTTCCTGGCCTGAAACGGTGAGGCTTCTTCACTCCTCCGGTCGCCGGAGCTGATTTTCTAGCAGCCTTTGTAGCTAGCTGCTTCCTTGGTGCCTTTCCACCAGTGGACTTGCGAGCTGTTTGCTTAGTACGTGCCATTTTAATGTATATTGAGAAATGGGTAATAGGATATTTATACAGAGAGATGGAGGGCGGGAAGATTGAAATTTGGGGAAGAGTTTGAAATTTTTTGGCGTTGTAGTGATTCAGAGTCAATATAGCCATTGACTAGATTTTTGTTAACGGTGGAGATTGGAGAAGAGATATTGATCTACGTGCTACTAAAGTAACAAATGTATAATTGCCACGTGGATATCAAAGCTAGTTGCTCATTTATTGTTTTCTTGCCACAATTTTTTTTATATCAGATTCGGCTTACGCCACACTATTAATGAATATAGTAGTCCTAGTCCCTCAGCACTACTGTCATTAAATCGCGGGATGTACCTGAATGATTATGGTTTGAGAACAGAGCAACCGATATCCCTACAAGGACCTAATCCAGAACAGAGCAAATAGCTCTCACCAGATTTCAAACCCACGTTGCATGCCTTTAGCTGAATTTTAAGTTCCACTCATTTGCCGGCCGGGCACTTTCTTGCCACAATTTTTTTTTTGATAATCCAGGTCTCCAGGCTTGCGACTGACTACGTCCTGGAGATAATAGCATCGGTCCTTCAACACTATTATCAGGTAAATCGCGGGATGTGCTCCGTTGGCCAGTTTTCTGGGAGCGTACAACTGATCAATGAGACAATGTCAAATTCCCCAACATGCAGAGTTTCTTCGTGCTTGCGGGGAATCGAACCCACGCTGTCCCATGCCAGAGCGTCTTATAGCGCCCAGGCTTTGCCACTGGACTATGCCCCAGAGGACTTTCTTGCCACAATTTTGATACTATTGGAAGAGGGAGCACCTAATTCGAACCGCACAGTTTTAGGTGGGTGGTTGTATTAGCTTGGCATTAGTTTGTGAATAATTTGTTGAAACCGTAT
This sequence comes from Anisodus acutangulus, assembly GCA_029783415.1. Classification (NCBI taxonomy): domain Eukaryota; kingdom Viridiplantae; phylum Streptophyta; class Magnoliopsida; order Solanales; family Solanaceae; genus Anisodus; species Anisodus acutangulus. The sequence continues at coordinate 37,608,697 of CM056489.1, forward strand.
AAAAAGAAATGAAATTCCAAAAAGAATTAATAATGGGTTCTTTAACCTTTATTAATATCTAAATCATAGTAAATCTTTACTATAACAGATTTTTAAATTTTTATATATTTCATCGAAAACTCCACCATCCATAAATTAAATTTTTAAATCCGTGAATATAAGAGATAACATTGGCCCAAACTCAGTGAATTTACGGGTATATTGATTATAGGTAAATGGAGAGTCAGATTGATAGGTAAATTGGTTATGGATGGATGCAACACGTTTGGTATGTTTTGGGTGATTTGCACAAATAGGATTTTCGATGTCACCATTTAAGTTTTGATCCTGTTAAGAAATTTTTTGTAAGAATAACTTTGTTGTCAGCATTACACAGCAAAATTTTGATGAATCACTAGGATGTCAAATTGATGGGCAAAACTTGTCTTGTCACGATAATCGACAGGATTTATGGCCATATTTTTTGACGAGATAATCAAGTCAAGATGCGAAAGGAAACAAAGAAAATATTGTACGAGTAACAACATTTAAAAATGAGGCATAACTATGCATTTAATAGAATTTTATACTTTAATAATTAGAAGGGCAACAAATATTCCCACTTTGTTGGGGACATAAATAAATAAGATATTGCAGGTAGCATTATCATACAACTGTTGTGTTCGTTATGATGATGAAGTTAACCTGTGCAACAATTCCAGTAACATAAATACTATTACAAGTGAATTGAAAGAAGAAGAATGTACTCAACGCCTCAAAGCAGCCTTTCTTTGTTGATGGTAGAAGTTTGAGTGTGTGGCCTCTCCATCAATGATGCTATCTTGGCGATGCTGCAATCTCATTTTCTTTCAGGGCAGACAATAATACCTGCCTCGAAATGTAAGTCTCAAGTTCCCTGGAGACTTGTGTTAACTTCAAGTCGAAATTTCCTTTATATCTATGTTTTGGTGATGGGGATCCTACAGTAGCATTACCACTACGAGATGTAGGGACAACTGTAGGAGAATAGGAACATCGTCGCCTTGGACTAGAAAGCTGCAGTGGAGATCCCCCACCACGGGTTACCCTCCCTTTTGTGATGATCACTTCTTTCGACAGAGCAAGTTCCCTACTGCTAGTCACAGCTAAGGGAACTCTATTAGTGTCCAAATTCATCAGTGGTCCACTTCTTGTTTCTAGTGGAAGTGGCTTCAAAGGATCTATTTCCTTCTGCTTGATGAGCCGTTCCTTTGCCTTTTCAGCTGCTTGTAGAGCTTTCTCTCTACTCATACTTATAAGTTTCCAAGGGTCAATGTTAGCTCGAAAACCTCGCTTTTCTTTCAATGTGGATGATTCGGTTTCTCCATCTATTTTTATAGATACTGTCTGCAGACTCTGATAAAAAAAATTGCAAGATTCAACTTACAAGGTCAAAAGAGAAATATCCAGTTTTCATTGATTTAGGCAAAGATTCTTGAGGCCAAAAATGTGCATACTATACCTGATTCATTTTTTTTTCTTTGCATGTAAGTCTTGAAACAAGTGACCGCTTCTCAGGTGAATCAAAGTCGATACTCTCATCTGAGGAGGAATCTGAATCTTCTTCTGATGACTCTAAAAGCTCCATAGACTGGTTCTCCTCTCTCATTGCCAAAATGTAATCATAAGTTCTCATTCCCTGCCAAGAGAACCATAGTTTATCTTAAGCTGTGAAACCAAGAAACTTAACAGAGAATGTTGGGCAACTTGTACATCGAGTTTCTTATGTCCTCAGTAATCTACAAGCCTATAACGTGTTTTCTCTCAGCACAAACTGGTAACAGCAGCTCTAACTATGAAGAGTTAAGCAGATAATGAACCTTACTTTATGAATCCCATCAGTGTAGCAATTAGCTCTAAGATGAGCTACTTTAGGATTCTTACACTGACATAAATAGTACTATAAGATGTTCTTATACCAACATACAAACTTGTTTTTCTTCTTTCTAAGAATTTTTTGTCTATTGTCCTACTTTAAAACTAATATGGCTCCCAATCATTTTGGTATTAGAAGCCCACACTATAGCAATAGTAGCCCTGGTTCTATCCTAAAGTTTCCAATATTATAGCAAATCAAGTAGCTCAAGTTTTTTGTTTTTCCTATTTAAAAAAGGGCAGCCCGTTGCACGCAGGTCGGGGGTAGGGCCGCACCCTAAGGGGTGTGATGTAGACAACCTACCCTAAAACAGGCATTAGTTATTACATGCATAACAACCTTACTTACTATCTCACATTAGTTGAAAGGAAAGAATGAAATAGGTGTGAATTTCACACAAAACCCACAATGAATTATTATTTTGTCCACATGCGATGAGGTCTCCTTTACCGCTTACTTTTAAGCGAAAACTTTTTGTTGTAAGAAATGTTTTCCTCAATTATTTCTTTCCAATGACTTGGTAATTATACCAATATTACAAGCATAAAATAAGGAAATGATAAGATATGATTCTCTACAACCATGCATCCTAATTTACCCTAATCTATTTTAATTGTCCTACCATATACATAAGATATTACAATAATTACAATAATCATAAGTAATTATGATTCTATCACTCCCCCGCAGTCAAAGCGGGAGGGAGACGGATGCTGAGACTGTCCCGGAAATCTTCAAATAATATCAGCGGAAGACCTTTAGTGAAGATATCCGCGATCTGGTAGCGCGATGGGACATGTAAGACACGCACTTGTCCGCGAGCCACCTTTTCACGAACAAAGTGAATATCTAGTTCGATATGTTTAGTGCGTTGATGGTTGACCGGATTCCCTGAGAGATAGATAGCACTAACATTATCACAGTATACCAATGTGGCTTTCGGAATTGGACAATGGAGTTCTAGGAGCAGATTCCGAAGCCAGCATGATTCTGACACTACATTGGCGACCCCTCGGTATTCTGCTTCGGCACTAGAGCGAGACAGTGTGGCTTGCCGTTTTGAGGACCAAGAAACCAAGTTATCGCCAAGAAAAATACCATAACCAGATGTAGAGCGTCTGGTATCTTGACATCCATCCCAGTCTGCATCGGTGTAGGACACAGGGTGGAAGTCGATGATGGGTATAAGTGCAACCTATATTCTAGAGTTTCCTGAATATATCTCACAATCAGTTCGAGTGCATGCATATGATCATCCATCGGATTATACATGAAGAGGCATACTTGCTACACAGCATAGGAAATATTTGGCCTGGTAAATGTAAGATACTGTAAGGCCCCTGCAAGGCTGCGATAAAGAGATGGATCAGCAAAAGGCTTGCCAGAGGATGCACTCATTTTGGATTTGGTGTCTACTGGTGTTGCGGATGGTTTGCAAGATGACATTCCAGCGCGTTCAACAATCTCTGCTGCATACTTCTTTTGGGATAAAAATAACCCACATGCATGACGTGTCACTACTATGCCTAGAAAGTAGTGAAGAGGGCCGAGATCTTTCATTGCAAACTCTGAGGCAAGTTGTGACATGATGGACTTGCGAAGAGCATCTGATGAGGCTGTTAAGATTATATCATCCACATATAACAGAAGATAAGCAATATTATTACCTTGTCGGTAAATAAATAGTGAGTGATCAGAACGACTATTAGAAAACCCAATGTGAAACAAAATCCGCAAACCGCTTGTACCAGGTCCGGGGAGCATGTTTAAGCCCATAAAGTGATTTCTTGAGTAGGCATACATAATTTGGATATTTGGAGTCCCGATATCCCAGTGGTTGATGCATGTATACCGTTTCATTTAGCTGGCCATGAAGAAAAACATTTTTGACATCCAACTGATGGCCATGACTTTGAGAGAGCCAAACTGAGGACCGTTCGTATAGTTGCTGGTTTCACCACTGGACTGATCGTCTCCCCGCAATCTACACCAACCGGTTGTGTCTTTCAATCACCTACAAGACGGACTTTATGCCTCTCAAAAGTACCATCAGATTTTTCCTTGTGACTGAAAATCCACATAGACCGAATTATATTGGCATTAGGAGGACGAGGTACTAACTCCCACGTCCTATTTTTAATAAGAGCATTAAATTCATCATCCATAGCCATTTTCCAATTCGGGTCACTGAGTGCAGACACAGGATTGCGAGGTAAAGGTGATTTTGAAACTTGGGTGTGTAGGCTATATTTGGTGTTGGGTTTGACAATGCCATGTTGACTACGGGTTGAATTTGCACGTGGGCTGGTGGGTTAGATAACACTGCCTGGCAGTGGGCTGGGCTTTGGCCTAAGCCACTGCCAGGACCGGAGATAACATTAGGGAGTGGGCCAACTGAATGAGGCCCAGTTCGCTGAGCACTGTGCTGCGACTGGGCCATTGTTTGTGTCCCTGAAAAATTTGGGCCCAAAACAGACGGCCAAGTGCACTGGACAGCAGTGTCTTGCGACTGGGCCACTGTTTCGTAGTCCAAATTTTGTGGGCTAGACGAAATAGTGGATCCGGGATGGGACGAAAAAATATGAGACAAATACTGGGGGATCCATCATCTAAAAATGAATAGGTATCCGGACTTGTGAATTTTGCCAAACGGGAAATTTGTTTCATCAAAAAGGACATGACGACTCACAATTATTTTATTAGAGGAAAGGTCATAACACATGTATCCCCGATGATTAGACGAATATCCCAAGAAAACACAAGGTGTGGACCGGGGTTGGAGTTTATTGATTGCGGTGGATGGAAAAGAGGATAGCATAAACACCCGAATACCCGTAAATGTGTATATGAGGTGTCCCATAAATAGAGTATTTTGAGAGGAGCTTTGTAGGATAGGTTTTTGTGAAGGAGTATGTTCAATAAATATGTAGTCATGTGTAGTGCATGATGCCAAAAGGAGGGTGGTAATGAGGCATGGGCAAGGGAAGTTCGAACAATGTTATTTATGGTTCAAACAAAGTGCATGAATTGGATGAAGTAAATGGCAATTGAACATGTTTACACAATGGACATGAACGACATTTATCCAAAGTCTGTTTGTTAATACAAGAAATAAAATTATTGTTTTTGAGAGAGGCTAAAACAGATGCCTCAAACAGTCATGCCATAATGATTGGTTGAAAGCTGCAAAAATAGATGGTAACTTAGATTGTTGAATGGGTGAAGTGATTGGATATAGCTCTCCTTGACTATCACATCTCATTAGGATTGTCCCCGTCTGAAAATCCTTCACGGAAAATCCAAAAGGGTCAAATACAACAGATACCCCAATTATTCGTAGTAAACTTTCTAACAGATACCAAGTTCTTAATTAATTGTGGGGCATGAAGCACATTCTTTAAGGTTAGTGGTGGATTGGGGGGTGACAATTTAGTAGACCCATAACCACGTATTGGAATAGAATGGTCATTACGACAATTATACCATTATTTTTGCTCAAATTAAAATAGGACGACAAGTTACCTTGAGAGGATGTCATATGAGACGTTGCACCTAAGTCCATATACAAATTGGCATTGGGTGGGTTGAGTCTAAGAGTGTGCATGGCGGTCTCAATGTCGGTTGGGCTTGTCATCATTGAATGGGCCTCCTGCCACTGGTTCGGCAGAGGCCCATTACCACCTGAACTGTGACCTGCTACTAATCTGGGCCCAAAACTGCTTGGCCCAACACTGCCTGGCCTGGCAGTTTGCACACCAATGGGACGGAAATTGGGCATGGCCCAGTTCCCAGTTGGGTAGGGGCACGGTAGCACTGCCCATGTTCACTGCCAGGCCCACTGGGCTGGGCCGCCGTTGGGCTGCCATTGTTGTTGTCCACCGGAATTCTGCCTGGTGGAATTTCCACCACCGCCACCGGAATTCCGGTAGCCTCCATTTTTATTATTTCCGCGATTTCCACCCCGATTTTTATTACCATTTTTTCCTTTTTGTCCCCAATTTTGTAGTGCGGGTTCAAAATGTATAGTACCGTCATTTGTGGGAGTAGCAATCATGGCAGAATTGGAGACGGTGGCGGCCTTTTTGGCAAAGCCCCCCTCTTCAAGAATAAGCATCAACCGTGCTTGATAAAATAATGGGAGAGAATTGCTTTGTCGGATGAGTGTCCCCACACCACTATAAGCGTCGGTAAGGCCGACAACCATTTGCAAAACCAAGCAATTGTTGGTAACCGGCGAACCAACGTTTTTAAGTTGATCCAACAAGACTTTAAGGCGTTGACAATATGCCGACGCATTTGGAAAATCCGCCATATCAATGGTGGAGAATTCTTGTTCTAATGTAACGGCGCGAGAATTTTTGTTGTCTTGAAAAATGTCCCGCAACCGATTCCAAGCTTCCATGGCTGTAGAATCCAGTTCCATTATTGTGTGTAACAAGTCCGAAGAGAATGGTTGCGTAAATCCAAGATAGAACTCTGGGATCAAGAGTTTCCCAGAGTTCTTTGTCATCATCAACCTTCAACTCCTTTCATTTGCCATTCTCCGGCGGGATTATATGATGAATCACCCGGTGAGAACGACAACAAATTTTAAACAATTCAGCTCAAGTTGCATAGTGGAAATTTTCCACCTCCAGGGTGATGGAAATGTGTGTTTTAATGTTTGATTGGATTACGCAAAATTGGGCAAGAAAATATGGAGAACAATAATGGAGATGAAAAAGAAAAGAACAAGAGAAGGCAAAAATTCGGTGGGGATGGGGGGTGGCCGAATTTTGGAGGTAATTTTGTTAGGGTAGGATCTCTTCCTAATCTCTTGATACCATGTAAGAATAATGAAATGTTTTCCTCAATTATTTCTTTCCAATGACTTGGTAATTATACCAATATTACAAGCATAAAATAAGGAAATGATAAGATATGATTCTCTACAATCATGGATCCTAATCTATTTTAATTGTCCTGCCATATACATAAGATATTACATTCTATCATTTGTTTGTAATGCTATTCCTGCTTTCTCTCCATAAAAACCAATCCAAAAGCAAACTCAGCCCTCTCCTCTCCTTCTTCTCACTTCCTCTCACTCAATCCAAAAGATTTGTTATGGTTTTATGGTTGCGACTAATCATTGGGCAAAAGGGGGACAAGTTATACCTTTCGGATGAGAACTATATGAAAGAAGAAAAGTTGTCCCAGCGCTGCCGAACAATACGACGTCATCAAAAACAAAAATACCTGTAAAAGTACACATTGAAAGATGAACTACTGATGAAATTTAGGGAGAGATAATGGAGAAAGCAAGCAAAGAAGCATACACAAATTGCTGCCAGAACTCCTCTAGGGAACTTGGCACTGAATTGTCTATGTATCTCTTGCTCTATGCTCCTTTTGTTGGCAAAGCACCTTACAAATATTGCAGCAGCTGTCCCTCCTTCAATGAGCAGCTGTTTCATCAAGAAATTTGTTAGTTGCTTAAGATGCAAAGTTTAAAGGGATATCAGAAAAAGAAAGAATGAGTGAGAGAGAAAGCGGGAGCAACCATTATCAAGAGGGATATCATTAGAAAAATGAAGGTGGTATAGTTCTTCTTCCCGACACAATTGTTTAACCACTGCAACAATTCAAAAACAAAGATCCTGTCAGTTTGAGTTTGGTTGTACCGTAATGTACGATGCAACAGAGAAAGAGACCCTATTTCCTTACTCTGCAGTGGTGATCAAATCCCTCCACACATCGGTTGCAGGTCCTACAGTGTTTGCTACGCCTTTTAACCTGCAAACGTGATCAAGTTAACTTCATATAGTTCTCAACTAATAGAAACTGCATAATCTTGTTTCACCACATTCCTAGTGTGCGTTCCAGGGGTAGAGCTATTAAGAGGGAAAAGGTTTAAATTAAATTCCCTTTGTTGGAAAATATTTGGGCAAGAAACAATTTTTTTGTTAAGTATAACTTCATATAATTGTCAAATATTAGAAGCTGCATAATGATATTGTTTGACCACATCCCCGGCGTGCGTGCCAGGACAGATCTAGTAAGAGGGAAGGGGGTTCAATTGAATTCCCTTCGCTGAAAAATATTTGGGCAAGAATCAAATTTTCATGTTATGTATAGACCGTTGAATATCCTTGACATATGGGAAAATTCTAGTGTAATGGAAAAAGAGATTTAAAAGTTATTTTAAGTCACAATTTCAAATCCCAACTATCACTTTCTAGTATTTTTTTGAATTTCCTTGCATAAATTCCTAGCTCCACCACTGGTACGTGCAAGCAGAAAACAACAACATACCCAATGTAATCCCACAAAGTGGGGTCTGGGGAGGGTAGAATGTACGCAGACCTTTCTTGTACCTTTGAAGAGGCAGAGATGCTCTTTCCGAGATACCCGGCTCAAAGAAAGAAGAAAAATGGCAGTAGCAACAAGCAAAAACAATAGCAAGATAATAAGGTAATCGAGGCTAAGGAAACAACATATAATAATAGCAAGATAATAAGGTAGCCGAGGCTAAAGAAACAACATATAATAATAGAAATCTAAGAATAAGAGAATACAAGAGACGAACATACAAGCAGACAGTGAAAGAAAATAAAATGGGTCCATAAAGAAACTATCTTTCTATTCCTTTCATTTGTCTTCTTGAATTTCCAAGTAAATATTATGGAGTTTAGTCTCTTTTGCTGTCTAAACACTAGTTCATTTGCATATGCTATGTCTTGAATATAAATTCAATTAGCAAAACATATACGGGAGATGCAGCAGCCAAACCTCAAAATCACAAAGCGAACAAAATGAAAAGTCATCATCTTTCGTTTGTGGCGCAACCAAATCATCTTTAACAAGAAGGGGAAACGTGAGCAAAGGCTCCAAATGAAGATTACTTTTCAAAGGATCCAAGTACTTCCTCCTTATACATGCCTTTAGAACTCTTCGCTCAATTCTCCTAAGAAATCTCACAATAATTTGACTCATCACAAATCCATAATTAACATTCGAAAATCCAGTACGAATACTTTTCCTCTTCGTTTTAAACCTTGTCTTGTCAGTTGGATCGATGGCCGCACATCTAATAAATAGAAATGCAGCAGAAATTGCCTGCATAAAAGGAAAATCATACATACAAAATTTAAAATTTTATATGTGTTGATGAATTTACTGAGCTAGGAGAGAGTTAAAATTACCACGAAGGAGAAAACGGAGGTGACGGTGATTTCTACAACACGATTACCGAGGAGGAGACCGACGAAGCAGTAAAAGGCGACTAAGAGGAAACAGAAGACTGATATGCCCACTATCTGCAGTTCACAAATATAAAAATAAATGATGTTTGTTTGCTCTAATAAGTAAATTAAAAACACAAGGGAAAGGGAAGCGAGGAACCTGCAATGTGTGAAGAGGACGTTGCCAGCCATGGCGTCTCATACTGTGTGAGTAGATTAGGAATGAATCAGTTTTTCAGTCTTCCCAACGGTACACATCTCTCACTGCTGTATTTCAAATTTTGAAACTCTTTCCTTCTTTTGGGCCGCTTTTTAACCCATTTTATGCTCGGTGCAGGCGTTGATTCTTCTATTGGGGTCAATTTTCTTAAAAAGAATCAAATTAATTAAGTTGGTTTTTTTAAATACGGAAAAGGATAAAAATTACTTCTGAATTATTACTCTATATATTCTCCGTTTGTTTTTTGTATCAAATATGCCATCGTCGTCAATCGAAGAAACCTCTAATGCCCTTCTCTTTAACGGAATGACAAATTTATTGACGGAGCAATGTCGTGTGGGGAAAATGTCACATGGCTATCCACGTAGGCATATGACCCGACCCACATTTCCAACTTAATTTCAAAAATTATTATCTCACAAAACCCAATAAATTATTGAACAAATTTCTTCACAAAAAATAGTTTTTTGACAAATTTATAATAATTTTTAAAAGAAAAACAAATTATTGAACCAATTTCTTCACAAAGTTTCAAATTTTTGGACAAAGTTATAGTAATTTCACAAACCTAACAATTTTTTACACTAATTTCTTCACATAGACTAATTTTTTTGATAAATTTCTAATAATTTCACCAAACCCAACAAAGTCTTGAACCAATTTCTTCACAAAAATTAATTTTTGTGTAGTAATTGTACAAACTCAATAAATTATTAAACCAATTACTTCAAAAGAAATGACAAATTTAAGAACAGTTAGAATAATCTAACAAATCCAACGAAATTATTAAACCGATTACTTCAAAAGAAATGAGAAATTTAAGAACATTTAGAATAATCTAACAAATCCAACAAATTATTAAACGAAAATCTTCACAAAAATGAGAAATTTGAGATAAATTTATAGAATTTTATACAACAAATTGTATTTTGGAAAAATAACAGAGAAAGGGAGAGAAGAAAAATTCAAACACAATGACTAACCCTTCTTTGATTTGTCAAAAATTTAATCTTTATGAAGAAATTGGTTCAATAATTTATTAAGTTTTGTGAGATAATAATTTTTGGAATTAAGTTAGAAATGTGGGTTGGGTCATATGCCTACGTGGATAGCCTTGTGTCATTTTTTTCCACATGGCATTGCCATGTCAGCAAATCTGTCAGTCCGTTAAAGAGAAGGGTCTTTGAGGTCCTTCGATTGACGGCAAGGACATATTTGATATCAAAAACAAACGGAGGATATATGTAGTCTATTTCAAATAGTTTAGGGGTAATTTTTGCCCTTTTCCGGTTTAAATATTAGTAGCCATTTGATCATAGATTTTAAATATTTTTTACTTTTGTTTTGGAATTTATGGAATTGTGTTTTGTTGTACTTTTTGCAAAGCCTATCTAAAATAATGTTCATGCTTCAATGTATTTAATTACAATTTTAAAAATGAAAACCGAGTTGAAAAAACAAATTATAAGTTATTTTTTAAATTTAAAATACAATTTCAAGTTGGATTTTGAATTACCAAACGCTGATTTTTAAATAAGAAACAAAAAATTTTATAAAAAATGAATAATATTTATGGTCAAACGGGTCCTTAGAATCAATATAAAATCAATTAGTCGATTGTTCATCACTTCTCTTTTTTTCAATTTCTCGATTAATTTGATCTTGTGTCAAATTTTTTTAAAAAAATATAGCTAATATATTTTCAAGCACAAAGTAGATTGTTATATTCCAGCATAACATTATCAAATTAAGATTATTTTTTTTAAAGTAAGAATTATATATGTGATCAAGTTATATATATAGCTTTTGCGAAAAAATTGTATGCGTTGTTTAAGTATTTATCTATTTTCGGGGAATTTAATAAAACTTCTTATGGTGAATTTTTTTTGTGCAAAAGCTTATAAAGTTGTAAGTTACCAAGATATCTTGACTGTAATTGAATTAAACAATGAGGAATAATTAAATGACTCAAAAATAAGTTATTTTGGACATAAAATAGATTCTTCAAATTATCAAAATAAAGACTACAAATCAAGTTAGAAAGTAAAGAAAAGTAATTAGATTACTATAAAGGCCAACACATATATTACGAATAAAGAGTGAAAAAGATTAATATGTACTTTAAAGTTTTAACTTTTTTATATAGAAGATACATGTATATATGTATCTTCTATATGTTGTTATGTGTCCTTTAGTGTACTTTGTTTAGCTTATTTTTACCAGATCTGACTGTTTTTGTTGTTGCTATACTCTTGCTTATGCTCTTTCTTGAACCGAGGGTCTCTCGAAAACAACCGCTCTACCTACCAAGGTAAATGTAAGGTTTGCGTACACTCTACCCTCCTCAGACCCCACGTTGTGGGATTTCACTGGGTATGTTTTTGTATACATGTATATATGTGTGTTAACACTCAAAAGTAATTTAAGTGTTTAGCCGAATTCAGTGACAACCGAACTGTTTCAGAGCCGAATTTACTCCTAGCCCTCGACTATAAGAACTTCATCTCAGTTGTTAGTTAGAGGTACGATTGAGACCCACTCAGATGCAGACGCCTCAACGACCAAGTCAAAAGGGTTTCAGAACCCCAGAAGCGGTAACGGCCAACAATAGCTAAAAGAAAGGGCCATTATACGAGCAAGAGGAGTAGAGGGAGAGAAAATCGGCACCACCTCCCCCATAGTCGACCATTGAACTTAGTGGGTTACTTGATGGCTGACATGGGCGGGGGGGTCACTGTTAAATATACACAATAGATATGTGTATATTGTGTATATTAGTCTCGGCTGGCTCTCGGGTTTGGCACCTTTGTACCGTATAATTTATGGTATATATTTAGTATCCTAGTTTAGGTAATGTTGTAATATAATTATTAATGTACACTTACCATAATAATTGTATTACCATTATTGTGTAGTTAGTATCCAAGTAGAATAAGATTTTAGGAATAGAATAGGAATATGATTCTCCTATTATGAAAATATGTAACTTGTATATATAGTCTTTCAATTAATGAAAATAATCAAGGGATTATTTCTTTCATGGTATCAGAAGTCTAGGTCTTAAAATCCTCTCTCCCTTTTTCTTCCTCTTGGCCGTCAACCACCAGTGCACAAAGCCGAGACCAAAGTTTTTTCCGCAACTTGTTCTCGGATTGGTTGATTCCGACGGTACCTCTACTTCCCAAAAAAAATTCTCCCAAAGTCCCTCAATCACATATTGTTCTATCAATATGTCTACATCCCGGAACATGTTTCATCCTGCCCTTACAGTTTCTAACATCAATAATAACATCCTTCTTGTTCTTGAAATAGAAAACGTCCAATATGCGACATGGCCCAAACTGTTCAAAATTCACGCACGATCGAATCAAGTCACCCATCACATAATCCCTGCGGCTCCTGAGGATACGGAAGTGCCAAAACGCAAGGATGATCCTAAGTTGTGGACGACTCTTGATGCTACCGTCCTTCAGTGGATATATTCCACAATTTCTACCAATCTTTTGCAAACAATTATTGAGCCTGACGCTACGGCACAGGTGACTTGGGATAGACTGCGTGATATATTCCAAGAGAATCAAAATTCTAGAGTCGTTACCCTTGAGCAGGATTTCTCCCACGTCAATATGGAAGATTTCCCTAATGTTTCGGCTTATTGCAAAAGATTAAAGGAATTGGCGGACCAACTTCGCAACGTTGGCGCGCCAGTTTCAAACGATCGTTTGGTCCTCCAAATCATTTTCGGCCTCTCAGAGGCCTATATTGGTGTGGGAACGCTTCTTCGGCAAAGCAACCCGTTTCCATAATTTTATCAGGCTCGTTCTATACTTACACTCGAAGAAGCAGACATGGCAAAATGAGCGGCTACCGGTGCTAGTTCCGTAGTCATGATGACCGAGTCCACGGTGTATCCTACCCGTTCCAATAACTCGGGCCAAAACCGCAATAACGATGGCGGCAAAAAGGGTGTAAATAAGAAAAATAATGGCAGGAGCCGTGACAGCAACAACAGCGACATCCGACAGAATGGTGGTGGCGGTGGGGGTCCTCGCGGTGGTCAGCAGCATCAGTCCTGGGCCCCACAGTGGGCCCCTATGCAGCAGTTTGGGCCCAGTCAGTTTTCCCCAGCGACCCGGCCAATTCTCGCCAATCGGCGATGGCGGCCAAAAGCAGTCCAGGCCCAATTTAGCCTGGTCCACATACAATCAACAGTCTGGGTCGAGACCGCAAGCATGGGTGCTTGGGCTTCGGCCCCCGCAGGCCCATCACGCAGCAGCACCCACGTCTACCAACATCAAAGCCGCCATGCATACATTTGGTTTAACTCCTCTGGACCCAAATTAGTATATGGATACCAGTGCTACTACCCACATGATATCCGATTCAGGTACGCTCTCGTCTTATTCCAATTTGAGCAACCCTCGCGACATAATTGTTGGTAATGGTAATTTTATTGCAAGTCATGGTTATGGTCATAAAAATTTGCCCCCCCCTCATCCACCTCTTATCTTGAAAAACACCCTACACGCCCCCAAATTGATTAAAAAGCTTAGTCTATGTCCGTAAATTCACTGCTGACAATTCTGTTTCTATTGAATTTGATCTATTTGATTTCTCTTGAAGGATTTCAAAATGGGGAGTCATCTCATGAGGTGTGATAGTAGGGGTGATCTTTATCCTATCACACTCGGTTCTGGTCCATCGAGTCAAGCCTTGCCATCCGCCTTTGCAGCCATTTCTCCTTCCTTACGGCATGCTCGTCTTGGTCATCCAGGGTCCTCTATTTTGTCGTCATTATATAAAAATATCTTTATTTCATGTAAGGGTACACGTAGTACTCCAAATTGTCATCCTTGTTCTTTATGAAAAATTGTTAAGTTGCCATTTGTAGACTCAAATTCTCATACTTTAATGACATTTGATATTATTCATAGCGACTTATGGACGTCTCATGTTCTTAGTTTTGTGGGTCATCGGTATTATGTTCTCTTTTTGGATGATTATTCTAAGTTTTTATGGACGTTTTCGATAGCGAAAAAATCTCAAGTTTTTTCCGTCTTCCTAAAATTTAGAGCATTCATCAGAATCCAATTCGACCGAGAAATAAAAAATATTCAATGTGATAATGGCAAAGAATATGACAATGGGGTGTTTCGAGAATTCTGTGCTAATAATGAGATCAATTTTCATTTTTCTTATCCTCATACATCTTCACAAAATGAAAAAGCCTAACGCAAAATTCGTTTCATAAATAACATTGTCTGAACTTTATTGATTCATGCTTCCGTACCCCCCGTCTTTTTGGCATCATGCTCTCCAAATGGCTAACTATCTCCTTAACATAATCCCTTCCAAAGGTTTGACATATTCTTCCCTACTTCAAATTTTATATAATAAAATTACTTCATATTCACATCTTCGAGTTTTCGGGTGTTTATGTTATCCGTTATTCCCGTCCACCACAATTAACAAACTTCAGGTCCGGTCTACTCCATGTGTGCTTTTGGGTTTTCCTTCTAATAAACGTGGCTACAAATGCTTTAACCTCTAATAAAATCATCATTAATCGCCATGTTATTTCTGATGAATCCCAATTTCCATTTGCTATAGTTAATACTCCTGTGCCTAGTTCGTATAATTTTTTGGATGATAGTATATCCCCGTATATTATTCAGCATTTTTCGGACATCTCCCGCACCTAAATTTCTCCAATGGCCCATCGCCTGCTGGCCCCACCGGTCCTTCACCCATCGCCGATCCAGTTCGGCCACTAGGGCGATTCACGTGATTGGGCGATCCATCTCACCTCGAAGCTGGTCCATTCTACTCGATTACCGATTTGGGCCAACAGGCTGCCTCGTCAGCGATCAGTCTTGAGTCCCGAAATATCCCAAAATCCACCCGCCTCTGCCCCGAGTCATGGACCAGTCACCCGTAGTCAACGGGGGTTTTTTTTACATCAAAAAGACATTTTAATTTACATTCTAATGTTCTTAAATCACCCTTACCCCGAAATCATGTGTCTATATTAAATTACCCGAATTAGAAAATTGCTATGACCGATGAATATAATGTTCTTATTGATAATAAGACGTGAGAGTTGGTACCCCGTCCATCTAGTATTAATATTATTAGGTCTATGTGGATTTTTGCTCATAAAGAAAATTCAGATTGTTCATTTGCCCGACATAAGACGTGGCTTGTGGGTGATGGTAAGACTCAGCAGGTTGGTGTTGATTGTGGTGAGACATTTAGTATGGTGGTCAAGTAGGCTACCATTCACATTGTGCTTAGCTTGACTCTTTCGAAGGCATGACCTATTCATCAGTTAGATGTAAAGAATGCTTTCCTACATGGTGATCTCAAGGAAACAGTCTATATGCATCAGCCGTTGGGATTCAGGGATCCCAAACATCCTCATCATGTCTGTTTGTTGAAGAAGTCCTTATATGGGCTTAAGCAGTCTCCACGGGCCTGGTATACGTGGTTTGCAGACTATGTTTCGACTATTGGGTTCACTCACGGTAGGTCGGATAATTTATTGTTCATCTACCGTCGTGGTTTATCCGTGGCCTATATTCTGTTATATGTGGATGATATTATTTTGACGGCCTCTTCCGATGCCTTACGCCAGTCTATCATGGCAATGCTCAGCTTTGAGTTTGCTATGAAATACTTGGGGCCCTTGAGTTATTTTTTGGGGATTGATGTCATTAGTCATTCTGATGGGTTGTTCTTATCTCAACGGAAGTATGCAGCTGAGATCATCGAGAGGGTTGGGATGTCATCATGTAAGTCCACTTTCACTCCAGTTGATATTAAGCTTAAGCTTAGTGACGCGGCCGGCGTACCCTACGAGGATCCGACCCGCTATCGCAGTCTTGCAGGGGCCCTTCAGTGTCTTACCTTTTATGAGATCGGATATTACATATGTTGTCCAGCATGTGTGTTTGTTCATGCATAATCCCAGAATTGAGCACATGAATGCACTCAAACGCATCATTCGGTATATTCAAGGTACACTTGACTATGGTTTGCATTTATATCCTTCATCGACGTCCACACTTGTCTCGTATAAAGATGCTGATTGGGGTGGCTATCCCGACACCAGACGATCTACGTCGGGCTATTGTATGTTTCTTGGCAATAACTTGGTCTCCTAGTCTGCGAAGCGTCAGTCGACTCTATCCCGCTCAAGTGCTGAGGTTGAATATCGAGGGGTAGCTAATGTGGTGTCGGGATCATGTCGGTTATGTAATTTGCTTTTGGAGCTTCATTGTCTCATGCAGAAGGCAACCTTGGTTTATTGCGATAATATTAGTGTCATCTACCTTTCTGGTAATCCGGTTCAGCACCAACGCACTAAGCATATCGAGATGGACATTCACTTTGTCCGCGAAAAGGTTGCTCGTGGTCAGGTACGCATCTGACATGTCCCGTTAAGATATCAAATTGCAAACATCTTTACAAAGGGTCTTCCCTCGGTCCTTTTTTAAAGATTTTAGGGACAGTCTCAGCGTTCGAAGACCGTCCGCTATGACTGCGGGGGTCTGTTAAATATACACAATATACAATATTGTGTATATTAGTCTCGGCTGGCTCTCGGGTTTGGCATCTTTGTACCTTATAATTTATGGTATATATTTAGTATCATAGTTTAGGTAATGTTGTAATATAATTAGTATTGTACACTTACCATAATAATTGTATTACCATAAATGTATAGTTAGTATCCAAGTAGAATAAGATTTTAGGAATAGAATAGAAATAGGATTCTCTTATTATGGAAATATGTAACTTGTATATATAGTCTTTCAATTAATGAAAATAAGCAAGAGATTATTTCTTTCAGTCACGTTGTACAAATTTTTTTTCTTTTTTATACTATAAATAGGATCATTCTTTGTATATACAAACACAACCAATCAATCAAACAACTCAATTTTTATCTATCTTTATCCTTTACTTTATTGTACTCAACTGCATTCATGTTTCTTACCTCTTAGTTTACTCATACCACCGTCCTAACGCTTTCTGGAGTAGTTGGGGAACCCATTGCTGAAAATTAGAGTTCCGTTTCCAGCCCAAATCGCTTAAGTTAAAGAATCAATTTGTCTCCCGATACGGTCAGCCGATAAAACGGCAGAGAACAAAATTTGGGGCGAGAACAATGTGCAATTACAATCTTTAAATAGATATTTATATAGTCGATTTTATTCATAATTTTTCGATTATTGTTTGCTTAAAAACAAAATCAAACTAAATTTTATTGGTTTTTAAATTAAAATTGGAACCAAATCAAACAAAAAAGTGTAAGTTTTTTTTCTTTGATTTTCACTCTGGTTCGATTTTTCAATTTTCCGTGGACACCCAAGGTATAACCTACTACAATACTTATTAGTACTAGGTAAGTATGGCATCTCAATATTATAAAAGTTGAAACAACGGGTATGCTTTTTGTCAATGTAACGATAAAGTTCTAATAGTATCAGAAGAAGACTATGGAATTTATTGATTCATCTATTAGTTGATAGCACGAATTCTAAATGTTTCGCTTAGATATGGGTGTGGTATCAAATCAGTTAGATACCACTGCGTGTTAGCTAATTGTTAGATATTATTCACACATTTTGAAATCGCATCAAATGCTAACGTACATATTCTTTACGGCTAAATATACACAATATACACACAATATACATGTGTATATTGTGTATATTGGTCACGGCATTGCTCTCGGTTTGGACTGATTTATACCAAGTAATTTATGGTAAATATTTAGTATCCTAGTTTAGGTAATGTTGTAATATAATTAGTAGTGTATTACCATAATTAGTGTATTACCATAAATGTATAAAATAAGGTTTTAGGAATAGAATAGGAATAGGATTCTTCTATTATGGAAATATGTAACTTGTATATATAATCTTTCAATTAATTAAAATAAACAAGGGATTATTTCTTTCATGGTATCAAGAGTCTAGGTTTATTTTTTCTCCCAAATTCCGTCGAAATCCCTAGCCAAAACCCGAGACCTTACTCTCGGGTTTTGTGCCGACGAGAACCTCCTTCTTCCAAAAAAATTCTCCCTAATCTCTCAATCACATATTGTTCTATCAATATGTCTACATCCCGGAACATGTTTCATCCGGCCCTTACAATTTCTAACATCAAGAATAGCATCCCTCTCATTCTTGAAATAGAAAACGTCCAATATGCGGCGTGGGCCAAACTATTCAAAATTCACGCACGATCGCATCAAGTCATCCATCACATAATCCCCGCGGCTCTTGAGGATACGGAGGTGCCAAAACGCGAGGATGATCCTAAGTTGTGGACGACTATTGATGGTACCGTTCTTCAGTGGATATATTCCACCATAGACCTTTTGCAAACAATTATTGAGCCTAACGCTACGGCACATGCAACTTGGAATAAACTGCGTGATATATTTCAAGATAATCAAAATTCTAGAGCCGTTACCCTTGAGCAGAATTTCTCCCACGTCAATATGAGAGATTTTCCTAATGTTTCGGTTTATTGCAAAAAGATTAAAGGAATTGGCGGACCAACTTCGCAACGTTGGCGCGTCGGTTTCAAACGATCGTTTGGTCCTCCAAATGGTTTCCGGCCTCTCCGAGGCCTATAGTGGTGTGGGAACACTTATTCGACAAAGCAATCCACTTCCGTAATTTTATCAAACGCGTTCTATGCTTATACTAGAAGAAGCAGGCATGACAAAATGAGCGACTACCGATACTAGTGTCGTAGTCATGATGACCGAGTCCACGGTGTATCCTACCGTTTCGAACAACTCGGGCCAAAACCGCAACAACGGTGGCGGCAAAAAGGGTGAAAATAAGAAAAATGGAAAAACCCGCGGCGGCAACTACGGCGGCAACCGGCAAAATGGTGGCGGCGGTGGGGGTCCACGAGGTGGTCATCAGTAGCAGCAACAGTTCTGGGGCTCACAGTGGGCCCCTATGCAGTGGCAGTGGGCCCCACAACAGCAGTTTGGGCCCAGCCAGTATCCCTCCCAGCGGCAGTGGCCAGCCCAGCAGCAGTCCAGGCCCAATTCGGCCTGGTCCAGTTACAGCCAGCAGCAGTCTGGGCCGAGACCGCAAGCAGGGGTGCTTGGGCCTCGGCCCCCGCAAGCCCATCACGCAGCAGCACCAACACATACCGACATCGAAGCCGCAATGCACACGCTTGGTTTAAATCCACCGGACCAAAATTGGTATATGGACACCGGGGCCACTACCCACATGACATCCGATTCAGGTACGCTCTCGTCTTATTTCAATTTGAGCAACCCCCGCGGTATAATTGTTGGTAATGGTAATTCTATTCCAATTCGTGGGTATGGTCATAAAACGTTGTCTCCCCCCATCCATCCCTTATCTTGAAAAATACATTTCATGCCCCCAAATTGATTAAAAATTTAGTGTATGTCCGTAAATTCACTACTGACAATTCTGTTTCTATTGAATTTGATCCATTTGGTTTCTCTGTGAAGGATTTCAAGACTGGAGTCCACTAATGAGGTGTGATAGCAGGGGGGATCTTTATCCTATCACACCTAGTTCCGATCCATCGAGTCAAACCCTGCCGTAAGCTTTTGCAGCCATTTCTACTTCCTTGTGGCATGCTCGTCTTGGTCATCCAGGGTCCTCTATTTTGTCATTTTTAGATAAAAATAGTTTTAGTTCATGTAAGGGTACGAGTCGTACTTAAAATTGTCAATCGTGTTCTTTAGGAAAAATTGTTAAGTTGCCGTTTGTAGAATCAAAATCTCATACTTTAATGCCATTTGATATTATTCATAGCGACTTATGGACGTCTCATGTTCCTAGTTTTGTGGGTCATCGGTATTATATTATCTTTCTGGATGATTATTCTAAATTTCTATGGACGTTTCCAATAGCGAAGAAATCTCAAGTTTTTTCCATCTTCCTAAAATTTAGAACATTCATCAGAACCCAATTCGACCGTGAGATAAAAAATATTCAGTGTGATAATGACAAAGAATATGACAATGGGGTGTTTCGGGAATTCTGTGCTAATAATGGGATAAATTTTTATTTCTCTTGTCCTCATACATCTTCACAAAATGGGAAAGCCAAATGTAAAATTCATTCCATAAATAATATTATCCGCACTCAATTACTTCATGCTTCTGTACCCTCATATTGTTGGCATCATGCTCTTCAAATGGCTACATATCTACTTAACATAACTCCTTCAAAAGGTTTGACATATTCTTCCCCCCTTCAAATTTTATATAATAAAAATCCTTCATATTCACATCTTCGAGTTTTTGAGTGTTTGTGTTATCCGTTATTCCAGTCCACCACAATTAACAAACTTCAGGCCCGGTCGACTTCATGTGTGGTTTTGGGTTTTCCATCAAATCATCGTGGCTACAAATGCTTTGATTTATCCTCAAATAAAATCATCATTAATCGCCATGTCATTTTTTATGAATTCGAATTTCCGTTTGCTAAAAATCATACTCATGTGCCTATTTCGTATAATGTTTTGGATGAACAAATATCTCCTTATATTATTCAGCATTTTTTAGACATCTCCCGCACCCAGAATTCTCCAGCGGGCCCACTGGCCCATCACAGCCTCATCTGCCCAGTTGTGTCACTGGGCTAGTTTCAGCAATTGGGCCAATCCACTTAACATCGAACTGGTCGATTCCTGCTTTCTACCGCTGTTATTCGCCTCCCGAAGTTGGGCCAAGACGCCCATCGCTGGCCAGTCCGACCCGAGCCCAGCAAATTCCCGACATCCACTCAATTCTTCCTCGAGTCATAGACCGGTCACTCGTAGTCAACGGGGTGTTTTAACATCAAAAAGACATTTTAATTTACATTCGAATATCTCTAAATCCCTCTTGCCCCGTAATCCTGTGTTTGCCTTAATTGAGCCGAATTGGAAAATTGCTATGACTGATGAATATAATGCTCTTATTGATAATAAGACGTGGGAGTTAGTGCCCCGTCCTTGTGGTATTAATATTATTAGGTCTATGTGGATTTTTGCTCATAAAGAGAATTCAGATGGTTCATTTGCTCGACATAAGGAGCGGCTTGTGGGTGATGGTAAGACTCAACAGGTTGGTATAGATTGTGGGGAGACGTTTAGCCCGGTAGTCAAGTCGGCTACCATTCGCACTGTGCCTAGCTTGGCTCTTTCGAAGGCATTATCTATTCATCAGTTGGATGTCAAGAATGCTAAACAGTCTATATGCATCAGCCGTTGGGATTCAGGGATCCCAAACATCCTCATCATGTCTGTTTGTTGAAGAAGTCCTTATATGGGCTTAAGCAGTCTCCACGGGCCTGGTATACAAGGTTTGCTGACTATGTTTCGACTATTGGGTTCACTCACAGCAGGTCAGATAATTCCTTGTTCATTTACCGTCGTGGTTCGTTTGTGGCCTACATTCTGTTGTGTGTGGATGATATCATTTTGACTACCTCTTTCGATGTCTTACACCAGTCTATCATGACCATGCTCAGCTTTGAGTTTGCTATGAAAGACTTAGGGCCCTTGAGTTACTTTTTGGGGATTGTCGTCAAGCGTCATTTAGTCTGGTGGTCAAGTAGGCTACCATTCACACTGTGCTTATCTTGGCTCTTTCGAAGGCATGACCTATTCATCAGTTAGATGTAAAGAATGCTTTCCTACATGGTGATCTCAAGGAAACAGTCTATATGCATCAGCCGTTGGAATTCAGGGATCCCAAATATCCTAATCATGTCTGTTTATTGAAAAAGTCCTTGTATAGGCTTAAGCAGGCCCCACGGGCTTGGTATAAGAGATTTGCAGACTATGTTTCGTCTATTGGGTTTTCTCACAGCATGTCTGATAAATCATTGTTCATATATTATCGTTGTACTTCCTTGTCTTATATTATATTATATTATATTATATTATATTATATTATATTATATTATATTATATTATATTATATTATATTATATTATATGTGGATGATATTATCTTGACTGTCTCTTTTGATGCTTTGCGCAAGTCTATCATGACACTGCTCAGTTCTGAGTTTGCTATGAAAGACTTGGGCCCTTAAGTTACTTCTTGGGGATTGCTATCACTCGTCATATATGTGGGTTATTCTTATCACAACGGAAGTATGCCGCTGAGATAATTGAAAGGGCTAGTATGTCCTCGTGTAAGTCTACTTCCACTCCAGTTGATACTAAACCTAAGTTGGGTGTTGCGACTGGCTCACCTTACGAGAATCCCACCCACTATCGCAGTCTTGCCGGAGCTCTTCAGTAACTTACGTTCACCATACCAGAATTATACGATACATCCAGGGTACACTTGACTATGGCTTGCATCTATATATGTCGTTGACTTCTACGATTGTCTCGTATACATATGATGATTGGGGTAGTTGTCCAGATACCAAACGTTCCATGTTTGGCTATTATATGTTTCTTGGTAATAACTTGGTCTCCTGATCTGTGAAGCGACAGTCTACATTATCACACTCTAGTGCGGAGGCCGAATATCTAGGGGTAACCAATGTGGTCTCTGAATAATTTTCGTTACGTAATCTTCTCTTAGAACTTCATTGTCCCATTCATAAGGCTACATTGATTTATTGTAATAATATTAGTGCCATCTATCTTTCTGGTAATCCGGTTCAACACCAACGCACTAAACCCATCGAGGTGGATATCCACTTTATTTGCGAAAAGGTAGCTCGTGGACAAGTACGCATCTGCCATGTCCCTTCCAGGGATCAAATTGCAGACATCTTTACAAATGGTCTTCCCTCGGTTCTATTTGAAGATTTTAGGGACAGTCTCACCGTACGAAGACTGTCCGCTATGACTGTGAGGGTGTGAAAGTATACTGTGGTATACACGATATACATGGCATATACAATGCCTTGTGTACAATCCCATTATCGACAAACACCCGACTAATAATTTTGCCGTTAATGTAAGCCTTGACGTAAAAGGGTTTGAGGTGTTTAACCATATCTTCTGTATGTGCAGCAAATAAGGTGCTCAAAGTGTCCCTAGCGGGGGTATCAGCTATTGTTGCCCATTCTGTGTCTTCTACGCAAATATCACCTTCTAGGTTATCCAACGCGGAGCGGCTGTCCCAGAACTCACATGGGATTAGGCATGTCAATGTCTGCCCACATCTCATCAACCATGTCATGGCTAAATAAATCGAGGATGGAGTCCCCTCCTTCATCTAATTCGGCTGACCAGAAACTCATATCTTCCATTTCCTGGAGACAAATGGGGATCGGTTGGGGATCATTGACTGAATCCTCTGCACGATCTGTGGGATTGCCTCGTTAGAGGTTCATCCGTGGCCACGTTCTCTTGTCGGGGTTCCTCCATCGTATTGTCGGTAGGCTGTTCATTCAGCTCTGGTTGACCTGACGTCTCTCATTCAGGCGACATTGCCCCTGAAGCAACTGAGTCGAATGCCCGCTCCATTGCCTCGGCTACGGCAGACTCAGGAATCTCATGATTTTTGGCTGTCTTGGTGTTGGAAATTAGATGCAATATCTGTTGCATCTTACGCAAGACCTTGGCATGTTGCATCCTTCTTTTCTGAGTCCTGGATGCGACTCTCGGTAGTGTCTCTTTCTTTCTGGGAGCCTGATTTACATACCATTCCCCCTCTGTTGTGTTGGCGGCTGGTTTAATCATTCTCCGGGGTCTCGTCTGGTCCTCATTTCTCACTGTGATACGTAAGGCTGAAACACCATCGTTTACGTTAAACTCGACCACCATCTGTTTGCTCTGAAACTTTGTCTTGCGAAATTTCTTTTTTTCTTTTCACTTTGCTGGGGTTCGAACTCAGAACCTCAAGGGTATTTTCATCCAAAATTTTAGGCTAAGGGCAAAAATTAAAGAACAACAATTTGAGGGGGGGAAATTTAAAACCACCCCGAAATAGAGGCATTTGTGCAAATGACATCGGCGCATAGACAAGCAAAGACAATAAATCGGCCCCACGCTATTACTTATCGATCTCTATACTCGTACAACTAAATCAGTGACTCTCGATATCAATTGTTGGGCTAAAAACAGAGCAAAGATACTAGTTCCACCATTTTCATACTCGTCCACCAAATCATTGACTTTTGAGTACTAGTATTTTGCTAAAACACCAAAGATGCTCTTAATATTGTACAATATTGTTCACTTTGGGTCAAGTCCGCATGATTTTCCCCAAAGATCTCAAATAAATAAGAATATCCCAACACCTTATAAATAACATCCTTTTTGTATTTTTCATGTGACTTTGTTCACATGCACCCAGTATAAGTGACTTCACTTACTCCATCAACATCTTATTTAGTGTGAGGGAATTTTTGACATTTTACAAGGTTAGGTTGCTTGAAAGAGCTGAATCTCGATGGTATATTACGCCCTCTGTTTCAATTTATGTGAATTTTTTCGGAGTACGAGGGTCAAACTTTATAACTTTAACCTTAAATTTTGATATAGATTTTTAAAATTTGTAAAAATAAAATTTATATATTTAGAAACTACATTAAAAATACTATAAGTCATGATAATTTATAATTCAAATAATTTATAAAAAATATAAGGAAAATGTGGTAAAAAGCTACCTCATAAACTCTCCAAATAGTAAATGGTTCAAATAAATTGAAACAAAGGGAATATTTGAACATTAGCTACAAAAAGTTTGCCACTTTTTCTACTAATTTGCAGATCCTGTACCACAATGAAATAAGGCTCGTGGTCATTCCATGGTTATGGTGGGTGAGTTATGGCAAAAATTACCTCTTATTTATGAGTGTAGGTTTATTTTGGTCTCTCAAATATAACCTTAAGTATATTTAATTCCTTAATTATGAGAGAACCATTTTGATCCCTCAAATATAACCCTGAACATATTTAATCCCTCAAATATAACCCTGAACATATTTAATCCCTTAACAATGTTAAAGTGGAGCACTTTTGGTCTTCCTAACAAAACTCGGTGCTAAACCCATCTAACACCAGAGGCAGAGCCAGGATTTGAGGTTTGTGGATTCGGAATTTTAAGACAGGACAACAACCTCAAGCTAATGTATAACAACCGCCAAAATGTTCGGGTTCTTCGGTTCATTTCAATTTTTTTCAAGTTAAGTTCGGTATGAGTCTGATTAATAAGCTATTTTCTACTAGTAAAATGAGCTACTTTTAAAATTAAAAATGGATTGATTATTAATTTTATATTTTATTTTATAAAACTAAACTAAAAAAAATCTACATCGGAGGAAAAAGGGAATAATTTATGCACTGCACATGCAGGACATCAAAAGAAACTTCCAAGTGAGCTGATGAGTCTATTATTTTTCTTTTAAAAAAGAGAGTACATAGTTGACCTTAGGTCCAATGACCTTAGTTTCAAGTTTCTTCTCCGATCAGGTCCGATGGGTTTAGCCTCTTACAAGTCACGTGAGTGTCACATGGGTTTAGCACCGTTACTTTTTAAACAGGTTTTGTTAGGGAGACCAAAAATACTCCAGTTTAGCATAGTTAAGGAATTAAATATGCTCAGAGTTATAGCTGAGGAATCAAAATGAACCTACTCTCATAGTTAAGGGATTAAA
Source organism: Anisodus acutangulus (assembly GCA_029783415.1). Classification (NCBI taxonomy): domain Eukaryota; kingdom Viridiplantae; phylum Streptophyta; class Magnoliopsida; order Solanales; family Solanaceae; genus Anisodus; species Anisodus acutangulus. Next base: position 37,634,664 of record CM056489.1, read on the forward strand.
TATGTTCAAGGTTATATTTGAGGGACCAAAATGAACATACACGCATAGTTAAGGAATAAATTTAGCCCATAACTCTATGGTGGGTCCATATATTTAACCATAAGAAATTGTAGAAAAGAAATAGACCACCTCCCCCACGTTAGTCGGAGAAAATACATTCGCCGTCTCTCACTATGCAGGCTGCTAACCAAGGCATAAATGCAGAATGCTATTTGTGCCCAATTAATGTGTGGAGAATTCGCATTCCACAGGGAAGAGGACGATTTAGATTTTCTTCCAGTTAGCAGATATACTCGCTCTTTAAAATCTTATTTCCTTAGCAAAAACATTTTACCTCAAAGAAATAAGAACCAAGATAAAAAACAAAACGACTGATATCAAGAACAAATTATTTACCAAGGCTAAAATAACTCTAATAAGCAAAACTTTAGGCACATGCCAATATTCCCAAGGCATAATGGTATTACTAACAAGGTTTGGACCTAGCAGTACTCCCGAGACAGGTTTCATTTGTATGCATACTTGGACAGAAATCCTGTTACATCAGATGCAATTTCATAAGCACCTTCAACACACCTCCCCAATGCTACACCAGACACATAATTACCGCCAAGGAACAACCCTTCAAGACCATTATCACTTAGAGCAGCTTTTGCAGTACCTAGTGTATCCAGATGACCAACCAAAAACTGTGGGATAGCTTGTCGCCATACTCGCACACCCGTAACAAAGGGATCTTGTGCTTTGGGTTTTATAAGCATCTTTCTGAGGTCACGGTCAACTGCTTCCACAAGTTGGCTCTCTGTCTGCAAGAGGAATGAGGTATCAAAGCTGGAAACAATTTATTCAAGGCCCTGAAAGCATAAAGAATAACCGCCATGCTTTCGGACAAATACTATAAAAGAAAATCACCATGGAAACAGCAAAAAATGCAGCATTCATCTAAATCAAGTGTACATCTGAAAAGTAAGACGGGATATAAAGAGCTAAGAAGATCGTCTCAACCCAAAGAACCAGTCAACTGAATGAAACATAGATACAGGAATGTGGTTCAATCAATAGTCACTATATATCATCAACTCGTTGATGCTATGCATCGCATCAGAAATTGCAATAAAACAATGAAGGATGTCAGAAACAAGAAGCAATCGGTGAGCGAAGGACTAAATGATAGACATTTTTCCGGAGACAGGCAAATAAGTGAAAGGTTTCGACAAAAGGAAAGTATCTGGTTGCAATTTCTCAGAAATTATCCATCGCCAGAGATGGAATTGTTTTTTCTCCAAGTATCATTACACCAACTTCATATATATCTTATCCTTTGTCCTAGTTGTACCTCCTTTACTTGCAGTTGTAATATCAATGCCACCTCACCTTGACATGATACTTCTTCTCTCAAATTTCCAGTGAAACACTCGTTAGAAATTCACACGTGTTTGAATCTTGACACAGGACAAAAAGGAAGATGGGAAGGACATTGTGTGTCTGTAACTGCTTCAGTTCAGGTGAAATTACTCACATGACAGCTAATCACACAAGAGTGCCTACTCACATTAGGAGTCCAATTTCTATTCATGTTTTCTAATTCCTCATATCTCCTAATTGCTCCACCACTTGCATTTACTTTTATTCATATAGATAGCTGATAGACTCCAGGTTGAGAAGCGGGAGGCAGGATAACTTTGCAAGTTGGACCTAGGAATTTTGGAATTCACAATCGGACAAATGGACTTTGTTGGGTTTATTTCTGTACACCCACGGTCAAATTTGCAATCCTGGTTAATGAAACTCACAGGTTTTTTGGAAGTTCAAGACACCTATAACAATCTCCAATGTTATTCATATTTATCACAGATTGAGCAGATTGTAGACAAAGACAAGGATAATTTGAGAGATTCCGCATCTAGAATGGGAGGGCAAGATACTGTTCAAGTGTCTCATTCTATTACACATTTTCATAGATACACGTGTGTTATGTGATGTCAAGGAGGATCAACTACATCATCTGTTGGCAAAACAGACAAAATCAAGCAACTAACTGAGACGCCCAGTTGTAAGGTGGATTCCCTTCCTACAATACGTGGACTGCCTATGGACGCGTCTCTCAAGGATTGTGTAGCACGAAAAAAGAGAAAAAAACAGGCTAGCAGAAGATACATCTATCAAAGGAAGGAAAGATATAATCATGAGTACCCTGTCAAGCATATGGACTTCCTTGGAGTTCTTTTGGTTGACTGACTAGTTAAGGATGGATTATAATACAGGTATAGTTATATACATGAATTGTTAGTAATAATAAAAGATGCCTTAAAAACTTAATACTTTTTGTGTACAATGAATATTGTAAATGACAGAGACAATATACCTTATAGGTAAGTATATGAAGGAGCTAAGTCTAGTGACTTTTGTACATTCTTATTACCTCCTAGGTGCTGCATTTTCTTAAAAAAATTCATGTTATTTTTAACAGAAGGTTGCAGTTTAACCTTTTAAAAAAAATAAAGAAAAGTTGCAGTTTACTAGTAAAGTAGTATAACAGCAGTAAGAGAGTTCCGACAGCAATAGCATGTGAAGAATCTTGGAATACCAGCACAGAAATTTTTAAAAAGTTACTGGTGCTACAACAGTTCTAGGGCTATAACACGAGCATGTGATAAAAGAAGGGGAAGGCATGTCTTAGTATAATCCCATTTTAGTGTGCAATTAATCAATTAGTCAAGGAACTCACCCACTCAAGTTGATGGAAAATCCTTCAAAATAAAAGTATCTCACAGGGAAAATATTCAAGCTTGTTAAAGGTATGAAAACAAAACACACTTCTCAAAAAAATATTCTGCAACAAAACATTAGTTATCTGATTATGCTTTAAATCTTCGAAACATGTACAGCATGTGAAAGTTTCTTTCTTTAGGTAAAAAGAACATAAACCGAAGACATGGGCTAAATTAATGCAGGATGCCTCAACTAGAATGGTACCATATATCAAAGACATCGTCGTGACTGCAGACTTCACTGCAATTAGAGCAAGGTCCACTATTTAGGGCTTGTTTGATTTGAAATAATTTCACAAGATTTAATCTGTTTTCTGATTAAATCAGCATCATAAAACACTATTAATGTTGATTATTCTAAAAAGATCAATTTTTACAGTCATAGCTAAGTACTACTTCAATAAATTTATAATTTTTATCCACCTTCTCTCACTTGGTAATATGCAGTTTTGTAATTCAGACCGACTAGGTCATTAAACTAGAGAGAGTAACACCGAAAACTTTCTCCTCACCACTACAAGACATTAACATATTTGCAATCAAAAGAACAATATCCAACCACAAACCATTTGGTGATAAGCTTATCCTTAGTTTTCTATTTGTTACTGTAGGACCTAAAGGTGATGCTTCAACTGCCCAGCCCATGAATGTTCATTATGATAAATCAGTACTGCTGGCACTTGAAGTTGAATTCAGTTGAAATGCCTTGCCTTAGACAAAATTTCAGAATTTGTTGCTCCTCCAATGTAGTTCAAGAGTAGCACCCGGCCATTTGGGGCACGGTTAGGGAAGAGCGATGAACTATAGATCGTTCCTGCAGATGAAACACAATAATACTTAAGAAATGGATCAGGTCTTATTATTATTGTCCATCTTTGATTTGCATGGTTAATGCCAAATTTTCAAGGTAATGAGGGTCATTCAGTGAGTTGCATCCTGCAATTATCATAATAAGAGTTATCCATCTTCGATATGGATTATTGATGTCAAAGATTAGAGTGAATCTCTCAAACAGAAAGCTACCTAGTGTCTCCACTCCTTGTGAACGTGGATGCAACTGCCCAAATCCCTTTAGTTCACCATCAACCAGACGTTCATCACGAATAGACTCTTTAGGATATGAAACTGTGACTGCTGCAACTGGGGGATAGTAGAAATTTGAAAGTGCATCTGCTGCGGCTACCTGAGTAACATAAGATTATAGACATTTTGCTTCAGCAAGAAAAAAAAGAAACTGAACCACAACCTATAGATAAATGGATCTCATTTTAAGTGAGCCACATTTCTTGCAAATCAATTATTAGTAGTAACCTTTGAAAAATCCAAGGTCAAAGCATTTAAAGAAACTGCTCATAAAATTTTACATAAAAAATCAAAATAACATGAGATATAGGAAGATACAGGTTCCATCTTTCATTAGGGTATGGGGTACGGTTGCACTTTTGACCTCATTAAGCAAGTATATGTTGATTCTCGGCATGACACAAATGTTCTTTTTCTTATTATGTTCTCGCTGATTAAGTCTTTCTCTGCAATATAGAACATTATGTTGCATAAAAACATACATAGTATATGAGTGTTATACTGATGTGTTTGAGCCCCTTTCCCTAGTCCAAAAGAAAAAAGAAAAACTAACAAATGTTCCCGCTTCCCACTTTTCTAGACAAGCTTCTATGTTAAGAGTGTGAAATGAACAATAACAATAATGACCTTGGAGCAATCAGTAAAGGAAACACACCGAAAGAGGACGTAATATGTTGCTTGCTACATAGGATGGGACAGTCATGACAATGCTTCGACTTTGCAGAGAAACTACTCCTTCTGGTGTCTCATATGTCAAGCGATATCCTCCTTTTTCTGACTTTGTAATGCTAGAAAGTTTCCATGATAATTTTACTTTGCTTCCCAACCTAAGGAAACATGAGGCAGCTTATTCACAATTCCAAGTTAAAATACTACAAGAGCACCAAAGAGCACACTTTAGGCAGGAAAAACGCCAAAACTGAGCTTTAACTAGTCCTTAACTTTTGACATTCTTCTTTCTCTTTCCCTTTTTTTTTACTGGTGGTGGAAGCATTGAACTTGGAGATCAGAAGAGCACCTTTCACATATTGCATCTGGAAGCATTCTCAGACCCTTCCTGAATGATCCAACTGTTTGTCCTTTTGGTGTTGGTAAACGCCTATAGAATGATTACTCAAGTCAGCATACTCTCTCTGGATACAGATTCTTAAGAGAAAGAAACACATGGCACGGAAAGAAAAAGCATAAAGACTTTGAATCAAGTCCATCATTACGGATCACGAGGCACTTTAGGTGTACTGGATCTCTCCTTTATTGCCTTAAAGGTTCCCCCAATAATGCTACCACCAGTTTCTTCCAGCTTCCACACTTTCCCAAATGCTGCTTTCATACTCAGTTTTGAGGGGTCACCGGCGTAAACACCTATAAAAAAATGAAGAGTATCAAATAGAATCAATTAGTTCTTCGCACTATATGAATATCTACAGCAAAACAGTATTTAAGAAAGTGAACAAATGCCACAGGGAAGAATTGGCAAGTACCAGAACAAAATGGTTCTATCAAGCGTTCAAAGACCTCATCACCAAGATTACGACGCACGAACTGCTCAACTGATTCCTCATAACCCTGTCACTTTTGCCAAACCATGCGGAGTGAGGGAAATGCACAAATTATCAAAATGTTGAATGTACAAGCTCTCTTCATTTTCATTTTTTCTTGAGATAATGGTCAAAAACACACATGAAGTAACACTTTTTGCGAATTTCCTACATGTGCGTTTCCCACCTAAACTATCACCAACTATTTATCAAAACACACCTCGAAACTAACTAGACTAAGTATTTGAATAAAATCGCCAAAAGACACGTGCCAGCTTAATTTGCCCATAAAATTTCATTCACATGGCAGGTAGCTGACTCATTAATTTCAAGGTGTGTTTTGATAAATAGTTGGAATAGTTCAGGTAGGAAACGCAAACACATGTTAGTTCAGGTATGAAACTTGCTCACGTGCCACATAAAGTTTGGAGGTGTCTAGATAATCATTTTATAAGTTGGAGTGTTCAACTGACACAGTGGAGATAAGTTGAGGTATCTAGATGTGCATTCTTAAAGTTGGAAAGTGTAGGTGTCTAGATGTGTATTCTTAAAGTTGAAGTGTTTAGTTGTCTAGATGTGCATTCTTAAAGTTGGAGTGGAAGTTGAACGTACAATCTCTCTTTATTCATATTTTTCTTCTTTATCTTTTGTGTGAGCATAATCAATCAGAAGAAATAAATGCATCAATGTTGAAAGGAGACAAAGAAAGCGGATGTGTACAAACTGGAGGTGAAGGACGAAGACCAATGGCACCAAAACCAGCTCTCAGCTTGCCAGGAATACTCATCAAATCAAAAAACGGAAGATCCGTAAGCTTGCCTGGTACGGGCCTCAATTTCCCCTTCCACAAGACAAACCGAGGTGCATCAGGATCTCCCAACACCAAATCATCTTTCAATCCACAATCTACAGCCATAGTCAACATAGGATCCGACGGTTGAAAACTATTAGGACCTTCTTCCCATAAGTATCCATCTCTTTCTACCGTCGTTATGTTTCCACCAGCACGATCTCTCGCTTCCGTTACCATTAAATTAGGGTAATTAGCTGAAATCACCTTGGCAATGCAAAGGCCACTAATTCCTGCTCCGACTATAACGCAATCCAGCTCCGGGAACTGGTGACCCGACCCGCTGTCGACTTCTGAGGGGGGAACTGTGTAATCTTTGGCGACGGAGCATCTTGTTCTCCAGCCATTGCAATTGGAAGTATTGCGCTTAGAGGTGGAAATGTAAGGGATGAAATTTGTACGGTTTAGGAATAAAAATGACGGCGATGGCGATGGCGACGGCGACCGGTGAGTGAAGATACTTGGATGATTAGCGACGGGAGCTGTTGTCATGACTGTCTGTTCTAGAGTGCAGCTTCAGTTTCAGGTTCAGCTGGACTATCACTTTTCGCTTTGCGTTATCGTTTCGGTTGGCGAAAAAATTTCGGACTAATCTCAGCCGTCATTTTTCTTCATGACATAACATCTTTCGGTTAGGAATTAATGCTGGTGAGATAAGGGGTGATGCTACAAGATTTCCACTTTTTGGCTTTGTTTTTTTTGGTTTCCAAAGTTCGTTTGAGAATTCAAACATAAATCCAAAATAATTGATGTTTTAGGTTGGATGCATGAATTAATAAATTTACTTAATTATAATTAAAATAAACTTAATTAAAATTTTTTGACTTGACATAATTAGCATTGAGCTTGTACATTGAATTAGAAATGTGTCATAGATAATGAAAAAAGAATTAAATACCTTTTTAATTTTATAAAATATTATATATTTTAGATCAATTTTTAAAAGTTAAAACAATTATTTTGTACCGGAGGGAATAATAAAAAACTTGCATAGCCTAGTGTGATGAACCAATCCACTCTATATGCGTGAACGTTTCAAAAGTTTGTTTTTAAAATAAAGTTGGTGGAGCGGTTGTCACTTGTGCATTGCCTATTGGAGCCTGAACAGTAAGTAACAAGCCGTCAAAATAATAGAATATTACGAAATTGATAAATCAAAACTCTAACACTCAATTAACTAATGATCTGTGAGAAAAAGTGCACTTACGATAAACAAAAACCTAACAATTGATAAAGCTACGACAAAAAGGAAAAAAATTGATAAGCTTACAAAACTGTTAAGAGTCTCACATCGGATATGAAATGGGAGCATGAAATTCTTATATAGACTTGGACAATCATCATCCTACAAGCTAGCTTTTGTGTTTGAGTTAGACCCAAGATCAATTCTTTACATTGTATCAGAGTCAGGCTCATTCCAATTCTTTGTTCACCGATTTTGGGGTCCCAAATTATATTATTCACGCTCTAGTTAACAGGGTCTGGGCGTGCGGGGAGTGTTAATAGTCCCACAACTAATTTTTTGGGTTGAGTTAGGCCCAAAATCCATTTTTTTACAAAAACTCTCCAAGAGCTTTGTTTTGTGTTACAACAAATCTATGCATGTCTATTTCTCCAACCTTCTTTTGTTCCAAACTTCTTTGTTATTTGGCTTAATACATAGTTTGCTTTTCGAGTTGGTAGCCAAATCCCTAGGACTGGCAAATGGGTGTTAAAGTTGTACAACATCAGTCGTATGATGGTATTGACAAAGTCTGTAGTGTTGCTATTTTTTAGCTTTCAGTTGTTATTTTGTTATTCTTAGTTTCTGATTTCTTTCCTAGTTTCTAGAGTTGTGGATATCCTTTCCTAAAGTTTAGGGGAATTTATTTATTGGAATCTTGTTAGTAGTTTAATAGGACTATGAGTCATATAATATCTGTAAGCCTTTATAAGGTCATGTTAAACAAGGTTCATCCCGTGATATACACTTGATATACATAGTGTATATCACGTGAATATACAGCAGATCAGCCCATCTCGACAACCCAGAACAGCCCATCTCGGCAGTGGCTTCAGCAGCCCATCTAGGCAGTTCAGCCCATCTCGGCCAGTGTATATTATGTAGTATATTAAGAATGTATATTGATGTAATATTGTAGGGTAAATGTTACATTAATTAGTCTTATACACTTACCATAATTGTATAGTTAGAATTATGGTAGAATAAGGTTTTAGGAATAGAATAGGAATAGGATTCTCCTATTTGTAACTTGTATATATACCTTTCAATTAATGAAAATAATGAAGGGGATCATTTCTTTCAGGTCATTAACTAGATTCAATAAAGTACCATCGTCTATTTTCTTCTCTGCAAATAATCAATTCTCTTCCTATTATCTCTGTTTATTGAGCTTGTTGTTTTATGCAGTTCTTTATTTGGCATCAGAGCCAGCTCTTAAAGAGAGGAAGAGAAGTCACATAATTGATTCACAGAGAACGATGTTTGATCTTCAAGCCATAGGTGGAGTTTAAAAACTCAACCTTCAGAATTATAAAACATGGATGACATGTATGGCTTCCTACATGGAAGGTCAAGACTTTTGGGACATCATTGATGGAAGCGAAGTCAAACCAGGGATAGACGAACCTAATGGCGCATTACAAAAATGGAAGATTAAAGCAGGCAAAGCATTATTTTCCCTCAAAACCACTATTGAAGAAGACATGTCGGAACATATACGAGATGATGGAATACCAAAGGAAGCTTGGGACACGTTGACTGCACTTTTTCCAAAGAAGAATGACACACGACTACAACTTTTAGAAAGTGAGTTATTGTCGATAGATCAACGTGATATGATCATTGCGCAATACTTTCACAAGGTGAAGTCGACATGCCGTGAAATTTTAGAATTGGAACCAACAACTCCATATCGGGGAAACCATGATGGTTTGAGACTTGAATATATAGGCTTTGTTACTGCAGTACAGGGATGGCAAAATCAACCATCACTTATTGAGTTTGAGAATATGCTTGCTGGCCAAGAAGTTATGGCTAAAAAAATGAGCAGAGTTTTACTAAAAGTCGAGGAGAAAGCGCTCTACATCAACAAAAGTAGAGGGAAATCCAAGCAGTACAACATCGTTGGGTCAAAAAGAAATTATGATAAGGTAAAAAGTCATCAAGGAGAAGGAAGCTCTCATCTAGGGGGAGGTTCAAAGAACCATCGGGGCAACAACAAGAGGTTTGAAGGGAAATGCCACAACTGTGGAAAGAAGGGCAACAAATCCAATGTTTGCTGGTTCAAGCAAAAGATCTGTCAAGAGTAATGATGTTGCAACTTCCGATCCAAAGGAAAATAGTAAAGATGACTGGGATGTTGAAGTATTCTTTGTTGTAGAACAAGATGAGTTAACTCTTACGGTAACAATATCTAAGCAAATTAATTATGAGAATGATTGGATTGTCGACTCAGGATGCTCAAATCATATGACTGGTGACAAAAAGAAGTTGCAAAATTTGTTCGAGTATAAAAGGAGTCGTGAGGTGGTCACAGTCGATGACACAAAATTATCAATAACTCACATTGGTAAGACTGTAGTATCTCCAAAGAACTGTACCGATCCAATGCTGCTTCAAAATGTTTATCACGTTTCAGGTATGAAGAAAAATATTCTTTTAGTAGCACAGTTAATATCGTTGGGTCATTTTGTTCTGTTTTGGTCCGAAAAATGTAAGGATATATTGTGACCTTGAAATTAAAGAAGATCCGATGATGAAGATCGAATTTCGTCTATGTAATGTCGATAGAAACCTCATATGTAGATAGGACAATGAAGAACAAGACCGCAGACTTATGGCATATGCGGCTGAGTCGCGTTAGTTACTTTAAGCCTAGTGTCACGATGGAAAAGTCAATGTTGAATGGTCTTTCCAGACTTTCAATAAGGACGGATGTAATATGTGCATGTTGTCGGTATGGTAAAGCGCATCAGTTGTCGTATGAGGAGTCAAAATATAAAGCCAATGAACCATTATAACTAATTCACTCTGATGTGTTCGGACATGTCAAACAAGTGTCTATTGGTGGGATGAAATATATGTTGACCTTCATTGATGATTTTTTCAGGCATGCGTGAATTTAATTTTTGAAGAAAAAATCTGATACATTTTCAAAATTCAAAGAATTCAAAAAGGTTGATGAAGTAGAAATTGGTAAGAAAATTCTTTGCATGCGAACTGATAACGGTGGGGGAATATACCTCACATGAATTTTTTTAATTCCTCTTGGAGTGTCGAATATGTCATCAATTCACATGTCCAAACCTGCCACAACAAAATGGCATAGCGGAAAGAAAGAATATACACCTAGCTGAAATTTGTCGGAGCATGCTTCATGCGAAAAATATCCCGGGACAATTTTAGGCCGATGCCATGAAGACTGTAATGTTTGTGATTAATAGACTTTCCCAACAAAGGTTATGTTTTGTTTCACCTTTTAAAAAATTTATGGAATACAAAACCTTCATTTAGCTATTTTTGCATTTTTGGATGTGTATGCTATGTATTTGTACCTAATCATTTACGTAACAAGATGGAAAAAAAATGTTGTTAGGTGTTTCTTTGTAGGGTACGACAGTCAACAAAAAGGGTGGCGATGTTGTGATCCAACAACGGGGAAGTGTTACATTTCTCGGAATGTGATATTCGATGACGCTTCTTAATAGTGGTCTTCAAACAAGGAACTATTGCCATATTCAGTTGTTTTCAAAGATGTGTTGGACTCGTCTCATAATCAGTTGAGTCTAGATGAAGTTGATGGCGAAGCTATTGAAGATAACTTTGAAGAAGGCGTGACTCAAAATCCTTTGTAAACTAGTTTGTACCAACAACCAAGCGAATATGATGAGCCTAGCTAAGTAGTAGAAGCACATTCACCCAGAAGATCAATAAGGATCAAGAAGCCAAATCCCAAATATACAAATGCTATCATAGTAGAAGAAGTAGATGTAAAAGAACCCGAGATATTTACAGAAGCACTTGAATATCCAAGGTGGAATAATGCAATGAAAGAAGAAATTGTAGCATTAGAACAAAACCAGATCTGGGAGCTCGTTCCAAAGCCAAGAGATGTGAAGCCCATTTTTTGCAAATACGATTATAAGATTAAACGACGAGCAGATGGAACAATAGAGAGACACAAGGCCCGTCTGGTAGCTCAAGGATTTTCTCAACAATATGGACTAGACTATTATGAAACATTTAGTCCAGTAGCAAAGCTTACAACTGTCCTAGTCTTACTTGCACTTGCAGCCAAAAAAGAATAGAACCTGTGGAAAATGGATGTAAATAATACATTTTTACATGGAGAGTTGGATCGAGAGATCTACATAATCCAACTAACTGGTTTTTAGAATCAAGACTGTCCTGATTATGTATGTAAGTTGCCGAAAGCGTTGTATGGGCCAAAGCAAGCTCCAAGAGCCTGATATGGTAAGATTGCTGGATTTTTGACTCACAATGGTTATTATGTAACACATGCATATTCTAGTTTGTTTGTCAAGGCTAACATATTAAAGTTAGCTATTGTACTAGTTTATTTGGATGATCTAATCATAACAGGAGATTATCAAGAAGAAATTCATTGAACAAAAGAGAATTTATCAGTTCGTTTTCAGATGAAAGAACTCGGACAACTCAAACATTTTCTTGATTTAGAGATCGACCGAACTCAAGAAGGAATATTTCTCCATAAACAAAAATATTCCAGAGACCTGTTAAAGAAATTTGGCATGCTTGAATGTAAGCCAATATCGACACCAATAGAGCCAAATGTCAAAATGTGTGCATGTGAAGGAAAATATTTAGAAGATGCAACAATGTATCAACAATTGATAGGTAGTTTGATCTATCTGACCTTGACTCGCCCTGATATCTTTTATATAGTTGGTGTGGTGAGTCGTTACATGCAAAATCCAAAGAAGTCTCATTTGAAAGCAGTTCGTCGAGTTTTGAGACATGTGAAGAATACACTTGGCTATGGTATTATGTATAAGAAATGTGAAGATTGCAAGCTATTTGGTTATTGCGATGCTGACTACGCTGGAGATCCTAATACTCGTCGCTCACCTACTGAATATGTATTTATGTTTTCATCAGGAGCAATTTCATGGTGTAGCAAAAGGCAGCCAACTATGTCTTTATCAACAACAGAAGCGGAGTACCGAGTGGCGACAATGGCGGCTCAAGAGAACGCATGGCTGATGCAGTTATTGACTGACCTGAACCAACCAACAAGTTATGCAATCCCATTGTATTGTGACAATCAGTCGGCAATATGTCTTGCATAGAATCTAGTTTTTCATGAAAGAACTAAACATGTGGAGGTGCACTATCATTTTACGAGAGAAAAAGTTTTGCAAGAGGAAATTGGGTTGAAGTACATCAACACAGAGAAACAAGTGGCGGGTTTGTTCACAAAAGGTTTAAATGTCAACAAGTTTAAAAGTTTATGTCAGCAGCTAGGCATGGTTAAGATTGGGAGCTGATGTCGAGAGAGGGTGTTAAAGCTGTACAACATCAGTCGTATGATAATGTTGACAAAGTTTGTAGTATTGCTATTTTTTAGCTTTCAATTGTTATTTTGTTATTCTTAGTTCCTGATGTCTTTCCTAGTTTCTAAAGTTGTGGATATCTTTTTCTAAAGTTTAGGGGAATTTATTTATTGGAATCTTGTTAGTAGTTTAATAGGACTATGAGTCCTATAATATCTGTAAGCCTTTATAAGGCCATTAACTGGATTCAATAAAGTACCACCGTCTATTTTCTTCTCTGCAAATAATCAATTCTCTTCGTGTTATCTGTTTTATTGAGCTTGATGTTTTCTGTAGTTCTTCATGGGTGCGGGGTGGGGCGGGTTAAAACTTTTTTTAAAGAATTTAATGCGGGTGCGGGGCGGTTGTGGGTTCCATCAAACATATCTCACCAAACACTGACTATTGCTTCAGCATCTGGGAAATGGACTTATGCCTTCACCTTTCCTTGCTTCATGAGTTGTATAAATTCTTTAACTTCACAAATTACACCACCGGGAAATTTTTACTCACCAAGCGTTTCGCCAAGTGTGTCTAATGAGCAACACTTTAATTACGTGCGCATGTTTTACCCACAAAATTAGCGAGTGAATGGTAAAAATAATTGTATTTGGATGCCAAAAATTAATATTATTGTTGCTAAGAATATTTTTTTTATAACCAACACCTCAAATCTAAAAAAAAGAAAAAACAAGTATGGACTTTCTTTGCTAAACATTGTGGAAATAAAATAAATCATGAAAATATTATACAATTGACTATGAATTGGTGGTTAACTAATGCTAATGATGGGATTCATCATATGGTGCCTTGATTCATTGTCTTCCTTCTGTTATTTGCGGTAAAATATGGAAGAATATATGTAGTGTCAAATTTGAAGGAATCAACATGTCAACTAAAATCATTATTCAACAAATTTGCAGAGATATATGATCATGTTGATGATAAACTATAGGTTAATTTCCTAATGCAAAGTTACCTCAAGTATGGAATAATATGTTCTCAAGCAATTGAAAAGTACAACAAGTACTTTCTAGTCAAACGGTCAGGTGCTCCAAATCGCGGACAAGTTGTTAGTTAACTAAGGATGACATTTTACTTTTGTTCACAATTATAGAGAAGGTAATATGGTGGCGGATTTAATAGCTAACATGGGAGAGATATTGAAGGATCATGTTATATTTAACAATATTGCTTCTATACCAGACCATATTAGAATCGGATTCGGCAGGGGACTTGAGTCTCAACAGAACCTATAAGAATATCTTTTTTAAAAGAAAAATTATATATATGTCCAATCTCTAGTGAGTCTTAGGAACCTTTTCAATACGGTCCGGATTGCTAGCTCCCGTTCATAGTTTGTTTTTAATGTATAGTACTGTTTTTGCATACTCTTGGCACCATTAGGTACTCTAGCATTCTTAGATGATATGTTTTGCACTCAAATTGTAATGGAGAAGATCTCCCAAAAATAGGCACTTTCTTTTGAGTAAAGGTACTCAAAGAATGAATTATTTCAGTTTTCACTTTGTATTAGAGACGACGACCTACATCTTTGTTTATGTACAATTGCTTTTTTGATTATATACAGTTAGGGGTCGTTTGGTTTAGGAGATAAGATGAGATATTTAGGATTAAATTTGAAATTAAATTTTTACTCTTTTTGTTGAATATATAAATTTATTAGTATAAATTTAATCTCAAACTTAATTCTGCAATAGCCACCTTACCCCATCAAACTAGGTGTTATTTTATTTCACCTCCCATAAATGATTAATTAGTCTAAAAATTATAATCTATAATTCTGAAATAACTTAGTCTGAGAACCAAATCACCCTTTTAGGGTCCTAGCTTAACCTCCCATCAATATGGTAGATGTTTTGATTATTTTTTTAAAGACCTTCGAATCCCGACTTCTTCACATCAAATTGCACTGTGATAAGCTCTATCTAATCTCATTTCAGTTAACGCCTCTTCATTTATGATGGTTAAAAGATCAAGGAAATATATGCTTGAATAAATTACTCCTATATTATTTTTCGTAAACATGTATACACATTTTGTAATATGAGCAATATTTTTTAATACAAAAGTATCATTTATATATTTTGAAAAAAGCAGTATTTGCTCATATATTATCCGAACAATTAATTTTACTTTTCGTTGCACATTTTGATCCATTCATTCCTACATAATCAGGAAAAAAATGTATTGATCTTTGACCTCTAATGAAGCTTAATTGGGTAGATTTAAACCATAAACAATACTAGAAGGGTAAATTTAGGTTTTTTTTAAAGTATTTAAAATTTTAACACGTAGAGTTCACCGCTACTTCATACCAAAGCGTTGTTAATTGCAAGAGCAAATAGAGACCATTTCTTGACGATGAGAGTAGGAGTAGACAAAAAAATTAACGAAAGTAAAATCAAACAATTTTGAATAATACAATGTAAATTTAGACATTGAAAGAGTTATAAACATTTGAAGTGCTTATATAACTTTTTGAAGATGTTAATTTCAAAACACACCCAAACGGGTCGCTAAGACGTCAGCGTCAGGCGGTTATAACTTATGGCGTAGTGAAAGTGAGTATTATTTCATGTTTCCCGCCTCTCAAAAATCACCCGTACGCTACCCATTTCCCAATTTTCAAAAATCCCTTTGCTCACTGTGCAGTTAGTCAGAAACGAAAGGAGGAATTTCTTCTCTGCTCATTAGTGGTACGTAACTTCACAATCGATTAATGCATGTATATTCGCCGGAGATATTAGATTCACTGTATTTTAAGCAATTTGGGATGAAAATTTGATGTTCTTCTGTAATCTGCTTTAGATACGATAACTAAGTATCACAAGTTGAAGTTCTCAGTTATTGTCTGCTCTACAGACGTGTGTGTGTGTGTGTGTGTTATAGAGACCTAGGGTGTACGGAGCTTCCATTCTCTGTGTGTATATGTGTGTGTGTGCAATTTGTTGCTTAAACTTGACTAATCACTCTTGCTGCTTTCATTTTCAGCACTCAGGCAATCCGATCTCTCTGTATCAGCTGAATTTGCTACTATGGACGTCAACAGGAAGCTTAAATTACGAGATGTAAGTTGTCATCTTGTAATTCGAATCTAGGTTACTTGAATCATTTTGCAGCTCTCATTTGAATGCTATAATGGTATCTCGCTGGAAGGCATATTGCTCTATCCCTATTGTATGTTGACTTTGCCTATAAGTTTAAATTTCTAATTTTGTCGGTGTTATGTGTTTAAGAGTTCAATTTTCAAAATTTCTTACTACGACCAAAAAGATACTTTCCTCTCACCACAGGCGGAGCCTGGATTTGAAGCTTATGGGTTCACGATTCTAGTCCTTTTAAGCTATTGGGTTCTAAATTAATAGTAATTTGTACATATTCAATAAATTTATTAAGACAAATACAGAGTTTGGACCAAACCTACTTGGTTCGGCCAACCCATATTTAGTATTCTAGCTCTGCTGGCGGGACTCTCGCTGAGTGGGTCTGATGTCATGTTGGTATGCTTAGAAAACGAGATGTTGAATCGCCTTCATTTTGTTCTTGTCAGGACTTTGCAAGTGACGCTTGGAGTTTTGGTAGCAATTACCACCAATCCAGTCAATCTAGAAAGATGTCAATTGGAATTGTGATAGATTCAGTTGCTAAATGCAGCCAAAAAGTAAAGCAAGCTGAAGATCAGGGGCACATGGCTGCAGCTAAAACTTCTAGCAAAGGGACATCTGTTGAAGATGCGACAACAATGGCTCAGAAAACTTCAAGCAAGGGGAATTTTACGAATGACAGAAACAAGAAG
The DNA here is from genome assembly GCA_029783415.1 of Anisodus acutangulus. NCBI lineage: Eukaryota > Viridiplantae > Streptophyta > Magnoliopsida > Solanales > Solanaceae > Anisodus > Anisodus acutangulus. The sequence continues at coordinate 37,651,302 of CM056489.1, forward strand.
GAAATAGCGAGGAATTCTGCTATCAGAAATCAAAGAGAATCTGCAGAGCAGCAGACATCTCCTTGGATATCCACTAAAACGCAACACCATGAACCAACTTTAGAGGCAAAGGGCGTACCTGAAATGACCAACAGATCAAACAGAGTTGAGGTAGCACCAGAGGAATGTTCTTTAAGGTCTTTCTTAATAAAGGAGGATGCTGATACAGAAAGATGGGGAAAATTTGCATCCATGGCTGCGCCAGAAGGCATGCCTGAGAAAGAAGGAAAAAATACCAAAGCAGAAAATGCAGGCAATGCAACTTTAAGATTGAAGCTTCGGGAGATCTTAGGAACTGTTTCTTCCCAAAACAAGCAGTGTCCAACTGAGCAGGATGCAAAAGCCTCACAACCAGAGAAGAAAGATAGTGGATATCATGTTGGTGAACCAAGGCAAAATTCAGATACTATAGAAAGTGATACTCAAAGTCATGAGTACGCTATTAGGAGACCGGTTACTCGTTCTTTAGCTCGAAAAAGACCTCCTGCTAAGTTGAGATCACAAAGTACAAAGAGACCACCGACATGTAAAGAGGACCTCTTAGAGAAAAATGTCTTCCTTCCTAAAGATCGGTTGTCTAGGAAGTTATGTGATGCTGGCGCTGATAGTCCTTTGATGGTATATGAAAGGAGAGGCAAGAGGAAGAGTCACCACATAGAAGCATCTAAGATTTGCGAGCAGAACAAAGAAAGGAAAGATGAAGACACAAGCAATAATAGTAAAAGAGTACCAGTTCATGAAAAAATTGTATATCCTGGTGTTGCAGCTGGTAATGGTACTGCTTTGTTTCCGGAGAAAAATGACGAGATGTTCCATCCAAATTCTGGTAACCTAGAATCCCCTATTGTGGAAATGACTGAGCAGCTGAGAAATCTGCAAGAACATATAGATAAGAAAGGAAACTCAGCAGAAAAATCCAAGAGGAGAGCATTGGACTCGGAGTCTGACAAACAAAGCCTAACTTTTTCAACGAAAACACTTGGCAGAAAATCTTTTCCAGGACTTGCACCAAGAAGCAATCCGGGGCAACTACATGGTGATGGTCATGAAAATATAACATCAAAAACTGAGAAGCTGAGAAATCTGCAAGAACATATAGATAAGAAAGGAAACTCAGCAGAAAAATCCAAGAGGAGAGCATCGGACTCGGAGTCTGACAAACAAAGCCCAACTTTTTCAGCGAAAACACTTGGCAGAAAATCTTTTCCAGGACTTGCACCAAGAAGCAATCTGGGGCAACTACATGGTGATGGTCATGAAAATATAACATCAAAAACTGAGGGCATTTGTAAGGTCAAGAGCTTTGATGGACTTAAACGAGAATATAAGTCCAATACACCCGATGAATCATCTGTATCCTTCTTATATTGAATCAACAGTTGTAATCTAGTGGCTAATTGTCATAGTACCGTAGTAATGAATTCTTTCTTTTCCTTAACTAAATGTAAAGGATGATGCAGGGAATTTGGAAAGTTCTCCTTTTATGGAATCAAGACCTATCATGGAAGAAGATACACAGATTAGGTTTTCTAAACCATTATCCATGGAAAGTGATTCCGAGGACTCTGAAGACAGTTCAAATATTCAAGGTTGAAATGATGCTTTATGATTCATGTTCATATATTTACTCATCATGATCCTTTCAGTTCCCTTGTTTCTTTCAAATGTAATCATCCAGATGATCCATACGAGACGTAAATTAAATTTGCTGCTAATCTACGACTTGACATCTGATTTTCCTACTTTTAGGCTGTTGTCTGACTAACTTGAAATAGTTTTTATGTGTATATAGAAATGTGTCATGTTTGATGGCCAAGGTACATGGAGGCATGAGTTTCAAGTAAACATTCTGGCTGGGTGTGGAGGAGTGATGTGATTATTTTATGTGTATTATTAATGGGACAAAGTTTTCCTTCAAAACTTGGTAGTTCGTGTAACATACTGCTGCTGACAAGATAGAGTTGCCTAACTTTATACCATTCCCCCTAACTGTCACTTGGTGTTTATCAGTGTGACTGATGATCACCTATTATGACTTTAATTGTACTTCCATCTTCCTTCAACTTCTTATGCGTTCTTTGTTCAATTTATATCTTATCATGAGTGAGGTGTAGTTTGAGAGGTAAGATATGTCAGCGTTTTGCTTGAGTAGTAAGATACTGATCCCTTTTGTCATTTCTGTTGATCTGCTCTAGTTTAGAATGATCATACATTGGTGATATTGAAGAGATGCATATAAGATTTTATGCATCAACTGCTTGGAGTTTGTAGTCTTGAGGGAACTTTTAAGATCCAGAGAGTGTCACTTTTGCCACTTGAAATTCTGTAGATTCTTCACCAAAACTTACTGAATTTAGAACTTGTTGCCTGTTACCTGAAAAATTGATATAGCTTAGTATTGATCCTTTTTTTTAAAATGAATATCATTTGATTGATCTTCTGGGTGACTGGAGGAGCATTGTGTGGGACTTCTAGCTGACCTTTGATTAGCAATTAGGTTGTTCTGCTGACCATCTTAACATAGAATGAATCTTCTTAGAAGTACGTGGTCTTTTGATCGAGCCTCCCTGTTGACTGAAGCAAAATCAGTTATTCTCATTACTTTTATGATGTCTATGCAGCTGGTGTACAGTCACGACTGTCTCCTGAAATTGGTAATACCAGGGAACAACAGGCTCCTCGACCAAACAAAAGGCTCTTCAACAAAGGTTGTGCTAATCTTTCTGGAGTTAGTGGTGCTGCTGCCTCTTCTAAAGGTTTATGCCTATCAGTTCAAGTTCTATGCTTGTCTGATGGATCTTTTTGTTATTCCTTAAATTTACTTATTCCTTTCCAGTTGATCATTCCCTAAAGACTCTCTCTCTCTCTGCTCCATGTGAATTCAACAGGAACTGATGGTAGGAAGGTTGAGAGGCATTTAGAACAGAATGAAGAGGATGCGCTAACTAGGTACTTCTTGCTTTTTCTAAGTAAACGAATTAAAAGCTTTCTTCATCACAGAGTTATCTTTCCGAGTAAATGAATTAAAAATCCTTCAGCATGGAGTTTTTCTTTTTCAAAATTTCGTTGAGCTTCAATATCACTTTGCAGTGCCATCAGCTTATTTGCTTTCTCGTTAGAGAAAGTTAGAACCAAACTGAAGTCTGTGAGTAACCAAAGGTCTGCTGAGATCCTGAAGTCAGTTGCTGAGAAAATACATATGCAGTTGCAGAATGCTGAATTTCAGATTCAAGCAGACATGTAAGTAGCATAAAATGGAAGTAACAATTTGAAAGAGTCTGTCTCTTTAAGTATGGCTTTGCTCTGTTCCAGGGGGAGGATAACCAACCTGAATAAATCAAAGAGAAAGCATGTAGAAGAAGTGCTTCAAGGTAACTTTTTAACAAAATATTTGACAATTTTCTTGATATCTACTGCTTCTGTTGTTCTTCTAGAACACGGTAGCATTTTGTTCAAAATTAGAGTGCCTGAAGCAGCTTAATTCTGGTACTTCCTATTTGTTTATGTCATGGAAACGTTGTTCTCTCTGTAACATGTTCTAAGCTTTGCCAGAGCCCATAGGACCGAGTGTTATTCTGCATGTGTGAGTTCTGGTACAATGTTAACTATCACATTGAGAGGATCCATTAGTTTTGCGTGCCATAAATCCCAGCATGCTTAGTCTCATTTTTCTCATCTAGTAGCAGTTTTGATTATACGGAATTTTGTTCCTTAACGTGATGAGCTTGTGGAATTAATTCCATCTTCTACAAATGCAAATGCACATGGAAATTTGGCTCTTCTATGTTTCTTTCTCGAGTTTTCTCTGATTTCCTCTTTTTGAGGGCTACATGGTTCTTTCTCTTTTTTGAAAATTAAATACTCTGAATTACACTGCAGAGAAACAACAACATCTGAATGCCATATACGAAAAATTTAAAGAAGAGGTCAATCAGCATCTCCAGGATTGCAAGAGCACACTTGAATCTCTAGAAGCACATGAAGTCGAAGTGAAAGCAACTGTGGAAAAGAGAAGTATGGCAAGATCTTCTATGAATTTTGCTAAAGTATAATTATTTATTTGGATCCAGTAATTGTCTATATCTTGAATAAAATTTCCTCTACTGCACCTTAAAGCATCTACACTACCGGAAGGCCAGTAGTTGATGACAAGCATGTCATTTCTTTGCTATTTAAGCAATATGTTAAGTTTCCCATGACGTATTGCTGCATATGCTTTTGCTGCACATATATTTTGTGTCACTAAACATTGATGGGATCTGCAATTATATATTGGACTTGTCCCTGTTAATATGAGTACAAGCTAAATACCGATATTTGATTTTCGTACTGTAGAAGCATCAAATAAGAAGCTACTTTTGGAAGTGGAAGAAGCAATTGAGACTCAGCTTGACAATGCTGAAAGACGGGTTTCTTCGATCAACCATGTAAGTATTTTTCACTTACAATTTGGAAGATATCTTTGCATTCAGCTATTCCCCCCCACCCCCACCCCACCGCACACACACATATAAAACCCCCAAGCCTAACCGACTAGAATGTGGTGCGAATGGTGCTCAGCAGATTATCTTCTTTATACATTTTATACACTTGGATAGTGGTTTCGATTATCTACCATGTATACGATTTCAATTTGCCATTGCTTGATAAAAATGAATCATGTGCTAAATAAAGCAATGGAGACTTTAAGAGTCAAATTGTTGTATATTAAATGCATTGGTCCATGTCAATTGTCATGTTTTCCACGGAGCTGTTAATTTTAATGTATGATCACTGTATTTTACTCATTATATCAATTGAAGTCAACTATTTTTTTATCATATTAAAGTAACTAAAACTTTAATAACTATAACAGCAAAATCAGAAAATTAGTTTTGCCACATTAAAGTAGCTGGAGAACTTCATTGACTTTCAATTCCGGAGGATATAGAATGAGTGTCACTTATGCTCTGACTGCAAGCTTTTTGTTTATGCAGGCGGCAAAGGAGAAGATGCGTCAGCTGAAATTTGTGGTTGCTGAATGTCTAAAAGAGGGTGTTCTTGGTTGATATATGGTATCGGTTTCATGGATTTTCAGCAGTGTCTCTAAAGCGTGGCTATTACATTATTCTCCAAGGAGTGGATTCTATTTTCTTTTATTTTTTCTTTTTAGTGCTTATGCCGTCTATTTTAACTTTAGTTCACTAGCTAGTAGCCTAGTACTCAGTAGATGCTCTTATCAACATTTTACAGAAACGCAATTCCTGGAATCCTTTTGTGTAGCCTGTGAGATAAAATTAGAGATAGCCCTGATTATGTTGGTTCCAAGTGTCAGATGACAGGCTCAGTTTTAGCTAATGACTCGGACAAATGGTCATTATCATAGTTAAATTCTCACGAGCTAATGATTTTGGTTCACGATCCTTGAATTATTCAAAATACTGAGGGTTGTATAGAGAGCAGGTTATATTGTGTATAAAAGAGTAGCTTACGTGCTTAGAATAGAATACTCAAATTTCAGATATTTGAAAATGAGATTCTTTAATTGTCAAAATAGCTTATTTCATTAATATAATCAAAAGGTTGCTTAAAATAATTCATTTGGAAAAATGACTCAAATGCAAAACTTCATAGGAGATTGTAGCAGATTTCATATTTGATTAGTCACGTGTTTGGTACTTGGGTAAAAATGCATCGCATCCATGGTTATCTATACTTCATATTTTTCAGAACCATTAATACAAGGGCCATTAATAAGGCATCGAAATGTTTGACACCATTTGTTTACAAGGTTAAAATTGGAAAAAGATCAAAGTAGTTCTAAGTTAAACATAGCCTTTTCAATTATGTTAGAAGCTGTATTTACTCCCTTAACAAGATTTTCTACTTGAGGTTGACAATGTTATAGTAAGAGTTGAACAAAAAGGTGGAAAGAGTCGTTGCAAATGAAGATGAGTTTGAAGAAATAATTTGTGCAAGGACCTCATGTATAAATGTTTAACTATCACAGCACGTGAGGAATTTTTACAACCCAGGGAAGTGCTTCATTTTGGGAGAATTAGACTCAACAAGCTGCACATAAATGATAGCCTCAACTTCAAGATCGACATCATTGGACATGTAGCCCATAGATTCCCCAGCATTGACATCATTTGACATGTCTCCCCAGCATTGACATCATTTGACATGTCTATCTGACGCTTCTTCGACTTATGGATTACTTCATTTCATTTTATGTATCTTGATTTGATTAGATAAAAAATTAAAGTGTAAAAAAATAGATTTGAACTACATCCTTTCATTTTATGTATCTTGATTTGATTAGACAAAAACTTAAGAATGTACAAAGATAGATTTGAATCTTCGTATTGTTTTAAACTCAAGGTATATAACATACCAAAAACACCTTAAATCTTACGGTTTTGGCATTTCCATATCATTTTTACAAAGGAGTGTTGCTAAAGGTAAAATGAGAATATTCAAATTGAAAACTTCGTAAATATAGAAGGTACATTCTTTTAAAACAGATTAAGAAGAAAAGACGCAAATTGAAACAGATGGAGTACTTTTGGATAATATACAAGGATATCATTAACATGTCAACTCATAATCTCATATTGACAGTGTTTCACACATCAATTGTGTCGTGATCCCTGTAGACCAAAGGTGCGCAGACTATCAATTATGGCATGGACTACCAGGCATGACAGAACAAAATCCTAACTGCAATTGGCTATGCCAGAGCAGCTTCACGATTGGCATCATTTGACACGGCACCCAGAGGCTCCATAGCATGTTCTGCCTCCAGGTCCTTCCTAGCATGGTTTGTGAGATGAAGGTTTGAAAGAGAGTCACTCAGTGCATCGGCACTTTCCTGAGCTCCTGCTACTACAGCATTCCCCCTAGTATGACTGGTGGATGTTTGAGTCGGTACCTCAACAAAACTCAGCTCTAGCTTCTTCAGTTCATCTTCAATATCTTCATCCTCAATTTCTGCACCTGCTGCATTTGATCCTGAGGAGGAGCCAGACAACTAGTAATTTAGTACACAAACAATCCCAGCTAAACTCATTACTCATAAGAGTTGATCAGATTGATATGATATGTTCACATTGTTCAGTTTATCAGTTTATGAGGCAATATCTTCATGCTCAAAGGCCATAAGAAGAGAAGTCCCTGATACCAAGTTGAGATTATATATTAACCTAAAGGTTCATCATTGTCCATCAGTTAAAAAACTGGGACAGATGTTTCCAAAAACAGGTTCGATCTATTCTTGGTTATTGGTTTCAGTGAATAGTATATACGAATATTCACTACCATGCTTACCAAGTGAGTTAAACTATATATGTTTTCTCTTGAGTTGTAATATCTGGTAAGAAAGTGACAGATTTCGGAGTGTAAAACTACCTAGAATTTCATCAATCTGCTTCTGCGATTCAATACACTCATTCAGCTCCTGTAGACACAGCTCAACTTCGTCATAATTGATTCCATTTTCCTTAATAGCCTGTGTGCCAATCCGAATGGCTTCAGCAACCTGCCATTAGTCAGGGTTAAGTTTAGAGTTGTCAAATCAGTTCAAAATGGGTTAATAAGGTCATCTGTAACTTGTCAATTTTGTATTAGACTAAGCACAGTTTCACATAATATAATATCATTCAACCTCCTTTGAGGCTTCTGCATCAGCAATTACTGCAAGGACTTCCTCCACTCGGTTTAAAAGTGCTGTACATTTTTCTCTACTCAAAGAAGCCAGCTTCATCTCCCTTGTACACTTTAGAGCCACCTGTTTGTTCCCAAGTTTGAGAGAAGCTAAAGCCGATGCTCTAGACCTGCGCATAGAACAAGTATCCTAGTTATTTTGGTTAACTTTGACGAACAGTACCTATATGAGCCCCAATTAAAGCTATTATAATTTGTCAGCACTTCGCAACAAGACTAAGTCAAAATTTTTGGGCATTCTAGCCCTATTCTGGCGGCAGGAAAAACACGTATTTTTGTATTTTCCTTTTTTGGATGAAGCAATTATTTTTGGGGATTTACACGACAGGAGCATTTATTGGTGGAATCTCCTCCATTGTATTAGCATTTAATAATGGAGGATGATAATCCTTACCTTTCCCAGCGTTGATCTATCACATTAAGCTGACGCTCAAGTTTTTCTACTGTCCAAATCAAATGCAGCACATCAAAATCTAGACTTGTTGTGCCAGAAAGTGCTCTTGCTGAAAGCGAGACTTTCACTCCCTGTATGGAAAAACTACATCCATCCATATTACTAGCAGTGTTCAAAGATTGGTGAACCAAGGGGAAGGTGAAAGAAGAAAAAGTAAACGAGAAGAGGCAAGGGTTATTTCCCTTGCTATACAAGAAAGTAAAAGGAGAGGGAAGGTTAAAACTGAGGGGTAGCATATGACTATGAAAATGGACAGAAAAGCACGTCTCTTTGATTTCCCTTCCAATCTTACCAAATAACTAGCCATAAATGATGACGAGTATTTCAACGGGAAGTGATGAGTTTCTCTTTCATTCACCCTTTCTGCTCCCTTCGTAGAATCAAACATAGTATTGATACATGAATGTAAATAGAAAGCAGTATTCCAACTAACATTACCTCCATTAAGTCCTTCTTGTTTGTTACAAGGTACTTTGCTTTCCCGTGTTCACACAAGTGATTCAAGACTGCATGAGCTTCCTTCAATCCGCCAGAAATTTCTTGGAACTTTCTCCATGTAATTACACATGAAGCTGTCCAGTGGCTTTCAGATAACGCTTGGACCACTTGAAGAACCTTTTCCTAGTTTAGTTTTTTTTTGTGGGGTGGCGGGTTGAAAGATTAGAAAATCCAATGAACCAAGAGAACTACAATGAAATGAAATGATTACTAGGGCTATCTCAAAAGGGAAGTACATGAAATAGAGCCAAGAAACAAATTAAGGAAAACCATGGGAAGGAGGGGCAAGAAGCAAACGAACAAAAAACAATGAAAGCACAAAAAAAAAGCAAGAACAAAGACGACATTTAGCATCATGTAGTATAGGAAATAGTCATAGACTACCTGACATAGGCAATGATTGAGATAAGACCATTCATATTTCCACTAGCCTGTTTATTTTATAATTAACAGATCTAGTTTTACATCAGTTTAAACTTGATAGATTTATGACATCCCCTCCAAATCTGGTACATAAAGATGAATAATATCAATGATTAATTTAAGAACAAAAAACAATTACCTTCAGTAACGCAGGAATTATGTAATAGTCTTCGACAAGCTTTTCTTGAGTAGAAGGTCTCAGCAGACCTCCCAAATTTACTACTCTCTGCAAAATTTGAGAAACCCACCCACTAGCTGGATCAGTGACTCCCACATTCCGCATTAGTTCACCAGCAGTATACATTTCAAGCTGCATGTAAAGAACAGTATAGTCATGCCCCTGGCAGATGCATTGTGTGTCCATACAAATGCATGGGGCAGGAAAGAATTTCAATTCCAGCGTAAATCTTTAAACTTTACATTTAAAACTGGTAACACTGTTCAACTTATTGGATTTTAAGATCATTTTCTTACAATCTCTTTTGATGATTAAGAACACTGTTCAATTAATATTATTTTGGTATATTTTCCTGCAAAAGAGATTGTGTATCAGAAAGAACAAAAGGCCAGGGTAAAACCCACGTACAACAGAGTATACAAAAATAAGAATAAAAAAAAGACCAGGTAGACTAGTGAAAGATCCCTTCTATCCTTCAGGCCCCTAATAAATCACAGCTGATGGTGATAAAATTATTAGAACCTTCTTCAGGGTTATTTTAAGATCTCATTCATTTTTCCATGCTTAAATTTGATGGATAACCACCATTAGAGAATCACAACTTCCAATTGGGAATCAACATCCTTTCTATCAGGCATCTGAGCTTCCCGTAGTCTGACCAGATACTCTTCCCTAATTTACCATCTGATAGAGGTCTTCAAAATAAGTTTGTCATCACTCATTGCTCTATACCAAGCCTTCCTCTTCTAGCACAATCTCTGAAGCTAACTTTCTCTATTATCACCAAATATTTCCCCCCAAATTCCATCCATCCTCCTCAGAGACCATTCACCGAAATCCTAATACTACGCCTTTTAGCATCTATTTTTGAACAGTGGTGCCTGAACCAGGTTGCACTGACCTCAACAGTTTCACCAGATTTATGCATTCTCCCACCAATACATGTACTAGATAACTCTATCCACCCATGCTTAAGCAAATGGAAAGAAGTCACTTTTTTTGGCCTCTAATGGTTAGAACCTTAGTCTTCCATAATTATCATTCTTTCTACTATTTCAATAATGCAGAAAGTGACCTTGTTGCCAATTCTTATCAGAATTTTATTGCAGACTCTTCTTTTGCGTTATCAGATTGGGTTTCTTCAATCGTTTATCTCCAATTATGAATCACTCACACAATCTAACTCCTCTCTCAGTTACCTGATTCCTCACTTATGTGCCTTGCTTGTGGAAATCTTTCTTGACATTGGAGAGAATAACCATTGGCTACCATGCAAAGCACTATTTTTATCTTTTTACCTTTATTTTTTTAATGATAAGGGAGCATGCAGCTGCTACTCTTTGAGTTCGCACAGGATAAACCTCGCTCTTGTGCAATAGCCCACAAACCACACAGGAGAGATAACCCGCAATAGGCAAGCCCCGTGCGACGAGCTCGACCCATATTTTACCTTTATTTTTAGAATGCTAACACACTGATATTAGCATACAGTAGAGACTCAAACTTGAGGATATCAACTTCAAGTTCAACTGCTAAGATTCCCACCTTCCACTACTACCTTTATGCCCCTTCCCATCCCCAACAAAAAATCGCAAGATAACTTGGAAAAATACTCCCTCCATCCCATAATAGCTGTCACGCTTTTGCTTTTCGAGAATCAATTTGACCAATCTTCTAAGCTAAATTGGATTAAACTAATTTAAGATTTTAAAATTAAAATTTAGATATTCAAAAACTAAACAAAAGTTTCAATTCTTCTTGTATCAATATGGTAAAAAAGATGCATCTTAAAACATCGGTCAAAGTTGAAGTAGTTTGACTCTTAAAAAGTGAAACTTGACAAGTATTATGGGATGTAGGGAATATTTTCTTATACAATACATTTCTAAACCCACCAAAAACAATCTGGCACATACCAGTACTTGGTCGAGGCACAAAGGAACCAAACCTCCTCGGTTGAACCAAATCTTCACCTGAGAAGGACGAATAATGAAGATGTGAAGGTGTCGAGCGACTTTGAGTATCAAATCCCTCCAGAAAACATATAGGGGTTCCCAATCACTTCTTTGACCGCTGAATGCTTTGAACCTGGAAATGCACTTCACTTCGTCGTCCCAATCAGCTACTTCTTTCCTCAAATATTCCATCACCCTTTGCTGCCTTTATTAACCCTAAACAAAAATATCATATACAATAGGACTTGTGGGGTTATATTAAAATAATTTAGCAACAAGTCCAAACCTAGTAAGATATATACCTTTTACATGACATTATAAACTAAGTACTAATATATATTTTTACTTTAATTTTTTTAACTATTTTGGTGTAAATATCCGATGTAAGTATGCATATTTGTGGAACTTGTGAGTCAAATTTAGACGATTTGCAAATAAATAATTAGTTGGCCATATTGTTAAAATAAAAATAAATCCGTACAAGAGTAGAGTATATATAGGCCTAGCTTCTATATTCTTGGAAAATAAAACAAGAGAAACGTTACTCCTTAAAAGAAGCTAGATTTCTCAGTATCTTTCAATTACTAGATTATTATGATCTATTACTTGTTCATAAAAATAATTTACCAGCCTGCTTTTCTTTTTCAGTTCCATCCGCAACATATAACATACCAATTAATACCTGCAAACATTTTGCTAGATTTCGCACTAGCATTTACTTCTCATTTGAAAATAAGTGAATGTGCATGCACTACTTAAATATATAAATTAATATATACGCAAAGCCAATTTTAGTTTGCATTTTGACTTTGCTTAAAGTTAAACCATTTCTTTTGGGCAATTAATCCCATTTGAGCGAACTCAACTAATAGCGCTGTTATTGAAGACAGAAATGCCTAAAATTACACAGTACGTTCTTCTCTATTTTTTCTCTTAATTTCCAATCGTTGGAAATTTGCCTTTGGCGGGAGTTGTGTCCGACCAACTTTAACGGCTTAAACACTAGTGTTCCGCATGTTGGAGAATCCGGTTCTTCACACGTGCATAATCTACTAAGTAAGTAGATAACCGTAGGGCCAAGGATCGTCAAATTTCATTAAGAAATGAAAGAGATATTGATTCACGAAGTGAGGTGTTTGAAGCATGAAAAAGTGTGGTATTGAGATCAATTCTCCCTTATCGGTGGAGGAAGAAATAATTGTTTTGTTTATAAGTCTCAAGGTTGGCTTGGGGTTTGGGACCCCAAGGGGTATCTTTAAAGGAGGGAGGACCTAGATGTGCTTCGGTTCGAGGAAAGCTCACACGCGCGCCGCCCGTCCGATCACCGGTCACGAGTCACGGGCTGTGCTGTGCTTCTTCTGATATTACAGTTTGATCCCTGAAGTTTCAAGTCAGATTGAGCAGAGAACAGAATGTCAACCAGCAATACTCTTCCTAAATGCCATCCGTTGCACATCAAATTCGCCATTTATTTTGGCTGAATTACTACCTCCATAATTGCCATTACTTGGCCAGTAATGACACTTATGTGGACAGTTCATGAGCCTCTCCTTCCACTATATAAAGGACCCTTTGTCACCATTGTTGAGCGATACTTAACACACATACGGGGCAATATTGTCTTAAAGACAGAGTGCAAACACTCGACTCAGTATACCAAAAACTGTTCCAGTTTATTCTTCAAGTTCATTGTAATTTCAGTTTATTGTTCAATTGTAATTTCAGTTCTTATAATACTTAACAGTTACTTGTAATTTCTGTTTCCTGCATCTTTGTAACCAACACCAATAACAAATCCATAACCTCACATTTGTATATCTTTCCCTTACAATTTGTATTATTCCAAAAAAAAAACGGAACTTCAGCGAGTTGTGCGAGAAGGACCATAAATTAATGTGTCACTCTGACTTTATGTAAACATAGGCTGGACTAAGTGGAGGCATAGCCAATGGGACATCAAATACATCTGCAGTGCATTCCAGACCATTTTCCAAAAAAGGTGGAACTCCCACCCCAAGAGCCCCACACTCCGGTGTAAATCATGGTGACGTGCATTCCAGACCATGAATAGACTTTTAGTTGGCTTTTCTCGTTCTTGAGGACTTCCCGTCTCATCCTCGAACCCAACGGACAGGTTACAATGAAGAAGAAGGATCCCCATCATGACTCTGATCCACTTGTCAATCTTTCACTATCATGTTTGCCAAACTCATATTTCTCGTACACTTCAAGTAAGAGCTCCCTGCATGGCACAACAGCCCCAAGCTTTATGCAAGCAAGGAAAGCTCCAGAAAGCTTATGGTGAAGACTGTAAGCCTCCTCAGGTGGCGGTGTCAGCCTGTGCCTCAGCATCGTAGCACCAAGATTTGAAATGCTTTGAGTAATATGGTCAGCTCGAAAATCATGATCTCCAGGCTTTGAAAATGGCAACCCCACAACAAAACCTGCCTGAACATGTGTGTCCATCATTATTTCAGATTCTTCTCCTGTGAGGAAACCAAGCCTCTGAGACAACTTTATTATTGCTTCCCGGTCATTGTTTGCGCAAGCAAAAACCTGATTTGGTGATGGATCAGTATCTCAGAGTAAAGAATAATGGAATAAGGTTTACATAGTAACTTATGACAATAAAGGAATGCTTCATATATAACATTTTCAGAAACTTGGCAAAAATGCAAGCTTCCAATGCCAATAAACAATAATTGAGATCAGAGATAAGGCCATTACAACATGAGCACCAGTTTTTTTTAATGCAGATTTGATAGTTCCAAAGTGGGGCAGAGGCATTTCATTTGTCATTTAGCTGAACCATATAACTATTTAAAGCTTCCCTTTGAGCTAGGTCCAGTGAAACATTACTATAACTTGCAACTGGATGGAAAAAAATGCCAAAGCAATTCAAGTAAGCAAAGACATCTTACCATTCTCAGATAATCATCCACGAAACCTTTGGGGTAGTCGCGAGCTGCTCCAAAGTCAATGAGATTGATTATTCTTTCAGACTCATCATAGAGGAAATTGCTCCAGTTCAGATCGGTCTGCTTCAAACAAGTCAACATTAGGGGGAAGAAAAAGGACAGTTTTTTTCATTAATCTTGTTATGCTTGTACTTTTTTCCTTTTCCTTTTTTCTTCTTCTTTACTGATGTACTGGAGTTTATATATACAGATATATGCAAATTTAATCAATACTTAAAGACATGCAAATTTTCTCTCGGATGTAGTTTCCATATTCCCATACCACTACATAGTTTATCAACAAAGACTCTTTCAACACAAACCAATCCTGAAGGTAAATAAACAATACTAGTATCATAGAATCCTAAAATCACTCAAAGTTCCAAATTTTGTACCTAAAAAGTTAACTTTAGTGATGAAAAACATGATTACTCTTATGAGTTGTTCCTCAAAAGAAAATACTTATAGTAAAAGTGTATTTCTAAAAGGTATATGTTTCCTAGCAAACTTATAGGCTTGTCATCCTTTAGCTCCTCAGCATCGCTTCTCTTTGGTATAAGAGTAATGTGAAGCTTTTTTCAATCCTCTCCTGTTGGGAACTAAAAGAATTAATTATATAATCCTTTACACTTACCAACACTTCAGGTAAAAGGTCATTGTATAGTTATCGAGGCCTGGAACTTTGTCACCATCATAGCTTCTCAGTGCTTCCTTTACTTCCTCCAAGATAAATGGTGTTTGAAGTCATTCCTTCTCCTCTAGACTATTTTAAAGCTGATATCCCAGCACCTTAGGGTTCCCAATTAAGGACTAATTGATTTCTTTTGTCAATTGTTGCCTAACTTAGATTAAATGTGTCAAGTTCTATAATTTAGGTGCTTGTTGGAGTCATACTATAGGAGGAAATTGAATTCTATATTCAATTGTTGTCTATTTTAGATTCAATTTGAGTCTAGTTTTTATCTTTACTTGCTTTCCTATGTCAATTAGTATTACTTCCGAGAATCGTACCACTCTCTCAGCAACCTTTTTTACTGGAGAATGGGAGGATTATATCACTTAATGTTAATGGTATATAACAAGGAGGAAATTGTATCCATGGATCTTATAAAGCAGTAATAGGCTAGATATTATACCCACGGATTTTGTATAGTAATGAACAATGTACCTGCATGAAACGAAAACAAACAACTCCATCAAAGTAAGCTCGAGCAATTTCCTTCCGACATAGTTCCGAGTCTCTTGATCCAGTACCGCCACCTTGTCAATTGGAATTCCTACAAAAGATATTCAGAGCAGTTATTAATTACAGAATGAACTTCAAATTAATTGATGTGACCCGACACCAAATACATCAGGCAATGACAGGGAAACCAACCGTAATGTTTAATTTTTGGTATTTTCTAAACGTTGGAAATGGATAGAGCAAAAGTAACCTAAAGTTTAAAGCGGTTACCAGGAAAAAGTTCTGAAGTCAGTACTCCTTTACTTGACAAATCATCTATAACCACCGGAACATAAAATCCCTTTGTGCCAGATAATAGTATGCCAAATCTTTTGATTTTTCGCCTCCAGCTCATAATCGCATTCACGAGAAAGTTCTTCTTTGGCCACCTGAGGTTGACGAATAAAACACATATGTTTCATTAAAGTTGCACTATAAAAAGCATGGAACAATGTTGTCATCAAATAAGTGTCTTTGGAGGGTACTGCTTCCCAAACGTGAACTGGAAACCAATTTGCACTTCAACTGTGAAACTACATCAAGAAAAGTAGCATTATACGAGAAGTGCCTCCACTTTAAGCTACTTATCAGTATAATGTCAAAGGGCATGGAAGAGGAATTCTCACTTCCCTTAAGTGAGCACTCATCAGCGAAATGAAAGTCATTCACTCCCTTCTCCATCATCTTTCAGACTGGTCTCCCTTTAATTTTGATTCCCATACTTATTTACTTCGTAACCAAACAAGTCAAATAGATCTCACCGTCTTCTTAAACTTCCATTCTATCCTTCTCTTTCAACCCAAGTGAATAATAAGTTAAACTCTAAGAACTCCAGGTGACACGTCAAATCCCAGAATTTCTACTGCTAAACAGATAAATTTACCTTTAAAACATTTTCAAGATCCAACTCATTAAGACTAATAGAACCAATTAAATAAGTCACATTAGCTTACCCTTATTTTAAATTATACAATACGTGGATGAAATGTCGAATACAGGGATTGATATGTAAATAAACACATAAGTTTACCTTCATAGCATTGTCAAGATACAGCCCCTGTGGTATTAAGTTTGTGTAACCTAATAGAAGTTTCACATTTTCAATGTCACTCTCAATGCTATCAGCAACACCTGGGTACTGTATTTTCATAGCAACCTCCATGCAGTCCTTTGTGAAAGCCCGGTGGACCTGGACAGTGTTTAGAAGTAGTAAGCAAGTGGCCAAAACAGTCCTACATAACTAACATTTTACATACTGAATAACACCTTCAAGCAAATGTATCAATTTTTTTTTAATTGTTTAAAATACCATTTCTCTTTTATGCAATGGAACGACCATTCAGTTATTGAGAATAAAATATGGCCAGATTATGATTTTTTGTTGTGTCCTGCAAATAAGGATTCCCTAAGTCCTCAGAGCTAAGGAAAAAGGTATTTGCCAGTCCATGCTTTTGTCTAAGAAATTTTTATGTTGGCAAAAGAAGAAGCTAACGGCGGTTAACTGATTCTAAGGTCTTCCCAGATTTCAGTAAATAAAAATGATTAAGTACCTTTCCTTGGCGTGTATGCATTAAAACAGTAAAAGGACAGAACTTTTGAAGGCCATAGGAGAAATTTACATAGCCTTAAACAAAGATGCATTATTTTGCTAGCTTCTTGGTGCAACCTGGTTATTGTACAGGATGTTGATGCAATTTTAGATACAATAGGCGATCTGCACAATCTGTCATTATGTTTTCTCGCACTGGCATAGTGAAAGCATTTATAAAATCTTTGATTACTTATCAAAAATAGGGGTGGGCATATATCGGTTTATATCGGTTTTGTATCTGAAAAATATGAACCGAATAAAAATCATTTTTTTTTAAAACCGAATACAACTTTTTTTTTAAAAAACCCCGATATGTTCGATTTATATTGCCGAACGTATCGGATTATATCGAATTTTTCTAGTGGGCTGGGCCGGGCCGGGGATTTTTTTTTTTTTTAAAATTGAATTTCCAAAACTGAAATTGACATTCACACCTACACTATCATGAAATTTCGACGTTGAAATCTATTGTGTATCGTGAGATGTTTATTAAAGGAAAAGGAAAATTAGAAATCGATTTGGGGGAAAACACAAATTAATTGGGAAACGGACGTATTTCTAAAAATTGGCTACGCTAGGTTTGACCAACCCCGTATCGAAAAAATACAAAAAATCAATTTTTTTGGGGTAAAACGGACATCCGAGCGCAGAGTTATGACCATTTAAAGTTTTACCAATTTACAACTACTTTCTCTCCTTACATTTTATGTCAATCAAGTTCATGCCGCATGCGACTTTCATAAAAGCTTCATAGATTGACTTCAATGACTATGATATAAGAGATAGTAGTAGCCTAAAATAAAAAATAAAAAAATTATATATTTAATTCGGTTTTTCGGTTCGGTTCGGTTCGTATCCAAAATTTTAAAACCGAACCGAATCACTAAATCCTGATTCGGTTCGGTTTTTCAAAAAACCGAACTGAATTTCGGTTCGGTTTTTCAAAAAACCGAACTGAATTTCGGTTCGGTTCGATTTTTTCGGTTCTCCGGATTTTTTGCCCACCCCTAATAAAAAATAATCCGAAACTGATTCTGTTGGTTGTACAAATCCTGTATATACATTCCAATCTTAGACGCATTAAAAAGTTCCTTGTTTTTTCATCAAATTGAGAGTAGTAACTCCAAAAGTATTTTATTTATTTATTTCTCGCAGTGACATATTACTTTGTCTACTATAATTTTAAAATGTGGTTAAATAGTGTCTTAGATAAACAAGTCTAATCTCAACGGCACAAATGAGATCAACTCGTGCGAATTAGGAAGATTTCGTCACTCATACAAGTACAAATGCAACACTTATTCAATATAACAACAAACTTTTCACTTTATCAAGTAAGATAGAAGTAGACATAGTACTTTAAGATGTTTCTTTTTTTTTAAAAATACTTTAAGATGTTCGTATACTAATATAAAGATGTTGCTGAAAATGGATTTTAAAAGCAAAGTTAAAGCTGATTGTAAATCTTATTGTAAAACTTACTTGCAATTAAACTAGACAAATTAATATTAGAATGACCAGAGTTGAAAAAAAAATTACTCAACTGTTGATAATCCTAGACAGAAGAAACACAACATTTTACCAGTATTTCTCTAAATTAATGGTATGGGGGACATTTTGAGGGAAAAAAGACTTTTTGACCTGTTAAATAAGACAATACACACACAATATACATGTGTATATTGTCTTAGTGAACAGTCTCGGATTCTGCCCAAAATAGGTCCTCTCGGTTTTGGACAATTTAGATTAGACAATGTAAGAAATATTGTATATTAGGAAAATATATGTGTAGTATATTGTAATGTATTTGTTACCTAAATTAGGAGTATACACTACCATAATTGTAGAGTTAAAATTATGGTAGAATAAGATTTTAGAATAGAATAGGAATATTTTGTATCTTGTATATATACCTATTCAAGTAATGAAAATAATCAAGGGAATTATTTCTTTCATGGTATCAAGAGACTAGGTCTAAACAAAAGTTTTCTCTCCCAACTTTTGCCTCTTTTCAGCCGAGACCCCCCCTCGGGTTTCTCTTCCAAATTTCGTCTTCCGCTCTAAAAAACCTCTCTTAAATTTCCACTCCTTCTTTGTTCTTTCAATATGTCTAAGAACAATTATCATCCTGCC
Organism: Anisodus acutangulus; assembly: GCA_029783415.1. NCBI lineage: Eukaryota > Viridiplantae > Streptophyta > Magnoliopsida > Solanales > Solanaceae > Anisodus > Anisodus acutangulus. The sequence goes on from CM056489.1 coordinate 37,670,459, forward strand.
CTCATGGTTTCCAACGTCAAGAACAGTATCCCTATTGTGTTTGAAATGGAAAACGTCCAATATGTGACGTGGGCAGATTTGTTTAAAATACACGTTATCTCCCATCAAGTTATCCATCATATCATTCCTCCCGCTACACCCCTTCCCGAGGAGGATCCTCAATTATGGATCACGCTTGATGCTACCGTTCTCCAGTGGATCTATTCCACTATTTCAGTTGACTTTCTACAAACGATTATTGAGCCGGATACCATGGCTATGGCTACTTGAATAGATTGCGTGACATATTCCAAGATAACCAACATTCACGTGCCGTCACACTTGAGCAGGAATTCTTCCTCGTTCGCATGGAAGAATTTCCTAACGTATCTGCCTATTGCAAGAAACTTAAGGAGTTGGCAGATCAATTCCGTAATGTGGGCGCACCTGTCACCAATAATCGTCTAGTTCTACAATTGGTTGCCGGCCTTTCAGAGGCATATAATGGCGTTGGAACTCTCCTTCGTCAAAGCAACCCTCTTTCCGCCTTTTATCAAGCACGCTCCATGCTTACTTTGGAAGAAGCCAGTTTGGCTAAAAAGGCGGCTACCGGAGCAAGCCCCGTCGTCATAGTGGCGTCCTCCCCAAGTTCTTCGCGTTTTGTTAATAATTCGGGCCAAAACCATAATCATGGTGGCGGCAAGAATAATCGCAAGAATAATAACAAAAATCACGGGGGGAAATGTGGCGGTTTCGGTGGTCAAGTAAGGCGATGGGCCGATCCGATGAACGATGGCCCACCGCCCTGGTCCCAGCCGGTGGGGCCCATGGCAGTGGGGATGGGACAGTGGGCGTGGGCGGCGATCCTCTTGCCCGGCCAATTCCGCGGCCGGTGGTGGCGACCTTCGTGCCCAACACCCGGCGATGGCGGCCCAGCTGGCGGTGGCCCGGCGGCGGCGATTCAGCTGACTACGGCCCAACTCAGTCTCGTCCGGAAATACTTGGGCCCCGACCTCCGCAAGCCCACCATGCAGCAGGCCCCACTCAGACCGATATCGAGGCCGCGATGCACACGTTGGGGTTGACTCAACCGGACCTAAATTGGTATATGGACACCGGTGCCACTACTTACATGACTTCCGAATCAAGTACTCTCTTATCTTATTCCAATTTGAGTACCCCTCGGGGTATAATTGTTGGTAATGACAACTCTATTCCAATTCAGGGTTATGGTCAGAAAACGTTGACTCCCCCCAATCCACCCCTTATCTTGAAAAATACTTTACATGCCCCCAAATTGATTAAAAATTTAGTGTCTGTCCGAAAGTTCACCAATGACAATTCAGTTTCTGTTGAATTTGATACTTTTGGTTTCTCTGTGAAGGATTTCAAGATGGGGAGTCATCTCATGAGGTGTGATAGTAGGGGGATCTTTATCCTATCATGCTTGATTTCAGTCCATCGAGTCAAGCCTGACCGTCAGCTTTTGCAGCCATTTCTTCTTCCATGTGGCATGCTCGCCTTGGTCATCCGGGCTCTTCTATTTTATCAGTTTTAGATAAAAATAGCTTCATTTCTTGTAAGAGTACGAGTCGTACTCAAATTTGTCAATCTTGTTCGTGAGGAAAAAGTGTTAAATTGTCATTTGTGGACTCAAATTCTCATACTTCACAGCCATTTGATATTATTCATAGCGACCTATGGACGTCTCCTGTTCTAAGTTCGTTAGGTCATCGATATTATGTTCTGTTTCTGGATGATTATTCAAAAATTTTGTGGACGTTTCCAATTGCCAATAAATTTCAAGTGTTTTCTGTCTTCATAAAATTTAGAGCATTCATTAGAACACAATTCGAAAGAGAAATAAAGAATATTCAATGTGATAATGGGAAATAGTATGACAATAGGGTATTTCGGGAGTTCTGTGATAATAATGGGATAAATTTTCATTTTTCGTAACCTCATACATCTTCTCAAAATGGGAAAGCCGAACGCAAAATTCGTTTCATAAATAACATTGTCCGCACTATCTTACTTCATGCTTCCGTACCCCTGTATTTTTGGCATCATACTCTGCAAATGGCAACATATCTCCTTAACATAATTCCGTCCAAAGGTCTGACATATTCTTCCCCCTCCAAATCCTATATAATAAAAACCCTTCTTATTCTCATCTTAGGATTTTTGGGTGCTTGTGTTATCCGTTATTCCCATCCACCACAATTAACAAACTTCAGGCCCGGTCTACTCCGTGTGTGTTTTTGGGTTATCCGTCTAATCATCGTGGTTATAAATATTTTGATTTATCCTCCAAGAAAATCATCATTAATCGTCATGTAATTTTTGATGAAACTCAATTTCCATTTACTAAAGTCCATACTCCCGAGCCTAGTTCGTATAATTTTTTGGATGATGGTATATCTCCGTATATTACTCATCATTTTTCGGACATATCCCGCACCCAAAATCCTCCAGCGGGCCCACTGCCCGCTGGACCCACTGCTCCGTCACTGTTTCCAGTCACTGAAACAGTTCCAGCGATTGGGCCAGTCCAGCCCAATTCTGGAACTGTTCCAGAATCTGCCCCAGTTTCTCGATTTGGGCCAGCAGGCCCACTGCCTGCTGGCCAGTCCGTCCCGAACCCGGCAAATTCCCAAAATTCACTAAATTCTTCCTCGAGTCATAGACCGGTCACTCGTAGTCAACGGGGTATTTTTACACCTAAAAGACATTTTAATTTACATTCTAATGTCTTTAAATCCCCTTTGCTCCGTAATCCTGTGTCCGCCTTAAATGGCCCTAATTGAAAGATTGCTATGACTGATGAATATAATGCTCTTATTGATAATAAAATGTGGGAGTTGGTGCCCCGTCCTTCTGGTGTTAATGTTATCAGGTCTATGTGGATTTTTGCTCATAAGGAGAATTCGGATGGGTCATTTGCTCGACATAAGGCGCGGCTGGTAGGTGATGGTAAGACTCAGCAGGTTGGGATAGATTGTGGGGAGACGTTTAGCCCGGTCGTCAAGCCGGCTACTATTCGCACTGTGCTTAGCTTGACTCTTTCAAAGACTTGGCCTATTCATCAGTTGGATGTCAAGAATGCTTTCCTACATGGTGATCTCAAGGAAACAGTCTATATGCATCAGCCGTTGGGTTTCAGGGATCCCAACCGTCCTCATCATGTCTGTTTGTTGAAAAAATCATTATATGGGCTTAAGCAGTCTCCATGGGCCTGGTATACGAGGTTTGCTGACTTTGTTTCGACTATTGGGTTCACTCACAGTAGGTCAGAAAATTCCTTGTTCATCTACCGCCGTGGTTCGTCATTGGCCTACATTCTGTTGTATGTGGATGATATCATCTTGACTGCCTCTTCCGATGCCTTGCGCCAGTCTATCATGGCCATGCTCAGTTATGAGTTTGCTATGAAAGACTTAGGGCCCTTGAATTACTTTTTGGGGATTGCTGTCAGGTGGTTTGTTTTTGTCTCAACGAAAGTATGCTGCTGAGATCATAGAGAGGGGTGGGATGTCATCCTGTAAGTCCACTTCCACTCCAGTTGATGCAAAACCCAAGCTTAGTGCCGCGGCAGGAGCACCATACGAGGACCCGACCCGCTATCGCAGTCTTGTAGGGGCCCTCCAGTATCTTACCTTTATCAGACCGGATATTACGTATGCTGTTCAGCATGTATGTTTATTCATGTATGATCCCAGAGTTGAGCACATGAATGCAATCAAACGCATCATTCGGTATATTCAGGAGACACTGGATTATGGTTTGCACTTATATTCTTCATCTACATCCACACTGGTCTCATACACAGATGCTGATTGGGGTGGTTGTCCCGACACCAGACGGTCGACGTCTGGTTACTGTATGTTCCTTGGCAACAACTTGGTCTCCTGGTCAGCGAAGCGTCAGGCAACTCTATCACGCTCAAGTGTAGAGGCCGAATATCGAGGGGTAGCAAATGTGGTCTCCGAATCATGTTGGCTACGTAATTTACTTTTGGAGCTTCATTGTCCTATTCAGAAGGCAACCTTTGTATATTACGATAACATTAGTGCCATCTACCTTTCAGGTAACCCGGTTCAACACCAACGCACTAAGCATATCGAAATGGACATTCACTTTGTCCGTGAAAATGTGGCTAGGGGTCACGTTCGAGTATGCCATGTCCCATCTCGTTATCAAGTTGCAGACATCTTTACAAAGGGTCTATCCGCGGTTCTTTTTGAAGATTTTAGGGACAGTCTCAGCGTTCGAAGACCGCCTGCTATGACTGCGGGGGTGTGTTAAATAAGGCAATATACACACAATATACATGTGTATATTGCCTTAGTGAACAATCTCGGATTCTGCCCAAAATAGGTCCTCTCGGTTTTGGACAATTTAGATTAGACAATGTAAGAAATATTGTATATTAGGAAAATATATATGTAGTATATTGTAATGTATTTGTTACCTAAATTAAGAATATACACTACCATAATTGTAGAGTTAGAATTATGATAGAATAAGATTTTAGGAGTAGAATATAAATATTTTGTATCTTGTATATATACCTATTCAAGTAATGAAAATAATCAAGGCGATTATTTCTTTCGTGACGATAATGGAGACATCTCATACAAGAAATATGATAGTAAGCAGCGTGTGCAGTATAAAGTAGGCTCGAAGCGAGCAACTAAGAAACAAGAGAACAACATAGTGGTTTAGTTGAAACTAGATTACCTGTCCAATACTTGCTGCTGCCATCGGCTCATAATCAAAACTCTTCAACTTCGACGACCTAATTCACTGCTTAATACTTGATTAAGCTGACTCCTAGGCATAACATCTGCACCTTGACGGACAATGTCCAAAACAACTAAGATCTACAAGCATATCAGAGAATTCATACCAAAAGCAAACAAAATTGATAAACAACATTGGGTGGAAATCCACAACCTCGTCAGAAGTAGAAAAGACCCTTGTATAAGGTAGATAAAACAGAAAAAGAAAAAGCCATGTCCACCGCTTCACCCCTCGTACCCACCCAAAAAAACAGAAAGATAAAAACGGACATTTTGAGAGAAAACTAAACTGACCCTCATACTTTACCACTTGTGTCTAATCTTCCTCAACAATTCACAAAATAGTGACTATGAGTTAACAAAGTGGGATAGGTAAATGTAATTCTAATAAACTACAGAAGAAGGCTGTCAGATTATTATAACCAAAACAAAGTAGCTTTAATGTCTTCTATTGTGTCTGTTTGCAGATCTAGCGACACCAGAAATCTTTTTGGCCCAAATGGCAGGACGTGCAAGACATATATCGGAATGCATGCCATTTGATGAGATATCACCTAATAGTCCATACTCTCCTTTAGCCAATAATTGCAAATCTTAAACACCAGTTGTCTATTAACATTAAACTGGCACAACTATAAACACATTGGCCCATTTAGAAGAACTATAGACAAGTAACAAGGCAAGCAACCAAACGGTATGTTCAAAGCTAAATCCTTCTACCAGGTCTTACTGAAAAGGAGGAGGTTGAGCTTTAACATAAAACAATTTGGATTATGAACGTATAGTGGAAATGCCTTCTTTGTTTGGACAGTGACACGGAACTCCAATTTACTGTCTGAAAGCTTGAGCAAAGGAGACGAGTCCACTTAAGTTGGTGCACTATGTGCAAATAAAGGACACCTCATGGATTGTAAGTTCTAGGTACTAGCTGCTGTGTTTAGAATTGTTAAATATTTTCAGATTGCTGGAATTTCATAATTTTACAATGTAATTAGGGTGTTTCAGGGGCTCTCTAATGAGAAGTACAGACTGAAATGGAAGGAACAAAGTGGAGGCCTATACACTAAGTAACATAACGGAGTGCTAACTAGAGAAAAGCAACAAATGAGGCCATGACCATGGAAACAAATACAGAAATCTAAAGCTCCATGTAAAGTATCTTGTTTTACATGGTTAGTTGTTAAAGTGGCAAAGAGGACTTCTACTTTGCAGTAGGTGCCTCCTATGGAACAAAGGCAGAAATCAAAAGTCATCTTTTTCCTCACTGTCCAGTTACGGATCAGATTTGGCAGCTATTGTGGAACCTTTTGGGCATTAAATGGACCATGCCTGGTAATACTGCTGATATTTTGACGTTGGAATAATATAGGTACAAACAGGAGAAGGAAGATTTGGAACAAAATACCAGCCTGCATCTAATGGACAGTTTGGAGAGAGGAAAATAGGTGTTTTGAGCATAGCTACATTCCACGCCAAAGATCAGAGCTAACTGTTGGTATTCTATGGTACTTTATAGAGCAGTACGGGAAGTAATAACTATTACAAATGTTCGAAAGGATAAATAAATGGTCAATCTTCAAAACTGCCGCATGTGTGTTGTGTCTTGAATCTTGATCACCTTGCAAAGCCAATGTTGAGAACTGCCGCAAGTTTGTTGTGTCTTGAATGTTGATATCCTGAAATAAAGAAACAACTAAATCTGGATGGTTATAACGTTATGTGTTGAGTCGAGGATAACCCTCTATCCTTAAGACAAGATTGCTCCGTATATATGCTTTTACGTTAGCGGGCAATAGTCTCCCAAGATAAAACAACACTTTAATCTCAACGCTACAAAGCCAATAGGTTGAGCCTGGCGAAGAAAACAAATATGACTTGACTTGCTGAAGATATGGAATAGGAAGGAAGAGTTTATGTCTACTCTTCTCTTTTGTCTCTGTGTATATAGTGTGTCTCTGTAGTGTATATCTTGTGTATACGTGAGGGTTTGGTCACTGTTTTTCAGCCACTGTTTTGCTGAATTTCAGCCACTATTTTGCTGAATTTTCAGCCACTGTTTTGCTGAATTTTCAGCCACTGTTTTGTGCTGAAAATGCTGTTTTTCTGGTCTGTTTTCGGCCTGTTTGCTGCCTATTTTTCGTTTGTTTTCTGGCCACTGAATTGAGCCAAAGACGGCTCAATATATAGCAAGGAGAAGGGGCTATACAACTGCCCAAAACATGGCTGTTAATGGCCATTAGGAGGCCATTAAAACAACCAAGTAAAGGCATTAAATGACCATCAATGAGGCTGAATTATGGTCATGAAGGAGGGTGATAATGGAGGAGTTAATCAGCCATGTAATGGCTGATTAATGCCTCAAAAAACAGTCCCAACGGTAGGCTTTCTGCCTTCCGTCACCTTCTCAGAAATTCTGGAGACCAAAATGTAAATATGAAACTTCAGGGACCAAACTGTACCTATGAAAGAATTCTGGTCCAAACTGTACATATGAAACTTCAGGGATCAAACTGTACATCTGGCAGAGTTCTCTGGTCCAAAAAGATAATATCAGAAAGTCCCCACAGCCCACAGCCCGTGACCCGTGACTCGTGACCCGTGACCCGTGACCCGAGAACCCGGAACCCGAGAGCCCGGAACCCGGAACCCGAAACCGGAACCGGACCGGACGGGCGGGCGCCGGCGGCGCGCGTGTGGGCTTAGCCTTGAACCAAGGCATATCTAGGTCTTCCCTCCTTTAAACACACGGGATACCCCTTGGGGTCCCAAACCCTTTGCCAATTAGAGACTTATATAGAGAGCAATTCTTCCTATTCCCACCGATGTGGTAGATTTGTCCCACACCACATTTCCATGTCTCAAACACCTTACTTCGTGGACCAATATCACTTTCATTTCTCAACGAAATTAGACGATTCTTGGCCCTACGGTCATCTACTCACTTCGTAGATCATGCATGTGCGAAGAGACAAGGTCTCCAACATACGGAACACTAGTGTTTAATTCATCAAAGATGGGTGGACGCATCTCCCCGCCAAAGGCTAATTTCCAACAATCCCCTCTATGAAAGAGAGATTGTGGTGCACGCACAAGGTGCCTATATTTCAGCAATCTTTCAGCGAAAAGATATTGCATCAGGAGTGGTAGCTTTCGCTTTGAACCTTCCCTAGTTGAAACCATCGGACTTACTTACTGCGCGGTGAACGTGATGTCTTGAACCGTCAGTGTTTAGTGTAAGCCAAGACAATGATATCAACACAATAACTCTTCTTATTCATTTTCCTTCTTACGTTTCTGTCCGTTGTGGCCATGGACACACTTGGATTCTTAAGTGCGTTCATTTGAGGCGGCCATCCTCGCACTTAAATAGGTGATCTCCTACAAGGTATCCTGCTATACCCCACTTCTCAAGTGTTAGGAATCATTAAAAGTTTCCCCAACCTTAACCTCAACCATTTGAGGATCTTTTAAAAGGTTTGGAAGCTTAACCTTTACCCACCATGCAGGTAGCACTTTAATGTCTATCGCGGGAACAACTTTGGATTCATGTTTCTCTACAGAAATCATCATCCGAGGTGCTCTTGCTTCCACCGAAGCGCTCAACTGAACCTTTTGCCGCTTAGTTTTCCCATTGAACCAAATTCTTGGGATCTCCAATCAGTATGGTTGGGTTACCACCGCAAAGGTTCGTATTGTTTGGGTTTTAAGCCAATTCCCCTAGACAGGCAGAACACTTGATCTCCGGGTAGTCCCTTAGTTAGTAAACAAGGATGTGACACCCGTGATGATCAACTGCCATACGGTCTTATGTCTCCGACAGATCCTGAAAGATATGTCCAGACGCCGTCATCCGTGTCCTTCCTGAAGCCGACCGGCTAGCCACAGTGTATAACTGCTGAAGGCACGGGTTTCTCCCAATAAGGGACGTCCTCTAAGGAGCCGTGAAGTTACTCAACTTCTTTCATGCTTTGTATAAAGCGATAAACTCCGATTCCATCATGAATCGGCCGATACAAGTTTGCTTAGAGGATTTTCCAAGACCCACCATACACATTTGCTTGTGGCTTTGGTGTTTTTCAGATCTGATGTCCAGTTTGCATCACTGTGTTCTCCCAGAACCGCTGGACATCCAGAATACTATACTCCGTAGATAAGCGAATAACTCAGATATCGTCATATCCGACTTAAAGCCTTCTATTGATCATGTATTAAGATCATCAGTGAACCTTAGTTCAACTGATCTGTTCGTAGGATGATACCAGGTCGGTTGTAGTGTGTACAATACATTGAACTACACATGACCTGTGCATATCGCTCCTTGTCTATGGGTGCACCATGATTCCAATCAGTTCTATGATTCATATCCATTGGTGGATTCAACGAGACTGTCAACTATCGACCAGTCCGTTAGAAATTCCCCACGGCTCACGGCCCACGGCCCACGGCCCGTGGCCCGTGACCCGATAGCCTGAGAGCCCGGAACCGGAACCGGACGGGACGGGCGCGCGGCGCGCGTGGGCTTAGCCTTGAACCCAAGCACATCTAGGTCTTCCCTCCTTTAAACACATGTGATACCCCTTGGGGTCCCAAACCCTTTACCAATTAGAGACTTATATAGAGAGCAATTCTTCCTATTCCCACCGATGTGGTAGATTTGTCCCACACCACATTTCCATTCTCAAACACCTTACTTCGTGGACCAATATCTCTTTCATTTCTCAACGAAATTAGACGATTCTTGGCCCTACGGTCATCTACTCACTTCGTAGATCATGCATGTGTGAAGAGACAAGGTCTCCAACATGCGGAACACTAGTGTTTAATTCATCAAAGATGGGTGGATGCATCTCCCCGCCAAAGGCTAATTTCCAACACTAACTGTATATGTTTGTTTTACTGTTGGTGTAAGATTGGAACATGTAAATGAAGATGAATCTCTTTCAAGCTTTACAATCCTTACAAGTTTAGAAAGGGCAATGCTTTCGCTTTACATGTTCGCTACATTGTACAGATTTCAGGCACAAACTTTGTGCTGCATTTCATAAACTTTAGCATTTCAAAAGAAAATGGAATTTCATATACATCACTTGTTCTGGAGCATTTTGAACAATCAGGTATCACTGCAATAGTTGAGCTCTTCAGTGGAAAGAGAACAAATGCATTCATATTCAGAATATTTAGCTACTTTTTCTTTATATATTTGGAGGATAAGGTGTATTGGATGAGTCCCTTGGAAATTAATGGTCTTGTATGGTGCTCACTTGAGTGCATATTGTCTATAAGGTTGGTGACCCTTTGGTCAATGAAAATTTACTTACAAAAAACTACTCCTTCCATCCCAATTTATCTGAGAGATTTTCCATTTTGGGTCCTGAATGTTTGATACGCATCTACAAATAAACATGCTTGTATAAGTTTCACATCTTCCAGGAACTTAAATATATTTAACAATTCAATTTGAAATTTTGATGTGATTTTTCACCATCAAATCAACTTTTTAACTACTACTTTAGTAGTTTCATCTAGGCTGGTTAGTGGGCAGACCGGCCTGAGTCTGCCCCGAGCCCGCCCGGTCCCCGCACCGACCCGCCAAAAAAAAAAAAAAAAAAATAACTGGGGCGGGACTCGAACTCGGGACGGGACGATGTCTCGTTCCGCGAGACCCGAGCCCGCCCGAGGCCCGAGAGACCCGAGACCGCCCCGACCCCGCCCTTTTCCCCCCTTTGCAAAAATGGTCGTTGCCCCAACGACCATTTTAGATTATGGTCGTTGGCCAACGGCCATTTTAGGCCCCCCCTCCCCCCTCCCCCTACCCCTTAATATTTATTTTTAACCCATAAGTTATTATATTTACACTTTAACCCAATTTTTCAACTATAAATAACTCATTTTCTCTTCATCTTTCTCACAAATCTTCCTACAATCTCTTTAATTTCTCAATATATCTCTCTACAAGTCTACATTGTTTGCTAAATATTCAATTTTATTTATTCATTTGGGAATTGGTAGTGAAGTCGGCAACTAGCTTGAGGATCTTCCATCGAGCAAAATTTTAATTTTCAACCTCTCGATTACACGTCGACGTTACGTCGGCGTTTGGTACATTCGTTCCTTCATTAAATTATTATTGTCTGTTTATTTAGTTTAGATCACTTAATTTTATTGTCTTTAATTATTTATTTATTTATTATCATAATTAAAATGGAAGGATTAAAAGGTATGTTTAAGGGTAAGGGTAAGAGTGCTTCTTCTAGTAGGGGCAACCAGGGCAAGGGTACTTCTTCTAGTCATCTTATTCCTACACAGGATGATTTTGTTGATACTCAACATTTTCCTACAATACCATTAGATTTAGACCAGGAGCTATTTTCTGGAACTCAAGAAGACTTTACTTTATACGATGATCTAGATGATATACCCACTAATGTTGATGACAACACACCCACTAGTGCACCTTCAACTGAAATACCTCCTATTCCCCCTAGTATGAGACGAGGTCCAGCAAAACGACCATTAAAATCAGATGCATGGACATTTTTTGATAGGGACGTAGAGAATCAAGTAGCCATATGTAAAATTTGTAAAAATGTTTTAAAATTTAATACTGAAAAGGTCACGGTGGGACGGGGTTTAATTAGACACGTAGTAAGTGCTCATCCAGCTAGGTATGCCCAATACCAGGCTTCAAAACCGGGTGCAACGCCGCCTCCATCGGACAAGGTTCACATCGACATCGTCTCCTGACCAAGCATGTGGTCAAATTAACCCTATGACGGGGAATTGTAGGCTCTAAATACAATAAACATAGAGATAAGGAAGCAATATCAAAATTAGTTCTTGTGGAGGGTTTGCCTTTTTCATTTCCTTCATCTCAGGTTTTATAAATTCCAATAGAGATATATATAATCCTGCTTTTAATAATTTTCCTAGATCAACTGTTAAGAGAGATGTATTTAAATTCGCGCATGAATATCAACAATATTTACGTTTTTCATTATATCATTTTAATGGCAAAGTATCCATTACGTCTGATATAGGTCGTAGTACTAACGGCCATGATTATTTAACTGTAACTTGTCATTGGATAGATTATAAATGGTCTATGCAAAAACGTATTTTAGCGTATAGATATATAGATGATAGGCACACTGGTACTTTTATTGCAGAAAATATTTATCAAGTGTGCGATTATTACGGAATTACCGATAAAATTATGATTATTACCTTAGATAACGCTTCTAATAACAATTACGCAATTACAATTTTAAAAAATAGTTTAACTCCATCTTTTCCAGACCATTTTCATATAAAATGTGCGTGCCATATATATAACTTAATTGTAAAGGATGGTCTATCACTTTTTGAAGACATTCTTAGTAAAATACAATTTGCTATAAACTTTATTTTTAAAAGTAATAAAGTACAACGAAGAAAAGAATATAAAAAAATTTGTCATGTTTGTTGACTACCTTTTAGAAAAATTCCACAGGAAGAATCCACTAGGTGGAATTCTTTATACGAGCAACTACTTGTTGCTTATGACTATAAATTACCTATACTTTTATTTTTTAACTCTCATAATAAAAACCCACATGATATGATTTTAGATAGTGATTGGGAAAAAATTTCCGAACTTATTGTATTTTTAGAGAAATTTTTTCAAGCAACAAAAGAATTTTCCGGTATATATTATCCTACTATTTCAACTATGTTATTTTATATAACTCTAATATTTTTATTACGTAGTGAATATATGGAAAAACCAGCTTATAAGGCAGCTATTAAAAAAATGTTTCTCAAAATAAAAAAATATTTTATTCCTATTCCCTCTATTTATATTATTGGTTCTGTATTAAATCCTACTATTAAAATGACGGTACTAAATCACTAATTGAAACTATTTACGATTGTATAGAAGTACTACCACCTGCAAGTCCCAAAAATCTAAATCAACCACCACCTATTGAACAAACTAAAGAAGAAGTATTGTCTAGCGTAGAACACCAATGCAAAAATATATATAGATTTTATCAACAAGAAAATGCTAGTAACTTACCAGCTTCCATACCATCTTCTTCATCTTCAATACAACCTCACAAAGACATGCCGCTTTCTGGCTAGTATTGAAAGCCTCGTAAATAGAATGTGCGGTCGTACTCTACTACTAACCAAATTAGCGAGTTGGATATTTTTGTTTTGCAGGGTTCTGCATCGTATCAAGAAGTTATCAATGAAGATGGACATGAAGACTTGCTTGAAATAATGGAGGAATGAGAAGACCTTTCCGACACTTTCATTGATGGCTCGAGATGTTTTGAACATTCAAGCGTCGTCAAGCTGCGGAAAGCGCTTTTTCTGCAGGCATATATCAAATAGGAGACCACAGACACTCATTAGCCGGAGACAAATTTTGGAAATTGCGGTATTATTAGAGATTGGATACGAGCGAGCGGAGAAGGTGCGGTCAACCGGAGATCAACGAAGAAGATGATGAAAACTACAACGAAATCTTAACCGAAGGTAGTGGAAGCGACGTGGATCAATTTGACCAACAAATACCAATTCCAACCGAAGAACCACATTAAATCATCAAGCAATTAGAACAGGTTTTTTTGAGAATGTAATTTTTTTAATTGTAATTTTATTATGTAATTTGCAACTTTTGGACAACACCACAAAGTTGCAATTTAGATTTTAGACAATTGTATTTGTATTACAAAAAAATCATATGTCTATTAAATAATATAAGAGGCACAAAAACAGCATTGGGATGTTTTTATTACACTATCTTGTTTTGTTTATTGAGTTTTTTTTATACATATGTTAACTAAAAAAAAAAAATGAAAACCCGCCGTATCCCGCCCCAAGCCCGCCCCGACCCGAGCCCGACGGGATCGGGATCGGGACGGGACTTGCTCCAGTCCCGCCAGACCCGACCCCGAGAGAGCCCGCCAGACCCGACCCCGCCCCTTCTCCCGTCCCGCCCCGACCCCGACCCCGCCAGACCCGAGCCCGGCCCACTGGCCACTCCTAGTTTCATCTACTACTACAAGTATAATATGCAAGTCAAATTAACACGTCATAATCCATTTGCCCCGATCCCGCCCCGACCCCGCTATAAATTAAAAAAAATGGGTACTGGGAATCGAACCGGGACGGGACCTGGCTCGTCCCGCCCGGGCCCGACCCGCCACAGTTCCGCCAGCCTCGGTCCAGCCCGACCCCTCCCATTTGCACAAAATAACCGTTGCACCAACGACCATTTTATATTTTGGCCTTTGTGCAAGGACTCTTTTTGGCCTCCCCCCTCCCCCCTCCCCCTCCTCCTACCCCTTTAATATTTATTTTTAACCCATAAGTTATTATATTTACACTTTAACCCGATTTTCAACTATAAATACCTCATTTTCTCTTTATCTTTCTCACAAATATTCCTACAATGTCTCTAATCTCTCAATCTATCTCGCTACAAGTGTACATTATCTACTAAATATTTAATTTTATTTATTCATTTGGGAATTGGTAGTGAAGTTGGCAACTAGCTTGAGGATCTTCCATCGAGCAAAGTTTCAATTTTCAACCTCTCGATTACACGTTGACGTTACGTCGGCGTTTGGTACATTCGTACCATCACTAAATTATTATTGTTTCTTTATTTTATTTAGCGCACTTAATTTTATTTACTTTAATTATTTATTTATATAATTAAAATGGAAGGATTGAAATGTATGATTATGGGTAAGAGTAAGGGTCAGGCTTCTTCTAGTACGGGTAACAAGGGCAATGATACTTCTTCTAGTCATCCTATTCCTAGACAGGATGATTTGGTTGAAACTGAATATTTTCCTGAAATACCATTAGATTTAGACGCTGAGATATTTTCTGGAACTCAACAAGACTTTAATTTAGATTTAGAAGATGATCTAGATGACACACCCACTAATGTAAATGACACACCCACTAGTGCACCTCCAATTGGAACGCCTCATATTCCCCCTAGTATGAAACGAGGCCCAACAAAATAAAAATTAAAATCGGATGCATGGAAATTTTTTGATAGGGACGAAGAGAATCGAGTAGTTAGATGTCTAATTTGTAAAAAATGTTTATAAATTTAAAATGAGAAAAGGTCAGGGTGGGGCGGGAGGTTTATTGAGACACGTACAAGGTTTTCACAAATCTAGGTGGGCCCAATACCTGGTTGAAAAATTGGGTGCGCCAATGCCCTCTCAGTCGGGACAAGGTTCACATACTGTCTCGGACCAAGTATAGGGTCAAATTAACCCTATGACGGGGGGAATTGTAGGCCCTAAATACGATAAACATAGAGATAAGGAAGCAATAGCAAAATTAGTTGATGTGGAGGGTTTGCCTTTTTCATTTCCTTCATCTCCTGGTTTTATTCATTATATTAGAGATAAGTATAATCATGCTTTTAACGGTTTTCCTAGATCAACTGTTAGGAGAGATGTATTTAAATTTGCACATGAATATCAACAGTATTTACGTTATTCCTTATATCATTTTTCAGGTAAAATATCTATCACGTCCGATATAGGCCGTAGTGCTAACATTCATGATTATTTAACGGTAACATGTCATTGGATTGATTATAATGGACTATGCAAAAATGTATTTTAGCGTATAGATATCTAGATGATAGGCACACTGGTACTTTTATTTCAGAAAATATTCATTCAGTTTGCGATTATTATGGCATAACTGATAAAATTATGACTATTACATTGGATAACGCTTCTTCTAATAATTATGCTATTAGACTTTTAAAAGATCTTTTAACTCCATCTTTTCCAAATTATTTTCATATAAAATGTGTATACCATATTTATAATTTAGTTGTAAAGGATGGTCTAACACTTTTTGCAGACATTCTTAATAAAATACAATTTGCTATAAACTTTATTTTTAGAAGTAATAGAATACAACGAAAAAAAGAATATAAAAAAACTTGTCACGATTGCGGAATACCTTATAGAAAAATTCCCGAAGAAGTAGCCACTAGGTGGAATTATTTATACGAGCAACTACTTGTTGTTTATGATGATAGAAGACCTATAACTTTATTTTTTAACGCCCATAATCAAAATCCAAATGATATGGTTGTGGGTAATAATTGGAAATTTTTTTCAGAACTTATTGTATTTCTAGTACTTCCACCTCCAACTCCAAAAAATCATAATGACCCACCACCTATTGAACAAACTAAAGAAGAAGTGTTATCTAGAATACAAGATGAATGCAAAAAAGTATATAGGCATTACAAACTAGAAAGTGCTAGCAACAAACCGGCTTCCATACCATATTCTTCTTCTTCTTCAACACAACCTAAAAAAAGACATGTTGTTTCTGCGGCTAGTATTGAAAGCCTTAGAAATAGAATGTATAGTGGTAACACTACTAACCAAGTTAGCGAGTTTGATGTTTTTGTTTTGCAAGGTATTGTACCGTACCAAACAGTTCTCAATGAAAAAGAACGTGAAGACTTGCTGAAATATTGGAGGGAGAATGAGAAGACATTTCCGACACTGTCAAAGATGGCCCGAGATGTGTTAAATATTCAAGTGTCATCAACAACATCTGAAAGCGTTTTTTTGGCCGGCAGATTTCAAATATAAGAGCACAAACACTCATTAGCGGGAGACAGCTTGGAGATTGCAGTATTATTCAGAGATTGGATACGAGCGGAGCAGAGAAGGTGCAGTCAATCAGAGATCAATGAAGAAAAAGACGGAAACTACAACAAAATCTTATCCGACGGAGGTGGAAGCGACGTCGAACAATTTCACCAACAAATACCAATTCCAACCGAAGAACCACAAGAAATTATAAAGAAACTAGAAAATGTGTTTTTAAATATGTAATTTTTTAATTGCAATTTATTATGTTATTTATAACTTTCAACACCACAAAGATGCAATTTTGACAATTGTATTACAAAAAAAATTATATTTCTATTAATTAATATAAGAGGCACAAAAACAACATTGGAATGTTTTTATTACACTATCTTGTTTATATGTTTTTTTTAAAAAAATTAAGTGCAAAAAAAAATTGGAAAAACCCGATCCCGTCCCGCCCCGACCCTATAATATCGGTCTCTTTTTCCGACGGGACCGGGATGGGACATTGAAAAAACCCGCTAGTCCAGCCTGGTATCGATCCCGCCCTACCCCAGTCCCGTCAGGTCCTGTCCTGCCGAGCCCCGCCCCAGACCCGTCCCGTTGGCCACCCCTAGTCACCCTCACTGACTTGCACCCACTGCCAAACCCAACCACCGACACCGCACAAATATCAATACCAAACCAGAATGAAATCCCTACCCCATATATCCCTGTCCCCTCGCACCATATGGAAACTCGTGCCCAACACGGGATTTTCAAACCCAAAGTCCAATTTAACCTATCAATACAAACCATATCCCCAATTCCTAAAAACCCAAAATTGGCCAAACTAGATCCAAATTAGAATGGAGCCATGTGTGAGGAATTTAATGCCTTAACAAAACAACACACTTGGGATTTAGTTCCTAGACCGGAGGGGGTGAATGTGATCCGATGCATGTGGCTTTATCGCCACAAAATACAGAGACAATGGTGACCTTGAGAGATATAAGGCAAGACTTGTGGCTAATGACACAAATCAGTAGAAGGGTATTGATTGTGGTGAGACTTTCAATCCGGTTGTTAAACCGTCTACCATTCGCACAGTTCTAAGTATTGCTATGGGTAAGCACTGGCCGATCCATCAGGTTGATGTCAAGAATGCGTTTCTACACGGGGATTTGAAAGAAATTATTTATATGCACCAGCCGCTTGGTTTTGTCTATCCGGCAGCCTCTCAGTATGTATGCCGTCTTTGTAAGTCAATCTATGGTTTGAAATAGGTTCCTCGAGCGTGGAATGATCGTTTTTCATGGTACATTATGCATATTGGGTTCGTATGCAGCAAATGTGATAATTTTCTATTTATTTTTCACCGAGGTTGTAGCATTGCTTATTTATTGTTATATGTGGATGACATTGTGCTCACTGCTTCTTCTGATTTACTGAAAAATGAGATCATTGCTTTACTTAAAATCGAATTTGCTATGATTGACATGGGGAAGTTTATCTATTTTTTGGGATTTCAGTGACTAGATCTGCAGATACTATTTTTATTTGTCAGCGTAAGTATGCAGAGGAGATTGTGTACATGGCTAAAATGGCAAATTGCAAGATCATGTCTACTCCAGTTGACTCTAAATCAAAGGTTAGTGTTGTTGATGGTGATCCAGTGTCCGATCTCACTCTCTTCAGAAGTCTTGCAGGTGCACTACATTACCTTACTTTCACTAGGCTTGATATTGCTTATGCTGTTCAGTAGGTATGCTTATTCATGCATGCCCAGGGAGCTCCATTTTACTGCCCTTAAGCGTATCATTCGATACGTTAAGGACACACTTGATTATAGATTGCACCTATACCCCTCATCACCGACCAGGTTGTTGTCATATATGGATGCTGGTTGGGCAGGCTGTCCGGACATGCGACGCTCCACCTCAGGCTATTGTGTGTTCTTAGGGGATAATCTCATTTCTTGGTTTGCCAAGAGAATGCCACATTATCCCATTCGAGTGCAGAAACAGAGTACAAATGAGTTGCTAATGTTGTTGCTGAGATCTGTTGGCTCCGAAACCTTCTTTTGGAGCTTCAGTGTCCATTGCGTAAGACGTCTTTGGTTTATTGTGATAACATATCTGCCATATATCTATCTCATAATTCGGTTCAGCATCAGTGAACCAAGCATATTGAGATGGATATCCACTTTGTTCGTGAGAAGGTTGCTCTCGGTCATGTCAAGGTAATGCATGTGCCTTCTTCATATCAGTATGCATATATATTCACAAAAGACCTTCCTAGACAACTCTTTCTCGACTTCAGATCCAGTCTTAGCGTCCGACCTCCTCTCGCTCAGACTGATGGGGTGTATTAACGTGTGTACAATTATAAATATTTAGCCATATTTAGTCTTGTGTAATTATGATAGATATAGGTTCTCTGTTGTATAAAGATTCCACATTGTACACCCTATATATACTTTGTATTAATGAGAAAGACTCTTCAAGGGAGATTAATACAATTCTACACTTTGAGTAACTCAATTTTAAGATTAAATTATAATAAGCTTGAATTATCTAAGGGCTCGTTTTGTTTTAAAATACAATATGTGAATATGACAAATATGCCCTTAATTAGTAATACACTCCTTTGTTTAATTAATTTTATAAACATTAAAAAGAATTCCTTTAAAATGAAAGCTAATTATCTTTTAGTTAAAAGTTTAATGCAAAAAGGTGCAAGGTGACCTAAGAGACGCAGCACTACATGCTCGTCATTATAGCGTCCAACCTCCTCCATTCTTCTTTCCGAAGGAGAAAAAACCCAAAGAAATGATCATTTGGCAGTACGATTTATGGTCCTTCCAAATCGTATGAAATACTTACTACAAATAAAGAGCAAATAATAGATAATTTGCAAGAAACTCATACTCGTTGACGTAGACTAGAGTAATTGCTTTTTATATAGTTCAATGTAACACATTATTGGATATATAAAATGGCTTATTTAATTTCACGCAGATCTTTATAGAAAATTCATCAAAGTCTTGATGCACGTGGAGTACGTAGGTTATGCTTGTACTACAGTTAATTCAGCGGCATTGGATTGGATAATCTGCTTTGGGTATCCTCTTCCTTCTTCCCATATTTGAGGAATGACTTCTCTTATGCTGTGTATGCTCCTCAAGGCATGATCTGCCCCTGCCACCATTGTTGAGGTACCCACCTGCACCAACATGTATAGTCTCGTCAATACATCATTTTATGTTACTTACTGATGGAATAACATTTTAATATTAAATATATTATTCATTTCTCATATATGTTAGTGGCCATGAAAGCTAGTAAATGGTTATAACTCTCACAAGTCCACTAGGGAAGAGTAATTGTGAAGACTAGCGTAGAAGTTACTAACTTTTTTTTATGGAAGTCGAGACCCCTCCATGACGTAGAATATATTATTCACCAACACTTACCTCACATATGTTTCCTAAGTATAAAAGAGTTGAATACTAGTGTATATAATGGAAAAACTAGATGACCAACAGAAATTAGAAGGAGGAGCTTACAATAACCGTATGCAGTCCAGCTTCCTTACCGCTTGCTATGTTCCGAGCGCTGTCATCGAAAAACATCTGAAAAGGGAGAGGATATATCACGAAGAAATTGATAATGGACACGTGCATGGTAAAAAATTTTGAAAAATATTTTCTTTGGAAAAATAAGTTCCTAAAAAATGAGAAAAATGCCTTCGCTAATGAAAGTAGGAAAAATAAGTCTCACAAGTGGCATTCAATCGACTACTTCACCACCCACCCACACACCTCCCAACCAACTCCCACCACCCTATGCCCACCCCCTCCCCCAAATTTTTTTTGGTTCTTTAAAGAAGTTCTAATTTTAAGTGCCTACGAAGGTGGTGGAGGTGGGATTTGGTGAGGTGGGTGGTGTAGGGTGGGTCTGGGTGTAGGGTGGTGGGGTTGCATGGGGCTTGGTGAGTATTTACCGAAAAATATTTTTACTAACCAACCGAACATGAGAAAATTAAGAAATTCACTTGTTTTCCAAAAAAACATTTTTCTCCGTATCGAACACACCCTTAATTACATGTATACAATTATACCTTTGTTCCATTTTGACATTATCACTATTTAATTTGGAGAGTCAAATAATTTTTTTTGATCATCATGTTTTTTTAGATCGACCCTTCCCGGACCCCGTGCATAGCGGGAGCTTAGTGCACCGGGCCGCCCTTTTCATGTTTCTTTAGATACTTCTTTAGTATTTTAAATTATTAACTAGTGAACTTATTGTACTTTTATATAATTTTTAAATATGTGAATCTTATTTAAAAATAAACTTGAAGATTTCAAATCACGCCGAAAATTAGTCCATTTGATCCTCGTACTTCGAACCGTGTTACATTAAGTGAAACAATGGAGTAATATTTAACCTATATACACAAAATCAATTTTAGATATTTTAGTATATTAGCGAATATTCTTAGAATATTCACAGTATATTTTGTAATTATGATAGGTGTATATTTAAGGTAACTTATGATTCTTATTGTATTAGGAATCAACCTCTGTACAACTATATATATATATTGTGATTAATGAAAGGAATCCCTAAGGGAGATTATTCCAAACTTACATGGTATCAAGAGCCAAACCCTAATCCCTACTCTTCTCCTCCCACAAGTCGCCGACCACCATTATATATTTTTCTCTCTCTTCTTCTCGGTCGATGGCAACCAGAGCCACCATGTCTCGTCCCACTTCCCCTACTAATTCTGGTTCTTCCACTGGTACTTTTGACACCCCCCCTCAACGTTCATCGTCTTCTTTTCATCCGACATTCATCGTTACCAACATCAAAAATTTTATCCCTATAATTTTGACCAAGAAGACTGTCAATAT
Source organism: Anisodus acutangulus (assembly GCA_029783415.1). Lineage (NCBI taxonomy): Eukaryota > Viridiplantae > Streptophyta > Magnoliopsida > Solanales > Solanaceae > Anisodus > Anisodus acutangulus. The sequence continues at coordinate 37,691,779 of CM056489.1, forward strand.
TTCATGTGGATAGAACTGTTCTATATTCATGCATGTGCGTACAATGTGCTAGACCATATTGATGATTATGTTCCTCGTCCCACCATGTTGCAGACTCGACATGGCGTCACCTTGACGCCATCGTCAAACAATGAATATACAACACCATCTCAAAAGATTTGTTATGTACTATCATGAAAACAGGTGCTACGACACGTGAACTCTGGGTACGGTTAGAAGAAATTTTTCAAGATAATAAAAATACTCTGGCCGTGTATTTGGAAGAGCAGTTCAAAAATACGCGTCTCGAGAATTTTACCAACATGTCCGAATATTGTAAACAACTGAAACTCATAGCCGACCAACTTTCCAACGTAGGGACATCTGTTTCAAAAATCAAGATGGTACTTCAACTAGTTGTTGGTTTATCGAAAGGTGAATATGATACACTTGTGACAATGATTCAACATGCCGACCCACTACTAAGTTTCAACAAGGCGCGTTCACAACTTTTGTTGGAAGAAATCCGACGTGCTAAACAAGAGGAGAACAATCAAAAGGCATTAGCCGTTGACAGCATGGCACCACCGGCGGCCGGCACCACCGGCGCCAGACCACCACCACCAGTAGTCCCGCGACGGAGGACGTGTCGGTCATAACAACAAAGGGAAGGGCCGCGGCAAGGGCCAAAGAAACCAGCAGTCAGGCCCAACCCCTACTCCCTATTTTCAGTGGGCTGTGAAGCCATCATTGCCTCGCCTGCATGCCCCTACCCAACATTAGGGGCCCAGTTCCAACAAGCTTGGTCACCAGGTATCTTAGGCTACTCCCCAGCCAACAGGCAGGCCCACCAGCCCACACAGCAGGCCCACTTGGTCTCGGCCCCTCAGCATCCGCAAACCAGCAGCCTGGCCCCCACTGATTTGGGCCAGGCCTTTAACGCCTTGAACATTCAACAACCCGATGATAATTGGTACATGGACACCGGAGCCACATCTCATCTCACCCGGTCGTCAGGTAACTTATCTCCAATGCTTCGGTTAAAGTGTCCTCAATTTATTACAGTTGGCAATGGTCACTGCATTCCAATTGAAGGTTACGGTAACACGCATACCAAACATCCCCACCCGCCTTTCTCCCTAAATCATGTCCTTTACACCCCTAACATTATTAAAAACTTAATCTCTATTAGAAAATTCACTCGCAATAATTATGTGTCTATCGAATTTGACCCTTTTGGTTTTTCTGTGAAGGATCTCAATACGGAAAAAATTCTTACGCGCTGCAATAGTGTGGGAGACCTTTACCCCTTAACTCAATCTTCTGCTGTCAGACCACACCCACATATCTCCCTTGCTGCAATCTCTCAGTCAACTTGGCATAACAGACTTGGACACCCAGAAGCACATGTTTTTAATTTTCTTAGGATTAATCAGCGTATTCAATGTAATAATGTGAACCTTGCCCAAAACTGTTTTTCTTGCCCGCTTGGCAAGCATACTCGTATTCCGTTAAAATCTTCCACGAGTAATATTTTTTCTCTATTTGATATTATTCATGTTGATTTGTGGACATCTCCTATTGTTAGCTCTTTAGGTCACTTATTTTATCTAGTTCTATTAGATGATTTTTCTCATTTTATATGGATTTACCCTTTAAAATTCAAATCCGAAGTGTTTTGCCAAGTTTCTAGAGTTTCAAAAATTCATTACAACTCAATTTGAAGAACCCATAAAATATTTTCAATGTGATAACAGACGTGAATTTAATAATTCGGCCTTTCACAATTTTTGTTCCAATCAAGGTATGGTTTTTCACTTCTCATGTCCCCACACTTCGCCTCAAAATGGAAAGGCTGAATGAATTATATGTAGTTACGTATCATCAATAACATGGTCCGCACTCTCCTGTTTCATGCCTGTTTTCCACCCTATTTCTGGGTCTATGTTGTTAAAATGGTAGAATCCTTTCTTAATATTTTACCCACTAACACTCTCCAAAATAAGACCCCACCGATATTTTATACCGTAGGATCCCGTCCTATGACCAACTCAGAATTTTCGGTTGCCTATGCTACCCCAATCTAGCCTCCATTGCCCCTCACAAATTAGCACCACGAACTACGCCCTGTGTCTTCATTGATTTCGCATCTAATCATAGGGGTTACCTGTGCTATGACCTGTCCACTCGTAAAATCATTATCTCCCGCCACGTCACATTTGACGAGACATGTTTTCCATTTTTGAATCTTCAGAAATTTCAAACCACGGACTACACATTTCTCGATGAGACAGATCTGTCCCCGCCAGTCAAAACACTGTTCCAACTTCAGTCCATTGTTCGCCGTTGTCGGCTCCGATGGTCTCATCTCCACCAGTGACCATCATCGACGACGTCCTTGTACCACAGAGGTCCCCATCACCCATTCCCACGGTCGATCCACCACCAAATCACCACCAAACACCCGAGAGGTTGTCCAGAAACCCTCTAGCCAACACATCGCCGATCTACACTCATCTCGGTAACCTACAACCACTACAAACACCTAAACTGCCAAGCTCCACCACCTCGCCACACAACCCACCAACACCGACAACTAACCAATACCCCAACCAGTCTCCTCAACCCCTCATCACCGGCGACACCCACAATCCAAAATCGAATTCTGACTCGGAAACCCAACAGCCACTGACCACACCCAATACAAACCATACACCACTGCCTACCCATCGTATGGAAACTCATGCTCAACACGAAATTTTCAAACCCAAGGTTCACTTTAACCTCTCCACACAAACCATATCACCTATTCCAAAAAATCCAAAACTAGCCAAACTGGACCCTAATTGGAATGCGGCCATGTGCGAGGAATTTAATGCTTTAACAAAGAAGAACACTTGAGATTTGGTACCTAGATCGGACGGCGTGAATGTTATCCGGTGCATGTGGCTATTTCATCACAAGTTCAGAGACAATGGTGACGTGGAGCGGTATAAGGCAAGACTGGTTGCTAATGGCACTAATCAGCAGGAGGAAATTGATTGTGGTGAGACATTTAGTCCGGTTGTTAAACCGGCTACTATTCGTACTGTTCTCAGTATTGCTATAGGCAAGCATTGGCCGATTCATCAGCTTGATGTCAAGAATGCATTTCTTCATGGGGATTTAAAAGAAAATGTGTACATGCATCATCCACCTGGTTTTGTTCATCCTGCAGTCCCTCAGTATATATGTCATCTCAGGAAGTCCATATATGGCTTGAAACAGGCACCTCGCGCTTGGTATGATCGCTTTGCCAGGTATATTATGTAGATCAGGTTTATATGTAGCAGGTGTGATAAGTCTCTCTTCATTTTTTCATCGAGGTAGCAACACTTATATGTGGATGACATTGTTCTTACTGCATCATCTGAGGGTTTGAAGAATGAAATCATTGCTCTACTCAAAACTGAATTTGCTATGACTGATTTGGGCAAGCTGAGTTATTTCTTAGGTATATCCGTGACCAGATCTGCAGCTACTATGTTCCCAAGTCAGCGTAAATATGCGGAAGAGATAATGTACAGGGCTAAGATGGCAAATTGTAAAATTATGCCAACTCTGGTTGACTCGAAATCCAAGCTTAGTGCCACTGATGGTGTGCCAGTTTCTGATCCCACCCTATATCGGAGTCTTGCAGGTGCCCTTCAATATCTTACATTCACTAGGCCTGATATTGCATATGCCGTTCAACAGATGTGTTTGTTTATGCACGCCCCACGAGAATCCCACTTTGCTTCCCTCAAGCGTATTATCAGATACATTAAGGGTACATTTGACTTTGGTTTGCATCTCTACCCCTCTGCACCGACCAAGTTGCTCTCTTACACGGATGCATATTGGGCAGGGTGCCGGGACACACGTCGCTCCACCTCGGGGTACTGTGTATTTCTAGGGGATAATCTTATTTCATGGTCCGCTAAGCGGCAAGCCACACTATCCCGTTCGAGTGCTGAAGTAGAGTATCGAGGAGTTGCTGATGTAGTTGTTGAGATCTGTTGGCTCCAAAATCTTCTTTTGGAGCTCTAGTGTCCACTGCGAAAGGCGTCTATAGTCTACTGTGACAACATATCTGTCATCTATCTATCTCACAATCCGGTCCAAAATCAGCGAACCAAACATATCGAGATGGATATTCACTTTGTACGTGAGAATGTCGCTCTTGGTCAGGTCAAAATATTGCATGTGCCTTTCTCCTATCAGTATGCAGATATTTTCACAAAGGGACTACCGAGACAACTATTCACCGACTTCAGATCCAGCCTTAGCGTCCGGCCTCCTCCCGCTCCGACTGGGGGGGAGTATTAGCGAATATTCTTCGAATATTCACAGTATATTTTGTAATTATGATAGATATATATTTAAGGTAACTTAGGATTCTTATTGTATTAGGAATCAACCTCTGTACAACTATACATATATATTGTGATTAATGAAAGGAATCCCTAAGAGAGATTATTCCAAACTTACATAGTAGGCTCACATGGAAGCTAAGGTAATTAATAAGTAGAGAGATGAGAAGAGTATATTACGTACAGTTTTGTGTGGATCAAGGTTTGCAATCCGAATAGCAACCTCCATTGCTTTCACGGAAGGCTTGCATAAAATACGACGACTAGCAGCCTCATCAGTATCTTCTAAGGGAGGATTGAGAGTTTCGAAGCATATAATACCTTCAAAACAATCTCCCAGCCCCAACTTATTCAGTACTCGAATTGCATGCGCCTTATCCCCGTTTGTGAATATCTGTACCCGGCCCACCAAACACCAATCAATTATAAGTGATAATTTTTTTATTTCTCTTAAATTGCTATCACCTTTATAATTATAGACTATAGAGCTAGCCGTTGAGAAGCTAGAAATTTCGCTAAAAGTGTTAAAAAGATATATTTAAGAATTAGGATTACTTACTATTTTGCGCTGTGGCATGGAAAGGAGGAGGTTCCTCAGCAGTGGATCAGGTTTCAGCACCTCGTATGGCAATCTCCCATGCACAAATTCATGAAACTTGTCGTTGTCAAATTCGTACCCAAGCACCTGTTACCATGGGTGAAAGTAAGTAACTTGTAGTTTATGTTATATATATACTGTATATTGTCAAATCGGGCACGAAGATTAAAAAAGAAAAATTAGTGGTCTTAAATATGCAGTCATGGTGCATTTGTATGACCATAAAATCATGCGGACAAAATGATAAGTTAATCCATTAATTTAAAGGCAAGATTTTTCAAATACAGGAATGTTTCATTTATAGAGCCAAAATAGTAGTAGTATATAATTTACCTTCAAGCCTGCCATTGTTGTGCCGTACTCCCTATATAGTTCCAAGCACATCTTTGGTACTTCAGTTTCTTCGATATTCAAGTAATGCAACATATACTCTAGAATGGAATATGTTAATTACTTTGCCAACAATTATTATAATTCCTCGATCATGAAATTTTGTTGGTTATTTACTTGACATGACAATATAAACTCTAGTACCTTCTATATTTTTACGACAAGCTAGGTTGACACCTGAGCTAAGAGGATACAAAGTGTCATCCATATCTGGGGAAAAAAATTACATTTTAGCTAAGAAAATCATTCTTCAGCGATAATGTTTAAGGATAATTAAACGAAGAAATGAAATTTATACCGTTGTCTTTTAAGTTGCAAAAATGCAACATATATACATTAATGTAACCAAATAATAGCTGGACAAATTAAACATACCAAACAGCATGCACTCATACTTAAGACTGTCAGACCTTGCTATGGTTTCCATTCTCAACAGTAGACTAACTAGCTTTTACCTGCGCAAATATTTTCAGTCGTCAGCATGATCATATATTTAAACTGAAATCGTATAATGTCTCTTAATTAAGAAATTTATGCTTTACTTGAAACCTTTTCCTATAGTTGGGACGGAGAATCAGGATAATCAAACGTATATTTTAAATAACTTAATATTGGTTTAATATTTTATTTACCAAGACAATGAATTAGTTCTTAAATTTGTTTCAATTGCATGACGCTGAAGTTTTTAAATTCTGATATGACTAGGTCATGTTTAAGTCTAGCTATGCAATTTCCCTAAAAAAATTGTATTACTACTTACTGTTTTATATCACTCAGTTTTGTGACGCAGTCCAAAGATGTGCCTTTTGGACAAAAGTACGTGTATGATGGACAATGCTTTCATAGTCAATTTAACAAAGAAATTTTAGTTAAAAGAAATACAGAGATCAGAATAACATTTAACAATGCATTGCCAATCCAAAAGTGCTGGTCGGTAAGAAAATAAAGAGTTTGAGGAAGAAGCTACTATATATCACTAAGAATTGTTAAAAGAAACCTTCAATACACGAACATATACTTTGCTGAAACAAAAAAGAATAAAGGGTAAAAATTTAATTACGTTTCCACAGTAACTATATATAAATCTAGTCCGCTTATAGAATAGTAGTAACTAAATACTCACAAGAAATCCTGGAATTTAGTAAGTGCGTAGTGATAAATGCTAAACTTTTTTTTATAGGTTCACCCTTTTCCATCATATTTTATAGACATGTGCATATTATTATTTTTTATAGATTGTTCAAGAAAACTTAAAGAAAAAGAAAACAAAAGATGTTTGGTAATACAAAGTGGGTTAGTTAAGTTGAGAGATCAAAATACGTCACCCTGGAGAGTCCTGGACATAAATATATTAGTACTAGCAAATCAAGAAAAAATAGTAAGTGCGCATAATTTCAAAACAACTTTTTATAGGTTCACTCTTTTACATGTTTTATAAACCATGTGCATATTATGTACTAGTTTTTTTTTTTTATAGATTGTTCAAGAAAAAAGTAACAAAAGATGTTCGATAATACAAAGTGGGTTAGTTAAGTGGAGAAATCAAAGTACGTCACCCTAGAGTCCTGGACAGGTGGATATAAATATTATAGTAACGAATCAAGAAAAAGTAACCGTCCATTACAAAAGTGATAAAGCACAATACAAACTAAAGCAATTATGTAAACGAACGCTAAACAGCTATGAATTGTTGCTCTGCTGGAACACTAAATATCTCTCAACTCACCCACACGCCAAGAAAATATAGAATTGACAACAAAATTTTAATAACAATAAATATATTATTACCAAAAACGTAAATTATAACAAAAATTTAATATATTATTGCTAAAAAACATAAATGGCAATAAAAAATAACTTGTTGTTTCGCATGGGAGGTTATTACAACAACATGCAACAACTTTTATTATTGCGAAAAATACTTTTGACAACAACATCCAACATATAACAACAAAAAAGTTGTTAACAAATGTCTTTCTTCTTGTAGTGACATAGAAGTATCCTATTAACTATTAACCTTTTCTTAAGTTCTAACAAATATAGAATGACACTCCATGGCGGTGTGACGGAGCTAAGATTTCAAAAATAAACACATGAAGAAGTCAAGAGGCCGATTTAAGATATAATACCTAAGATAAAATTGACCTATCTTTATAATATAATTTTTCCGAAAAAGCGGTATCAATTGACTCCCCTCGGACAAGGGTAGTTCCACCACTGATCAACGGTGCTCTAGTGTGTTACTCGTTTGTTTCTATTTTATGTGGTCCTATTTTTTTTATATGTTTAAAAAATAATGACATGTTGACATATTCGAAAATAATTTAATTTTAAACTCTTAAAATTATTAGCGATATTATTTTATAAGCACAAAAATATCATGTCTGGCTTAAAGAAACAATCTCTAAAAATATTCATTTCTTTCTTATAATTAAACTATGCGCCACTCAAACAGTACAAACATAAAATGATAAAGAAGTGTTTGCCAAAGAAAATGCAAGCTAAATATAAGCTGTGAGCTTTGATTTAATTACCTAGCTGATGAAAATCTTGAAGGAAAGAAGCTAGCTCGACAGAATTTCCTGCAATTAGAGGACAAAAATTACGTATGATGCAGGGATATATTTGGCTTGATTGAATGATGACTATTTGATGGAGAATTGTAGCTAATTTATAGTAGATCATTATTTGCTTTTATGAAGATGGGGTACCTAACTCCCTAAGTAGGAATAATTAGAATGGGGAATATTAGGTAAACCCCCACTAGTGTGCCACTCGAACTTCTTTGTAGCCTTTTTTCTCCACTCCCACAACGATCACTAATAGGCACTAGCTAGTTGCCTATTCGTCATACGTAAATAAAGAAGAGAGCATGCAAGAATTGTTTACACTATTTGTAGTAATTTACACCTAATTGAAAACGATTTGACTTTAGATAGCACGTACTCTGCCTCAATCCTATTGGACGAATCTTGCATCTTTGCTACGTTGTTCCAACGTCTTTTCTTTTTTGGTTTTAACCATGTATTCTCGAAATTCACTAGCTCCGGCTAATTCAGATTTGTGTTAGGTAAACTCAACGAGAAGGTAAAATGTTCCATGCTAAGAAGTTCTCATTTCTTAGTACTTGAACTCGAAATCTTTACGTAGAAAAGGAGGGATAATAACCATCACACCACACCCCTAGATGATTTTGGCTCATTTTTTTGTTATGAATGGTACTATCAGAACCGGATTCAGAATTTTGAATTTATGAATTCTGAATTCTAAAAAAGACAACTCACTGAATTCTGAATAAATTATTTATATATATTAAATAAATTTATTAACACATACAAGTCTTGATCAAAATTATTAAATTTTGCCGAATCCGTAACTAAAACACTACCTTCACCCCAGGATATATATTATGCTCGTAAAACTAGCATCGGGAACTCAGTTTATTCTCTTTACTCATAGTTAACCAGATAAGCTTCTCGTTTAGCAGTTGGGGAGGTATATCTCCGCCGGTCCTAAAGGTATACTTTATTAAGCTCTTTAGAACATTAGATAAGTATATACTAAGAATAATCGATGGATATATCATTTTTCAGATCACGAGTACACATTCCTTATTCTCGTCGATGCTGAATATTTATTGGCAGTCCCGGGGTACAAAGGAATTGATAGAATATTTGTAAATATGGTATAATCTTTAATTATCTTTTGTATATGATAGGTGTATAATTAGTTATTTACTACATTACTTCTAGCCTAGGATAATGCTTGTAAGATGAGTATATTACTAACCTCTTTGGAAGGGAATAGAGCGCAAATCAAATTCTTTCATGGTATCAGATTTTAGGGTAGCTTTTCTCTCCTCCACACCTTCCGTCGTGCCCTAGGTGTTGCTCTGCCGTCACATTCTCTCCCTTCATCTCCTCTGTCCCGTCAGCCATGTCTGACTCGAAATCAAATTTTCATCCAGCCCTTGCTGTTTCAAACAACAAGTCCCATATCTCCATCACTCTTGAGATGGAGAACGTCCATTACGCGACATGGGCGGAGCTCTTCAAAATTCATTGTAGGTCACACCGGGTTATCCATCACATAATTCCACCGAAAAAGGGCAAGGAGAAGGTGCCGACAACCGAGGATGAAAATGAATTATGGTTGACCCTCGATGCAACGGTTCTCCAGTGGATTTATGCCACAATTTCGAGTGACTTGTTGCATACAATTATTGAACCCGACTCCACGGTAATGGAGGCTTGGGATCGATTACGTGACATATTCCAGGATAATAAAAATTCTCGTACCGTCACACTTGAGCAAGAATTCTCTACCACTGACAATGACGGATTTTCCCAATGCATCTGCATATTGTCAAAGGCTCAAGGTTTTGTTGGATCAACTCAAGAACGTCGGAGCGCCGGTGACTAACATCCGACTCGTTTTACAAATGGTTGTGGGCCTCACTGACGCGTATTGTGGTGTTGGTACACTCATCCGCCAAAGCAACCCTCTTCTACCCTTTTACATAGCCCGTTCTATGCAAATAATAGAAGAAATGAGTTTTGCCAAAAAGACAGCCACAGTTTCTAATTTTGCCATGATCGCTGCTCCGTATAAGGAGTCCAATGACAACTCTTCACAATTTGAAAATACGCCGCCAAACCGTGGTCAAAAGGGACGAAATAATAACAATGGTGGTAAAAACCGCGACGGTGGTGGCAACCGGAGTGACGGAGGTAGCGACAGCGAACATCACCGCTCCAACCAAGCATGGCAGTCGCATGCCCAATGGGAGGTGGTCCGCCATAATGGCCTTAGCAGTAGCCTTGGGCTGTCCCCCCGCGCCCTTTTCCTTCGGCATCTTGGCCAGGACCAGTCCGAGAAATGGCCCACAACAACAAGCCAATATCCTTGGGCACACCCTCAACAACAGCATGCCCATTCTACAATAGCCACACCAACCGACATCGAGGCCGCAATGCACACTTTTGGGCTCAATCCACCCGATGCAAACTGGTACATGAACACCGAAGCAACGTCGCATATGACGTCCTCACAAGGTAATCTCTCATCCTATTTTAATTTGAGCAATAATCGTGGTATAATTATCAGAAATAGTCATTCAATTCCAATTCGTGGTTATGGTAATACAAGTTTGTCCTCCCCGAACCCACCTTTAACCTTAAAAAATGTCCTTCATGCTCCTCAATTGATTAAAAACTTGATTTCGGTTAGAAAATTTACCACTGACAACTCAGTTTCTGTTGAATTTGATCCTTTTGGGTTTTCCGTGAAGGATTTTCAAACTGGGATGCGGCTAATGAGATGTGATAGTTGGGGAGAGCTATATCCAATCACCACTACCACCACACATCGAGCCAAATTACCATCAACTTTTGCATCTTTAGCACCTTCTTTATGGCATGAACGTTTGGGTCATCCGAGAGTACATGTTTTTACCTCCCTTAAACTAAATAAATTTATTGTGTAGTAGAACTCGAAATTCTCATGTTTGTCGCTCATGTCCTCTTGGAAAACATGTTAAATTGCTTTTCATTGCTTCTAATTCATGCACTGTTATGCCTTTTGATATTATCCATAGTGATATTTGGACATCTCCCGTTTTGAGCTCTTCGGGCCATCGATATTATCTTATTTTGTTGGATGATTACTCTAATTTTTTGTGGAGATTTCCTTTGTCTAAAAAGTCACAAGTGTACCTCATCTCAAAATGGAAAAGCGGAAAGAAAAATCCAAACCATTAGCAACATTGTTAGAACCCTACTTTCCAATGCCTCCCAACCATCATCATTTTTGCATCATGCATTACACATGGCAACCTATCTTCTCAACAAACTTCAAAGAAAACAATTAGCCTATCAATCCTCTCTCAAAATTCTATACCAAAGGGACACATCTTACTCTCATCTCCGGGTATTCGGGTGCTTATGCTATCATCTTTTTCCTTCTACTACCATCAATAAGCTTCAACCCCGTTCTACTTTGTGTATTTTTTTGGAATATCCATCAAACCATCGTGGTTACAAATGTTATAATTTATCCTCTAATAAAATCACTGTGAGTAGCCACGTAGTATTTGATGAATCAAAATTTTCCTTTGCTAAAATGCATTCTTCCTTGCCTCATACTTACGAATTTCTTGATGATAGCGTGTCCCTAGATTTGGTCCACCAGTTGGCCTCACAAACCGGCCCAACATCTCACCCCAGCTCGCCTACCCTTTCGGCCAGTCCGGTTCATCCCAGCGGCTCGGCCCAACTACCTCCTATCCTAGCCCAACAAACACAACCTGCATAGTCGAGCCCAGTATCTGCTAGCCCCACGACACCTCTCCCTGGCAGTCCATTGTCGAGAGGCCCAACATATGAAAGCCCATTGGCTGGAAGCCCACTCCCGGGCAGTCCACTCCACTCTCACTCGGCCTCAAGACCCATCACGAGTCAGCCCACAACCATCTCCCTTGTCCAACCAACTCCAATTTTGGCCCAAAGGCTAGTCACTCGTAGTCAACATGGGATTTTCAAACCAAACAAAAAATACAGTCCACACCCATGTTACTAAATCACCTCTACCTCGTAATCATGTGTCTTCCCTTAATGACATGAATTGGAAAACGGCTATGGATGATGAATATAATGCTCTTATTAATAATAAAACTTGGGATTTGGTGCCTCGTCCTCATGTGGTTAATGTGATTCGGTCTATGTGGAGTTTTAGTCAAAGAAAAATATTATGGTACATTTGAGAGGCATAAAACTCGTGTTATAGGTGATGGAAATACTCAATAGGTTGGCATGGACTGCGGTGAGACTTTCAATCCAGTGGTTAAACCAGTAACTATCTGTATGGTACTAAGTCTAGCTCTCTCTAAAGCATGCCCTCTACATTAGCTTGATGTGAAAAATGCATTCTTGCATGGAGAACTCAAAGAAACGGTGGACATGTATCAGCCCATGAATTACAGAGACCCCACTTATTCGAATCATGTATGCTTACTGAAGAAATCCTTGTATGGGCTCAAACAAGCTCCTCGGGCCTGGTACAATAGGTTTGCAGATTATGTTTCTACTATTGGGTTTTCTAACAACAAGTCTGATCATTCTCTTTTCATATACCGTCACGGTAATAATATGGCTTACATTCTTCTATATGTGGATGATATTATCTTAATTGCTTCCTCTGATGCTCTTCGCAAGTCTATCATGTCTCTTCTTAGCTCAGAATTTGCTATGAAAGATCTGGGACCATTGAGTTATTTCTTGGGAATAGTTGTAACACGTCATGCATGTGGCTTATTTTTGTCTCGGAAAAAATATGCAGAAGAGATCATTGAACGAGCTGGCATGTCCTCTTGTACGTCGTCTTCTACACCGGTTGATACTAAACCGAAGTTGAGTGCTACTTCCAGTACGCCATATGCTGATCCATCACATTACCGCAGTCTTGTAGGTGCCCTGCAATATCTTACTTTCACGAGGCCCGACATATCTTATGTTGTGCAATATATTTATCTATTCATGCATAACCCGATGGAGGATTACATGCATGCTCTTAAGAGCATTGTGCGATATATTCAGGGCACTCTCGATCATGGCTTACATCTATATCCATCTTCGACAACCAGTCTCATTTCTTACACAGATGCAGATTGGGGTGGATGTTCGGATACCAGATGCTCCAGTTCTGGTTATTGTATCTTTCTTGGTGACAATTTGATCTCTTGGTCCTCTAAACGGCAAGCTACATTGTCTAGGTCCAGTGCCGAAGTCGAGTACCGAGGAGTTGCCAATGTGGTTTCTGAGTCTTGTTGGCTACGAAACCTTATTCTAGAGCTCCATTGTCCTATTTAAAAGGCAACATTGGTTTATTGTGATAATATTAGTGCGGTATATCTCTCCGAAAATCCGGTTCAACATCAACGCACTAAACATATTGAGATGGATATTCACTTTGTCCGCGAAAAGGTTACTCGTGGACAAATACGTGTCTTATATGTCCCGTCACGCTATCAGATCACCAATATTTTTACAAAAGGTCTTCCATTGGTTATATTGAAGATTTTTAGGACAGTATCAGCATACGACAACCCCCCGCTTTAACTGCGGGGTGTGATAGAATATTTGTAAATATGGCATAATCTTTAATTAGCTTCTTTATATGGTAGGCGTATAATTAGTTATTTACTACCTTAATTCTAGCCTATGATCATGTTTGTAAGATGAGTATATTACTAACCTCTTTGGAAGGAAATTTCTTTAGGCTTTTGATCTAATATTAAACCATAGCCAAAAGTTGAGGGATAAACTTGAACCTTCTCTTTCAAAAAGTTTGGGCACGTGAAGTCCGCTCAGCTCATGGTAGAACTCCGTTAATGTCAAGGTTAAATATGAGTTGATGATGAGGGTATGAATGGACTAAAAATGTAATTGAGAGCAATATTGAAAAAATCAAATGGTCATAATTTTGATCAAACAGACTACAAATTTTCCTCGGAGCTTGTGAATAAGGGAAAGTTTGTGGACTAAATAGCTTCCACTAACAAGTTGACCTGTGACATTTTCATCTATACCATGCCTCATCTTTCAAGATTGAGTTTCATGATGTGCCATAGAATCACACCACATTTGATGTTTTTTTACTATAAGTTTTACTTATTTTTAAGCAAGTCTTTGTCATTTTGATGTGCTTTGTTTATGTTTCAGGTAATTTATATTCAGAAAGCAAAAATAAGAAAGTTGAAGTAAAGTCCCCTGATTTGTGGATTGTACGGACCGTACAATTGAGCCATAAAAGTGGAGGTGAGGCAAAAATATGATAGGTGAGGATGTATGCCTACGTTGGGGTTATACAAGCCATACATATTTGTACGGACCGTAGAAACCCGACGTACAATCTGACCTAATGTATGAAGATCTTGAAGAACTGATTGTACGGTTCCGTAATAATTTATACGGACAGTACAAGTGTGTCGCTGAATTATACTGCATAATTTTATATGGACCGTACTTAATTGTACGGTCCATCAAATTTGACGACAGGGGAAGTTTGGCTGATTTTTATTTTGAGTTTTTGACTTGTATAAATACTTTTTAGGATTTTATATTTTAATTATCATCTGTTTTAAGATTGATATTGATAGTATCAAGTACTGAGAGTATTTTGAGGTTTTCAAGAATAAGTTATCATCTTTTAATCTTCGTATTCAATTGTAAGTTCCAATGGCAATTTCAAAGCTTTTTGTTATCGTTAATATTATGAGTAGTTAAACTCTTTACTGAGATTGTGAACCTAATGGTGGGTGTTGTGAGAATAGGGCTTTGATATTGATATACGAATTGTGGATTGTTAGTATTTAATTATTTCTTATTCGTTCATGTTGATTAGTGGTTGCAAACATTAATCTAAGCTAATAAATTCTATTTTTTGTTGGGGAAGTTAGTAGGCACTACAAGAAGAAAGACATTTGCCAACAACATTTTTGTTGCCATATGTTGGATGTTGTTGCCAAAAGTACTTTTCGCAACAACAAAAGTTGTTGCATGCCGCTGCAATAACATTCGATAAAGTTTTCGCAGCAACAATTTTTTTTTTGTTGCCATTATATTTTTTAGCAACAATATATTGATTTTTTTGTTGCCATTTACGTTTTTTAGCAACGATATTTTTATTGTTGCTAAAGTTTTGTTGTCAATTTTATACTTTCTTGTAGTGAGGGTTTGGTAGGAATAATTAACAAGGACTTGAGACGTTAACTCTCGTTTGATAAACTCACTTAGGAATAAGAGGAGTTTTACTTGGCATAATTAATCGTTCTTAATATCAGTCTTCTATATTTGGGAAATCATGAAGATAAATACTTTCTAGCTATTGAAAAATATTAAGAAGTCATATACAGATTAAGTGCATACAATACACAATCTGTGATGAGTATATCACGTTAATACCTAGATCATAGCATCTAACATAAGCGGGGACACAATCTTTATTTTTTACTCATTTGAATTTAAATCAAGTCAATAGAGCTGTTAGAATTATACAACTCTTTACGACCTTCACAGAATAAGAACAAAGACATACGTCAAACAATTCACTATGATAGTAACCTTTTCTTACCACATTCCCTATGGGATTCGACCCAACATAGTTGGGTTACTATATTTGACAACATCCGCTTTACGCCATAACTTAGGTGTAATTTGAGCGTATCAAATTTTGGCGCCGTTGCCTGGGAATACGGTTTTGAAATTACTAAAGAGTGTTTGCTTTACTTAAAGTCTTTTTCTATTCTATCACACTTCGTTTGCTTTTTCTGGTGAACCATGTGACATAGTAGGTAGAAACGATGGGACGAAGAGGTAATGGTGGTAGGGAAGGCAATGCAATTCCCCCACCATCGGAAATTGAAGACGATGAAGAGAATGTCTTTGCTGATCTTATTCAAGAGGTAGAGTATACATCAACCATTATTCCTCCAAGGGCTAGTGCTAACTTCAAAATTGACAGTATACTCTACCAGCTACTCAAGCTTGAGGGTTACTTCTAGAACTCCACCGATGATGACCCACATCAACACTTGAGGAATTTTCTTGGTGTGTGTCAGACACACACTCAGAACATAACATCTCCAGATGCACTCCGACTTCAGATTTTCAAATATTCATTAGCCGGTGAAGCAAGTGCATGATTTGAGAAGTTGCCCCATAATTCTATCTACACTTGGACTGAGCTCGTGAGCGTACTCTTGAAGAAGTGGTTTCCTCCTAGTAAGAAATCTGAACTGCGAGATAAATTTTTTGAATTCAAGCAGCTTCAGGGAGAGCAACTTTATGAGGCTTGAGAGAGGTTTAAGCTTTATCTGATGCAGTCTCTAAATTATAGCTTTCCCGAGAATATTCTGATGAAGAAGTTCTATATTGGGCTAGATACGATGACACAAGCAGTGGCAAATAATGCATCCGGATGATGTTTTATGGACAAGTCCTTCACCCGTATTACTAATTTTGCTTGATAGGCTGTCAACACATAATCAAGCATGACATTCCGGAGGCAGTGATGGAGTAGCATATGTGGCTCCTTTATTGAACAACATAGTAAAGGAGAACCAAGAGAGAGATCCGACTATTGCTCAGCTGGCTATCAATATTAGTCTGCTGACCAAGAAGGTTTCTGAGAATGAGACAAAGAAAGTGAATGCAGTTGATGATATGTGTTGACGCCTAATTTTTACTCTTCATTAATTTTATTTAATTATTCAGAGTTTTTGAGTCACAGACGAAGTGAAATATACATTTCACAAAGCAAATATGATTTTATAAAATTATTTCGGGAGTATTTTGTCATTTTATTTGACAAAATATCACTTGGTATATATCGTATATCATATCCTAATTTTACATAATTTGATCATTAATTATGATTTTAGAATTTTAACCGACAATTATTAACGTAATTGTCTGAAAAGAATTTTCAAAATTAAAGAATTAGTGTCTCGCTCCGTCAAATTCAGAAAATTATTAATTAATTATGATAATAGAATTTCATCACAATTTTAAATCATGTTTTAATTTAAAAAATATTTGCACCGACTTTAAGTTCCTAAATGGATTATTTTGAATAAAGGGACTATTTTGGACAATTAAAACTGGAAATAAAAACTGATTTCGACTAAGGGTAAAAAATGGGTTTTGACTTTAAAACATGACTTGGGCTTGAAAACATAAACGGACCAGTTTAAGGACCTAATCATTGGGCCTGAGTGACATTATAAATGGGCTGTTGATAGTTTGGATTTTGGATTAGGACACAAAAATGAACTTTGGTTTAAATTATAGTCCGGGCTGAGCCCAATAGGATAAATGATTTTGGACAAATTTAAAACTTATATTGGACTTGATTTAAGTTGAGAATTTTGGAAAGTGGGATATAATGTTGACTATAGGACTATAGCATGCTAAAGAATAAAAGAAAAAACTATTTTTCTATTATAAAAACCAAACTTGTTATTTTAAGAGGAACTACCACTTTTTAAAGCTTGAAATGTTTTAAAACAAAGGGTGCAAGTGTATAATAATCAAATAGTTGGACTAAATGTGGAGTTCTACTCAAATTCATATTTGAGTGTTCATAGTCCGAAAATTAAATTGATTAAATAGTCTATGCATATCATTTTGGCGGAAGTTTCTAACTCTATGTTTTAAATAAAGCTTTGAGTTTTGAATACATGAAAAATGACAAGTATTTTGCGGATTTAAACCTTAAACAATTTAATCAATTTCAAAAGCATGCTATAGAACCCGTAGGTCAACTGTATTCTACGGATCCTTAATACCGGCGTGCTGACACCTTCCCTGGGATCACTAGAACCTTTACCTTGACTCTGGTTTAGATAGGATTTTTCAAACACTTTGAATAAACTAGGGCTGGCCAGTGGACCGGGATGGCCCGACCCCGACTCGACCCCGTCCCGAGCCCGCCCCGGTCCCGCTCCGACCCCGCCAAAAAAAAAATAACGGGGGCGGGACTCGAACTCTAGACGAGACATCGTCTCGTCCCGCGAGACCCGAGCCCGCTTGACCTCCAGCCCCGAGCCCGAGCCCGACCCTTTTTCCTTTGCAAAAATGACCGTTGCACCAACGACCATTTTAGATTATGGCTGTTGGCCAACGGCCATTTTAGGCCCCCCTCCCTCCCCAACCCCCCTACCCCTTAATATTTATTTTTAACCCATAAGTTATTATATTTATACTTTAACTCAATTTTTCAACTATAAATAACTCATTTTCTCTTCATCTTTCTCACAAATCTTCCTACAATCTCTCTATTTTCTCAATATATCTCTCTACAAGTCTACATTGTTTGCTAAATATTCAATTTTATTTATTCATTTGAGAATTGGGAGTGAAGTTGGCAACTAGCTTGAGGATCTTCCATCGAGCAAAGTTTCAATTTTCAACCTCTCGATTACACGTTGACGTTACGTCGGCGTTTGGTACATTCGTTCCTTCATTAAATTATTATTGTCTGTTTATTTTATTTAGCGCACTTAATTTTATTATCTTTAATTATTTATTATCATAATTAAAATGGAAGGATTAAAAGGTATGTTTAAGGGTAAGAGTAAGGGTGTTTCTTCTAGTAGGGGCAATCAGGGCAAGGGTACTTCTTCTAGTCATCTTATTCCTACACAAGATGATTTTGTTGATACTCAACATTTTCCTACAATACCATTAGATTTAGACCAGGAGCTATTTTCTGGAACTCAAGAAGACTTTAATTTAGACGATGATCTAGATGATACACCCACTAATGTTAATGACAACACACCCACTAGTGCACCTTCAAATGAAATACCTCATATTCCCCCTAGTATGAGACGAGGTCCAGCAAAACGACCATTAAAATCAGATGCATGGACATTTTTTGATAGGGACGTAGAGAATCAAGTAGTCATATGTAAAATTTGTAAAAATGTTTTAAAATTTAAAACTGGAAAAGGTCACGGTGGGACGGGGGGTTTAATTAGACACGTAGTTAGTGCTCATTCAGCTAGGTATGCCCAATACCAGGCTTCAAAATCGGGTGCGCAAACGTCCGCTCCATCGGGACAAGGTTCACATCACGTCTTGTCCGGGACCAAGTACATGATCAAATTAACCCTATGACGGGGGGAATTGTAGGCTCTAAATACAATAAACATAGAGATAGGGAAGCAATATCAAAATTAGTTGCTGTGGAGGGTTTGCCTTTTTCATTTCCTTCATCTCCCGGTTTTATTCATTACATTAGAGATATATATAATCCTGCTTTTAACGGTTTTTCTAGATCAACTGTTAAGAAAGATGTATTTAAATTCGCGCATGAATATCAACAATATTTACGTTTTTCATTATATCATTTTAATGGCAAAGTATCTATCACGTCTGATATAGGTCGTAGTACTAACGGCCATGATTATTTAACTGTAACTTGTCATTGGATAGATTATAAATGATCTATGCAAAAACGTATTTTAGCGTATATATATATATATATATAGATGATAGGCACACTGATACTTTTATTGCAGAAAATATTTATCAAGTGTGCGATTATTACGGAATTACCGATAAAATTATGACTATTACATTAGATAACGCTTCTAATAACAATTACGCAATTACAATTTTAAAAAATAGTTTAACTCCATCTTTTACAGACCATTTTCATATAAAATGCGCGTGCCATATATATAACTTAATTGCAAAGGATGGTCTATCACTTTTTGAAGACATTCTTAGTAAAATACAATTTGCTATAAACTTTATTTTTAAAAGTAATAAAGTACAACGTAGAAAAGAATATAAAAAAATTTGTCATGATTGCCAACTACCTTATAGAAAAATTCCACAAGAAGTATTCACTAGGTGAAATTCTTTATACGAGCAACTACTTGTTGCTTATGACTATAAATTACCTATAACTTTATTTTTTAACTGTCATAATAAAAAGCCATCTGATATGATTTTAGATAGTGATTAGGAAAAAATTTCCGAACTTATTGTATTTTTAGATAAATTTTTTCAAGCAACAAAAGAATTTTTCGGTATATATTATCCTACTATTTCAACTATGTTATTTTATATAACTCTAATATTTTTATTACTTAGTGAATATATGGAAAAACCAGCTTATAAGGCAGCTATTAAAAAAATGTTTCTCAAAATAAAAAAATATTTTATTCCTATTCCCTCTATTTATATTATTGGTTCTGTATTAAATCCTACTATTAAAATAGACGGTACTAAATCACTAATTGAAACTATTTACGATTGTATAGAAGTACTACCACCTTCAAGTCCCAAAAATCTAAATCACCCACCACCTATTGAACAAAGTCAAACTAAAGAAGAAGTGTTGTCTAGCGTAGAACACCAATGCAAAAATATATATAGATTTTATCAACAAGAAAATGCTAGTAACTTACCAGCTTCCATACCATCTTCTTCATCTTCAACACAACCTCACAAAAGACATGTTGTTTCTGCGGCTAGTATTGAAAGCCTTAGAAATAAAATGTGCGGCCGTACCTCTACTACTAACCAAATTAGCGAGTTCGATATTTTTGTTTTGCAGGGTTCTGTACCGTATCAAGAAGTTATCAATGAAGATGGACATGAAGACTTGCTGAAATACTGGAGGGGGAATGAGAAGACCTTTCCGACACTTTCAATGATGGCTCGAGATGTTTTGAACATTCAAGCGTCGTCAACTGCGTCTGAAAGCGCTTTTTCTGACGGATATCAAATAGGAGACCACAGGACACTCATTAGCCGGAGCGACTTGGAAATTGCGGTATTATTGAGAGATTGGATCTGGCGGAGGCGGAGAAGGTCTGATCAACCGGAGATCAACGAAGAAGATGATGAAAACTACAACGAAATCTTAACCGAAGGTAGTGGAAGCGACGTGGATCAATTTGACCAACAAATACCAATTCCAACCGAAGAACCACATGAAATCATCAAGCAATTAGAACAGGTTTTTTTGAGAATGTAATTTTTTAATTGTAATTTTATTATGTAATTTGTAACTTTTGGACAACAACACAAAGTTGCAATTTAGATTTTAGACAATTGTATTTGTATTACCAAAAAATCATATGTCTATTAAATAATATAAGAGGCACAAAAACAGCATTGGGATGTTTTTATTACACTATCTTGTTTTGTTTATTGAGTTTTTTTTATACATATGTTATTTTTTTTAAAAAAAAAATGAAAACCCGCCGTATCCCGCCCCGAGCCCGACCCCGACCCCGACCCGAGCCCGCCCCGACCCGATACCGACGGGATCGGGACGGGACTTGCTCCAGTCCCGCTGCATCTGACCGCCGCCAGAGCCACGACCCGCCACCTCGACACCTTCTCCGTCCCGCCCGACCGCCAGGACGAGTCCACCCACCGCCACCGAATAAACCCTTTCACATTGATTTTTCTAATTTACATATAAATTAGGTGGCAACTCTAAAACGCATTATCCAATTTAGAGCACCATCCAAATTCTTAGTAGCTCTTTATGCGCTAACCCATATAAAAAGCAAACTGTAACAATATACATCACTACCAAATGGAATATACCAGACATAAGATGGTCGGTATGTTGAGGGGACACCAATGCATTATGAAGATGCTAATTATGTTAACAACTCCCATGGGGTTATCAGAAGCAGAATTATCAATGGTCTGATTATCAGAATCAGAATCAGAGGCAATGGAAGCAACAAGGACAAAGAAATCTATATGGGAAAAACGACTATGGTGGTTCAAACCAAGGGAATTACAACAACAATGTTAACTTCGGAAATCAGAACTCCAATGCATATATTCCACAAAATGGTCAATCGTCTAATTCACATCATTGGCGAGAGGGTCCTTCGAATGATTATGCCAGTTCCAGATTGGAGAGCATGATTGAGAGGGTATTGGCCAAACATGAGAAAACAGACAAGTCTATGAAAAGCTTGACTGAAGTGGTAGGTTCTCACATTGCTTCTATCCAAAAGATTGAATCACAAATGAGAGATCTTTCGAGAGAGCAATATTTGAAGCAGAGGGGTACACTTCCTAGTGACACAATTCAAAATCCTAAGAACAACGAAGGTGATGTAGCTAACTGCAATGTTATCACTACTCTGAGAACTTTAAAGTGAGGCTGAGAAAGTTGTTAAATTGAATCTCGCAGAGTCAGAAGAAGAGGCACCACTTGAGGTGCCAAGTGTTGATGATGAGATACCTATTTCGGACCCGATTGTTGTTGAAGTTGATAATACTTGTAATACTCAGTAAATCCAAAGCATGTTTATGTGAAGATCCATCAGAAATTTGAGAAAACTTAAAACATGAAAGTTGTAGCCCTTTGAGATATCTTTTCAATGATATAAGGTGGAGCTCAATCGAAGATGTGAATAAAACGTTATTCCCATTTTACTAAAGTATGTCTGAGATGCCGGCCGTAATGTGGCCATATACTCAAAATGCGACCGCATACTCCGAATGCGACAAAGCAAATTCACTCCACATTTCAGGCAGATTTTACAATATTTCTGGTTTGTGTATGCGACTAGAATGCAGCCGCAAACTTGGAATGCGACTGCATATGCGACGCAACATTCTCAACTTCGCTGAAAGTGTTTAAAAATGGGATGTTCTTGAAATTTTCAATCCCACTTTATTCTTGACTGACTTTTTGAGGAGAAAAGACTCTAGAACTTTTTCAAAACCTACAAGGTAAGTTCCTAACCATTCTATGATTAAACCACATCAGAAAAACAAGGATTAATACTAGAATATCATTTCAATCTATAAATTCTTGAGAATCAAAGGAAGAATAATTGAAGGGGACTTTTGGAGAAATCTCAATAAAGGTAAGAACTTACCTATAATGGTGTTTATTGAATGAATTGAGACTAGTGTGGGCTATTACAAGTGATTAGAATCCATGGGTAAATCTTATGAAAGGGAGAGCATGAATGCTGGTTTAAAAACCCTAGTTTTCAATAAGGGTGGGAATTATAGAAAAAAGGTTTAAAGTTCTAATTTTTATTATTCTAATCAATTGTAGAGTGATTGTTGAACCTCAAAAAACATGTTTGATAGCGTTTAGCGGGAATTGATGTATGTCTCTTTTCAAACATATTTTTTCAACCTTTAAATTAGTTTCTTGGAAATGTTTCATGTGCGTGAGGGACAAGCCCTCATGGAACCTTAGGTGTATCATACTATATACATATATATATATATATATGTATGTATTCGTGATTTCTACTATCAAAGGATTGTTGAAAGTTGAAGCTGATTTATAAAGCTTTGGACTTCGAATATGGTTTCTTAACCTATTAATGACTTGATGTGCCCCTACTAATGGGATGATGAACATAAATCATAATGAATTATTTGACTTCTATGCCATGACTCGAGATTCAACTTCTATGTATGATTGAGATTCGACTATTTTTGTCATGATTCTATTGTTTGTGTTTTGCCTAGCTACTCGGGAGGAAGGGTAGTCACTATAGATCTTAGTGGGGTTTCACAATCCCAGTGTGGTATTTGCCTCGCTATTCGGGAAGAAGAGTAGCCATTGGGGGTTAACAACCCCGATGTAGTGCTTTTATGAAATTTAGGGAACTTAAATGTCCATCATTTTGTTATATTAATTTAGGGCCTGTATTGGCATGTGCTATACTTTGGTTGCCTGAAAATGACTGGTTGATGTTCTTGAATTTATGACAGAAAAGACTTAAAAGTGATAAACGACATAATGAGTTGAAGTTGATTTATGTGTTTTTTTAAATGATTTCCATTAACAGTTTTATTAAGTTAATGATTTATCCTATCTTTGAATTTCAAACCGTTTTAGTTGACATTGGCTTATCAATCTTTCTTATATTATTTTGTCATATTAACCATTGTCCCAAAAACACTCACTGAGTACCTAGTACTCAGGCATACCATTGAAGAGCAGGTTCCTTATACACATACCAAGTAGGAGAACTTGCTGCTTTCTGGATCACTTGGTGAGCCCTCATGCTTGTTCGTGTGACACTGCCCTATCTTTATTTGTCTATTTATTTCAGTTCCGGGCTACGTCCCGGAGTTAGATACTCAATTGTTTATCTTAGAAGCTCCATAAATAGTTATCAGATTTTGGGTAGATGTTTAAAGTCTCGTAAGACTTGCTGAGGCTTTGCTACGTTTCATGATTTAATATTTATATTAGACTTCCGCTGATTTTATTAAGTTGAGCATGTTTATATTTTAATATTTATATGACTTGTTATGAATATATAATGAATTAGAATGACTGTTCAAATGTTTTATAAGATGCTTCCGGTGTTGTTCATAGCATCAGATGCATGTTACATCCAGGGTCAGGTTTGGGGCGTGACAATATTCCAGGCAAATCAAAGGCACCATAGGTGATCACAGAAGAAGGAAAAAGGCAAGGTCATATGGGCTCCGAGACCGTTGACACAATTATTTAAATCGACACCTCCCTTTCCACAAAGGTTGGTGAAGAAGACTGAGAATGCAAAATGTCAAAGATTTCATGATCAGTTGAAGCAGCTTTATGAATATTCCATCTTGGATGCCTTTAAGGAAATGCAAGTATTTTCTAAATATCTGAAAGAGTTGATCACAAAGAAGATGATTATTAATCATGACACAGTGAGTGTGACACACCGTGTGAGTTTGATTATTTCTGCTACAAAGGTCCAAAAGAAGGAGGATTCAGGGGCCTTCACCATTTTTTGCACTATCGGTCAGCATGATTTTGCCAGAGCCCTATGTGATAATGGGGCTAGTATTAACTTTATGCCTCTTGCTATCTACAATCAATCAGGTTTGGGTATGCCGAGGCCGACTAGTGTGAGATTACAAATGGCTGACAGATCAATCAAGAGACCGGTGGGAGTAGTTGATGATGTACTTGTTCGTATGGGTGAGTTCCTTATTCCTGCAGATTTTGTGATACTTGACTGTGCAGTTGACAAAGATATTCCGATCATTTTGGGTCGACCTTTCCTTGCTAAGGGAAGAGCACTCATAGACTCAGAGAAAAATGAGATCAAGTTCAGGGTTAATGATGAAGAAGTCATTTTTCAAGCGAGCAAGGGTAAGAAATTGCCGAGCAGTTATGAGAGCATTTCAATGATTGATATAGTGGATTTGATCGAAGAAGTCGTTGAATTCAAAATAGAAGAAGAGTGTCTTGGAGAGGCTTTAGCTGCGATTTTGGTAAACTTCGATGGTGATGATATGGAGGGGTATGTGGAGACTGTGAATTCGTTGGTTGGTTTGGGTTCATACAATTACCAGCCAAAGAAACTTTCTCTTAATTTAGAGAATAGGTCGACTCCTCTGGCAAACCTGTCCATTATTGAACCACCAAAGTTAGAGCTGAAACAATTTCCATCTCACTTGAGGTATGAATTCTTGGGTCCGAATAACATTTTACCCGTGATTCTTTCTGCATTATTGACTGAAGAGCAGGTGAAGAGGGTTTTAGAAGTGTTGAAAAAAATACAAGTAAGCTATTGGTTGGACCATAGCTGATATTCAGGGGATTCACTTCAAAATTTGTGAACACAAGATCTAGCTTGAGGAGGATAGTACTCCAAGCGTGGAGCACCAGAGAAGATTGAATCCACCTATGCAAGAGGTGGTGAAAAAAGAGATTATTAAGTGGTTATATATTGGAGTTGTCTACCCGATTACTGACAGTTCATGGGTTAGTCCAGTATAGTGTGTTCCAAAAAATGGTGGCATCACTGTGGTGCCAAATACAAAGAATGGGTTGATCTCACAGAGCGGTCACTGGATGGAGAGTTTGTATGGGCTACAGGAAGATGAATGCTGCTAATTATCCAGATAATTTCCCTATGCCTTTTGTTGATCAAATACTTGATCGTCTAGTGGGACGGTCATATTACTGCTTTATTAGTGGGTACTCTGGCTACAATCAGATCAATATTGCTCTTGAGGATAAAGAAAAAACTACATTCACCTACCCTATGGGACCTTTGCTTTCAGCCGGATGACCTTTGGGTTGTGCAATATTCAGACCACATTTCAGAGATGTATGATATCTATCTTCTCTGACATGGTTAAAGACTTATTAGAAGTTTTCATGGATGATTTCTCAGTCGTGGGTGAATCGTTTGACGACCGTCTTGACCATCTGGGTCTGGTGCTGAAGCGGTGCGAACAGAGTAATCTTGTCTTGAATTGGGAGAAGTGTCATTTCATGGTCAAGAAGGGAATTGTGCTTGGCCACAAGATTTCTGAAAATGGAATCGAGGTTGATAAAGCGAAGATTGAGGTAATTGTTAAGCTTCCTCCACCTATCTATATTAAGGGAGTTCACAACTTCATTGGACATGTGGGTTTCTACAAACGCTTCATAAAGGACTTCTCTAAAATTGCTAATCCGATGTGCAAGCTTCTTGTGAAAAAGGCTAAGTTCATATTTGATGAGAAATGCCAGACAACATTAAAAAAATTGAAGGAGCCACACACTTTGGCTCATATCATTACTTCTCCAGACTGGTCTTTACCGTTTGAGTTGATGTGCGGCGCTAGCGGCTTTACGATGGGTGCGGTTCTCGGTCAAAGGTACAATAAGATAATGCACCTAATATGTTATGCTAGCAAGACTCTTAATGTTGCCCAGATGAATTACACTATGACCGAAGCTTTTGGCTATTGTTTATGCGTTCGAGAAATTTCGAGCGTACTTGCTGGGTTCAAAGGTGGTTGTGTGTATACATACCATGTAGCGTTGAGGTATCTGATGGCGAAAAAGGATGCGAAACTGAGGCTGATTCAATGGGTGTTATTGCTACACGAGTTTAACTTTGAGGTCAAAGACCAAAAAGAGTCTGAAAATTAGGTTGTTGATTATCTCTCGCGACTTGAAGAAACGGGTGGTTTGAAGAAATAGCGTGATATTTATGATGTTTTTTCCTGATGAGAGGCTTTTGTCCTTATCCTGTGCCACGACTCCTTGGTATTCTGATATTGCCAACTATCTGGTTAATGGTCTCATTCCTGAAGAGCTTAAAAATTATCAAAAGAAGAAATTCTTAAGAGATTGTCGCCAATATCACTGGGATGATTTGGAGGTGTGTTTCTGAAGATGAGGTGATGTCTATTCTGAAGGCATGTCATGACTCTCCGGTTGAGGGTCATCATAGCGAAAATAGGACAACAACTAAAGTTCTTGAATCCAGTATTGCTGGCCTATCATGTATCGGGATGCTAACATGATGGCAAGGTCATGCGACCAGTGCCCAATGGCAAGGAAGTAATGCGAGGAAGCATGAGATGCCTCTAAATTTTGTCATGGAAGTGGAGATTTTTTATGTATGGGGGATCGACTTCATGGGTCCCTTTGTGAGCTCCTATGGAATGAAATACATTTTGGTGGATGTTGATTATGTCCCAAAATGGGTAGAAACAGTGGCTTTACCCAACAATGAAGCCAAGAGTAAGACAGGGTTCTTGAAGAAGAATATTTTCACCTATTTTGGCACACCAAGGGTGATCATCAGGGATGGGGTTCACATTTTTCCAATAAGGCATTTGATGGGCTGCTGGAGAAGTATGAGGTTAAGCACAGAGTGGCCACTCCATATCATCCTCAAATGAGTGGCCATGTTGAAGTGTCGAACCAAGAAATAAAGAGCAGTCTAGCAAAATAGTTAACACAAACAGGACCGATTGATCAAGGAAGCTAGATGATACTCTATGGGCATACAGAACGATGTTCAAGACGCCAATTGGAACTTCACCTTACCGACTGATTTTTGGTAAGGCGTGTCACCTGCCCATTGAGCTCGAACACAAATCAATGTGGGCACTGAAGAAGCTAAATATGGATTGGGATGAAACAGCCAAACTTCAGCTGTTTCAACTTAATGAGATAGATAAGTTCAGGTACCAAGCGTACGAGAGTGCAGCCCCGTATAAGGAGCGGATGAAGCATTACCATGATAAAAATATTCTAAAGCGGTACTTCCAACCAAAAGATGATATCCTACTTTTCAATTTAAGGCTTAAGCTCTTTCGGGGCAAGTTGAAATCAAAATGGTTCGGGTCGTTCCAAGTGGTGAGTGTTTCACCCAATGGCTTGATGGAACTGAAGTCCGGTGATGGGACTAGAACTTTCAGAGTTAATGGCCATAGGGTGAAACACTACCATGGCTGCATTAATGTGACAAAATGGTGGATAAACACCTACTAAAGCATGGATACACACCTGATCCTGATCCGGAGTAAACAGGTAACACGGCAGTGCCGCGATCTTAAGTCAAGTGCTTCTTGGGAGAAAACCCAAGTTTAAATTTTGTATTTATCTTTTTTGTCTTTGTTTTCAGTTATTTTAGTGTTTTTGGGTTGTGTGATGTTTTGCTGGTGTATCAGGATTGCAGGTCTCAGAAAATTGCAAGTTTCAGGTATCTAATGAAAAATACAGACCACACAATTTTGTACGGACCATATTTTTTCATCGTCCCTATTGAATGTCCTTAAGCAGCTCTCTGTTTAGATTGGCTTGGTGACGATCGAATTCGACGGACCATATAAAATTTGACGGTCTGTCCTTATTGGCCACATCATCATTAAACTCAGGTAAGTTTCTCTAACTGGGGCATCGTATAAACTTATACGAACCGTACAAATTTATACAGTCCATACAAAAATCATGACAGATAATCCACAACCATTAAAACACATCCGATCGTCAATGGGATGTTGGTGGTGGTCGGTTATGGAAGATGTGAGGTGTGGAAGTTTGTATTTAGGATGAAGTAGGAAATACTTGCACTCGCCCTAGGAAAACTGTACCAGTACCGATCATCTTGTTCTTCATTTATTGAGTCGCCAATCTTCATAATCAGGTATGTTGATGTTTTATTCCCATTTGATATGATGCTAATGTTGCGAACTGAAATTTTGATGACTATTGATACTAGGAAGTTGAAAATTGAACCTAGGGTTTGCATAAAGATAAGGATAATCCGAAAGCTTGTTCTTAGTTGAAATCTTATGAATTATGTGGTTGGGGGTAAGGATTTGGTATGTTTGCTATAGATTAGGGCTCGTGGGGTCGATAATATCGTACCCCCATTAATTCAGCGCGCATTTTGATCAACATTCGTGTCGATTCATTATGCCGACCAACTGTTAAAAATGAATATGAGAAATATGATGAATGAAATGGAGTGAAATCTGATTAACTTCCAATGCGTCGGAGGGCATTTAGATAGATAACTTTAACTCTGAGGTTTGAAATTGCTATGTCCGCCAATAGACCGACAACGTACCAGTGTGTAATCTTGTGAATAAGGAGATCAGTACAGCCATGGAGCCGTCGTGGACAGCCACATAGGCATCTCACGAGGTGTTGCATGCTCGCCTAGATGGGTTTGAGATTAGGCTAGCAGTGCTGGAGAGATCATGTCCGAGTAGTGACACTGGATCACTTCGGACAGAGTTACATGAGTTGAGAGCTATAGTTTAGGCACTACATGCTCGTGATCATGTTACGTTGGAGGATCCGCCTCCAACCACACAGGTGGACCTAGCTGCATATGTCCATGTTCAGCACTTGATTGAGGATGGTGACTCCTCTATTGCTACTCCGACATGTACTAGAGGGAAAATGAAATGGATGAGTTTAGTGATGAGACATTAGAGGCGACTCGGGCTAGGTTACACCGAATAGAGGAACAATAAGTACATCTAGCCGTGCAGAAGTCCCTCGTCGATAATTACCCCACTTCAGTTCCCAGCGAGGCGGTAAGTGCCTTGTCCAGTAGTGTTTCGGCCAGAGCTACCTTGTCTTTGCCCTTACCCTTGCCAATGCCTAAGCCTACTGATGATGTTGTGGATGTTGACATTGATGCCTCGGAGGCCACATCGCCTCTAGATGAGCAACGCGCTTAGAGCGCCTAAGGTAGTTCTTACCCCCTTATCTTTGTTTGGATGCATTGGGGACAATGCATGATTTTTTTGTTGGGGGTGGGGCTATTTGATTGTATGTAGTGTAAATATGTGCTTAGGACCCGCTCGACTTTTCTTTGCCATGGTTCTTTTCCCGAGTGGTTTATTTATGTTGAACCTGGAATGTTTAGGTCGTGTTTAGATAAAATAGAGTAATTATGACTTATGTGGTGGTGGTTTGAGTAACTTAAGGCATGTTCTATGTTTGATATTTGAAATACCCCCCCTCCCCCGGTCAAAATTGTTGTGATGTATACTCTAAATGTGTTGCTTAATTGGCATGCTTGATTCTTTTTGTGACATTTAGAGTATTGCATTACTTTGTGTATGAAATATGCTGAACTCAAGAAGGGGTTTAGGCCAAGGAAATTATGCAGGCCTTTTGTAATCGGCTCAATAGACTCTCTATGATATAATCGCGATAGGTACAAATAAATGAATAATAGAGCACCCTTGGTAATTTTACTCAAGCATTTTCAATTCCTAAAGTTAAGAAAGAAAGAAGATTGCTCCGGGGAAGTTAGTGTGTGAACAATCCTTATGTCAGTGTGTTGTGAGATTTTTGTATTTGTTCTCTTGTTATATGTGCAATCTAGAACTTGCCTGGTTAGTGGTGTCGTGTTTCTTAGGATAAGTTGAGTCGTGAAGTGATCTTAGGCCTTGTTTGTTTGATATTGAACCCTTTTCGCCTTTCACGAGTCTAACCCGTGTACAGAAAATATCTCTAGTTTCCCAGTTTGAACCTATAAGCATGCTCTTTGACTAGCCGCGAATGAACTAATACCATTTGTTCCGAATATCCCTATTTTTGCAGTTGCTCCCTCCGTGACGCTTAAAAATGATGAAAAATAGGCTAAAAGGCTAAGTTGAGTGTGATGTGTAAAATATGAGAAAATGAGGCTTTTGCCTAAAAATTGTGTAGACGTGAGTTGCTTAATTACTGAAAACAGTGTGGTGATTGTAAACAATGAGAAAAATATATATAAAAAAAAATATTGAAAATTGGTACAAAAAGAAATAGAGTAGCAAATAAATCACACGAAGGAAACAAAAGAAAAAGAGAGGGAAAAAAGTCATAAAATGTGAAATAAGTGTAGTGTTCAAAGAGGGTAAGTCACTATTGTCCAAATATACATCATATTCGTCCCTAAGCCTACATTACAACCCTGAGAAAGTTCTAATGTGATCACAAACGAACTGTTCGAAGTCGTTGAAAATAAGAGCAAACATATGGTATTTGCATGTATAGTTTGAGAACTTCATTGTGAGTGTGAGTGTTTTTCTTCTTTATAGTCTTTTGTCTCCTGTGTTTATATATATGTATGTGTGTTGGGGCATTCTTTGATCTATGTGAGGACATACGAGTTGGTGAAGTGATTGGTTTCCCATAAGTTGAGATTCATGTGCACACCGATTTTTGTAATAACTTGATGTCACTAATTGAAGCTTCATTGTTAGTTGCAACAATTTTGAGTCATACATCGTGTTGAGTAATGTGGATATAGGGGGAGTCATGATTTTATGAGAGATGTGCTGGTAGTTATTTGCCAAAATCACTGTAGACATTTTTACTTTATGAAATTTGAGCATTTGTGTTACTATTATGTGTTGTTTTACTTGCTTGAGGACAAAGACTTTAAGTAGGGGTGTTGATGTGTCATAGAAACACGACACGTTTGATGCTTTTTGACTATAAGTTTTACTTATTTTAAAGCAAGTTTGTGTCGTTTTGATGTGTTTTGTTTATGTTTCAGGTAATTAATGTTCAGAAAGCAAAAATAAGGAAATTGAAGTAAAGTCCCTTGATTTGTGGATTGTACGGACCGTACAATTGAACCGTAAAAATGAAGTTGAGGCAGAAACATGAGAAGTGAGGATGGATGCTTATGGTGGGGTTATACAACCAGTACATATTTGTACGGACCGTAGAAACCCAACATATAATCTGACCTAATGTATGAAGATCATATTATACGGTTCTGTAATAATTTATATGAAATGTACAAGTGTGGCATTGAATTGGACCATATATTTTTAAAGTTGATGACAGGGGTAGTTTTGTCTAATTTTTATTGAGTTTTTGACTTGTATAAATACTTTTTAGGATTTTATATTTTAATTATCATCAATTTTAAGACTGGTATTAATAGTATCAAGTAATGAGAGTATTTTGAGGCTTTTACGAACAAGTTATCATCTTTTAATCTTCACATTCAATTGTAAGTTCTAATGACAATTTCAAACGTTTTGTTATCATTAATATTATGAGTAGCTAAATACTTTACTGAGATTGTGAACACAATGGTGGGTGTAGTGCGAATAGGGTTTTGATATTGATGTACGAATTGTGGATTGTTAATATTTAATTATTTCTTATTCGTTAATGTTGATTAGTGGTTGCAAACATTAATCTAAGCCAATAAATTCTATTTTTCTTGGAAAAATTAGTAGGGTTTGGTAGGAAGAATTAACAAGGACTCGAGACGTTAACTCTCGTTTGATAAACTCACTTGGAATAACAAGAATTTTACTTGGCATAATTAATCATTCTTAATACCAGTCTTTTATATTTGAGAAAATCATGAAGATAAATACTTTCTAACTATTGAAAAATATTAGGAAGTCATATATAGATTAAGTGCATACAATAGACAATTCATGAGGAGTATATCAC
The DNA here is from genome assembly GCA_029783415.1 of Anisodus acutangulus. Lineage (NCBI taxonomy): Eukaryota > Viridiplantae > Streptophyta > Magnoliopsida > Solanales > Solanaceae > Anisodus > Anisodus acutangulus. The sequence goes on from CM056489.1 coordinate 37,724,368, forward strand.
GTTAATATCTAGAGCATAGCATCTAACCTAAGCGGGGACACAAACTTGGTTTCTTCCTCATCTAAATTTAAATCAAGTCAATATAGCTGTTAGAATTATACAACTCTTTACAACCTTTACGGAATCAGAGCAAAGACCTACATCAAGCAATTCACTACGATAGTAACCTTTTCTAACCATATTCCCTGTGGAATTCAATCCCAACCAAATTGGGTTACTATATTTGACAACATCCGTTTTACGCCATAACTTAAGGTGTAATTTAAGTGTATCACTTCACAAGGAGAATATTTGTAACTCAACTAACCAAGGAGTAATCCTTGGAATTAAAGACAGCCCCCATTAATTTCTTGCAACAAATTTTGAATGCTTGCAGGCTTTTGAGTTCTTTTTTTCCCAATAGTTCCAATACAATTCGCGAAAGTCAGAAAACGTTAACTATAATTCTGTCCATTTTTTCGACAGTCACCATCTTCTTTAGTTAAACTTTTCCTCAACTCAATAGCGTTAAGATCTTAAACCACATTTGTACAAACTAAAAGATTTCATCCTGAATGGTACAAAAAACGATCTTACTCATCTCTCTCTCACACTGTGTGAGAGAGAGGAGATGAAACATGATCTTTGACAAAGTACCCCCCATGGGAATATGAAAGAAGGTTGACTTCTGGGATATGGAGCAAAAAGAGAATGATACGCGATATGGGACTACTAATTGAGAGAATATTTTCTGAGAAAAAATCTAAGGTGAAATGGAAATTAAAGCAAGATTACAATTATTTACATACCAAAAAATATTAGAATTTTTAAGGTAATAAGGACCACAGGATACCAGAAATTGCTCGCTCACTAGGTACGTTAGAATGCAGCTAGTAGGACGGAAGTCATTTGGTAGCTAGTTAGAATTAAGTAGATATTAGTAATACATAGATTAGTTCTGAGAAAATCTATGTATTATTTTATGTGAGAATTAATTATACAGGGCTTAGTTATTCATGTACTCCGTATTAGTTATTCCACCTTCTATCCGGTATAAAATAACTCCTAACCAGCTACCAAACGTGGTATTACTTATGCAAAATTTAATACCTTCATAACTCACCACCAAACCAGCTACCAAACGACCCCTAAGAGTGACAATAGCTACGAGACCAGGCAAAATGACAACACCGATAGGAAGAAATGTAAACAGACCTGACAGAGAAACTTTCCTTGCAACAAAGTATCTAAGATATAATTATTTACCGATAAAAAACAAAGTCTTTATTTTTGGATCTTGTACTCCTATTGACAGAAAAAAAAGAATTTGAACTACTATGAACCTGTAGTAGGTAATCCACATAATCAAAATGAGAGCAACCAAAGTAGAAGTTGCTTCAGTAAAACTGTGTTACGAGTGGTAATATATAACATTTCTTCAGCAATAAATGGTAGTGATTAGTTAGTGGTTAATAAGATGAAAATGAAGAGAGATATACTTTTTGTGCTTCCTCCCGAACAGACCGCAGGTTGATTTTTACCTCCTTACAAAGTCTGCCTTCAATAACCCGCACAGGCAACCAAAGCTTAGGTTCAACATCCACAATGTAGGAGAGTGTTGTATGAAATGGTTGGCCCACAGAATCATGATCTTTGTTACCATCTGTCTTGCACTGCATGTTTTCACAATACTAAATAATGCAAGGGCTTCGACAAAACTGTAAAAATATTTTTGCAAAATGCAATGGAAACTCACGACTACTGATACGATACCGGGAGGCACAAATCACTCAAAAATCCAACCGAGAGCAAGTCAAGGAAATCCAAGCTTTACAAGCTATGTTGATGCAAGCAATCATCCAAATGTGGTATGCTCCCGTATGTGGTTGATGCAAGCGATCCCCAAACACCCCTACATGCACCACTACTAGAAAACTTACCCCCGGAACCATTTCCATTCCTCTACCAAAACATTGATCAATCTTGTTTGTGGTGATCATTGATACGTGGTTATACCACAAATCTACACATACTTGGCATGCTAATGAGGTTATTATTGCTTGTGCTAACCCTCATTCTTTGAGGGTCATGCTTGTGTATGTCTCTCCTTGGTTTTTGGAAAGTTCGGATTCGAGGACGAATCATTTTCAAGAAAGGGATGATGATACCATACCGGGACGCACAAATCACTCAAAAACATCCAACCGGGAGAAAGTCAAGGAAATCTAAGCTTTGCAAGCTATGTTGATGCAAAGGGAGGCATGGGAGGCCCTTGAGGGCCCACATACGGGAGCATACCACTTTTAGGTGATGCCTGCGACATGGTCTGTGTTTCACAGAATGTGTTGACGGGATGGATTTTGCCTATTTAGGTTACTTTTGCAAATTGAAGGCTTTGGTCACTTTTGGGTCAAACTTGTAATAAGGCATAGTATAAATAGGATCCTTAGTCTTATTTTACACTTAGCTTGAATGATGTTGATGAACTCTTATGAGTGTTAGTATTGTAGTTGCTAGGATAGCCAGTCATTAGCTTAGTTAGTAGTGTAATTGTGAGATTGTCTTGAACCTTGTTTGTGATTCACACTTGAGCTTGCTCACTAGTGGAATCAATCCAACTCTATTATAGTTTAATTCCATTGAGGTCTTTGATTTCATATATCATTGGTTGCTTTGGATTACTACTCGTGTCTAATTTCCTATCCTTTAATTTTCCGCATTCGATTCGATTTCTTAGAGTTTCACTTTTAGGAATCGTATCATTTGTATTAGAGCTTAGGCTGGAATTTTGTTTCTACAATTCTCAATCATAGGTTCTTATTTGAAAAATCACAAAATTTTGAAAATCTCCACAAAAAAAATAAATGATTAGTTGTTTGAATTGAGTGTTTCTATTGATAGATTTGAACTCTTAGAGGTTGAATCTTTCACATATCAAAATTTTAAGTGATTTGGGGCTGATTTGAGCAAGAACGCCATTGGAGGACCTTCAACTTTGAAGAACACCAATTGGATTTATAGAAATTAGTGTTTAATTGATTCCAAAAACTATTGGGTTTTGTTCTCCTTGTTGAGAGGAAGCTATATCTAAAATTTGAGCCAAATTGAAGTTGATTTGATACTAGTTGGAAATTTGAAGTGTTCTACAATGTTCATCAAGTTCTTGTGAAGAAGAAGGCCAAAAGGTGGTGTTTGATCTAAAATTCTTAAGACAAAGTTAAAAAGTGTTTTGGGCCCAAAAATAGCAAAAATTTGAAGAAAGTGGGCCCAAGTCGTTAAAATAACAGGGAATAATAAATAAGTGATCAGTCAAACGAATCCCAGGGAATTTTGACATCACGTATCACAACCTGCGAATCGGAAGTTGTGCCGCAAACCACGCCAGCGAACCACACTTGAAACACAGACTTCGACAAAAACTTTGGATCATCCGCAGTTTGCATGTGCGAACCGCAAACTGTGCACATGTTTAGCGGATCGTGCTTTTTCAAATTTTGAGTTCTAAATCCATCCCGATTCCATTTCTTCACTTATTTGATTCACCAAACTATTTAACCTCAAGTAATTGACTTATTTGATTGTTAATTAGTTCTGGAGTCTTATTTTCCATTTCGTGCTAATTCTTCTAAGTTTTTTCATTTTATTTCGTTGAACTTATTTGACTTCATATGTTCGATTTTGAGTCGTATGCCTTTCTACCTAACAAGAATTCATTCCTCCGCAAGGCTAAGCAACCTTGTGTGATTGATTGAACTTAGGTTCATTACAATCTTGCAAGAACACTTGAGTTAAGTGAGGAGTGAGTAGGCATAAAAAATGTCGTGAGGGCTTTTACTTCTAACGTGTTTGCTGAATTTTGTAGGTAGCATAACGACTTCCGGAGGACAACCGCAAGAGGGAGAGGAGCTAATGGCTTTTGTAGCTAGAGGATTGGCGAGGTTGGGCACAGAGATGATGGCTATGAGGACGGAAATGAGAACGATGGGTATTGAGCAAACAAGTAGGTTGGGCACTCCCCAATCGATTGGTGGGGATGTAAGTGTTGGTAATGAATCGAGTCGGAACCCCAACACTTCACCCACAATAACCCCAGGGCAATTGCATGCGTTGTGCATTCCCCACACTAGCAACATCCCTTCCACCTCAATTCCACCCTCTACTCATTCGAATATTGATGCCTCGAGATTTGTAAGGCGAACCAATTCTCTTACCCAATCCCAATTTTACCAACCTCGTCAAGAGAAACCTCCACCACAAATGACCCCAAGAATCACTCCAACAAACGTTCCCCAAACACCCTACATGCACCACTATTAGAAAACTTTCCCCCGGAACCATTTCCACCCCTTTACTAAAACATTGATGAATCTTGTTTGTGGTGATCATTGATACATGGTTGTAACACAAATCTACACATCCTTAGCATGCTAATGAGGTTATTATTGATTGTGCTAACCCTTATTCTTTAAGGGTCATGTTTGTGTATGTTTCTCCTTGGTTTTTGCAAGGTTCGGATTCGAGGAAGAATCCTTTTCAAGAAGGGGAGGATAATACGATATCGGGACGCACAAATCACTTAAAAACATCCAACCGGGAGAAAGTCAAGGAAATCCAAGCTTTGCAAGCTATGTTGATGCAAAGAGAGGCATAGGAGGCCCTTGAGGGCCCACATACGAAAGCATACCACATTTGAGTGATCGCTCGGAGGAAGAAGAGCCCGAAAAGCAGCCTGTCACAGTCTGCGATTCATCTGCGAATAGTAGATGATGCATGCGACGTGGTCTGCGTTTCGCAGACTGTGTTGAAGGGATTTTTTTGTCAATTTTGGCTACATCTGCAAATTGAAGGCTTTGGTCACTTTTAGGTCAAGCTTGTAATAAGGCATGGTATAAATAGGAACCCTTAGTCGTTTTTTACACTTAACTTGAATCATGTTGATGAACTCTTATGAGTGTTAGTATTGTATAAACCTGTTCAAAGGTCGGGCCGGGTCGGGTGGCTTTTTTTCCCTCCTTGCCCGACCCTGACCCTATATTTTTTAAAAATTCTGACCCTGGCCTTGACCCTTCGGGGACCCTACGGGTCACGGGTCGGCCCTGACCCGATGAATTTTTTTGGCGGGCCAGAGTCGGGTCGGGTCTGGCCGAGAATATTTTTATTTTTTAAAAAAAATTGAATTTATAAAACTGAAATTGGTATTCACCCCTACATTACCACGAAATTTCGACGTTGAAATGTATTGTATATCGTGAGATCTTGACTAAAGAAAAACTAAATTAGAAATCGATTTGGGGAAAAACACAAATTGATTGGGAAAATGGATGTTTTTCTAAAAATTGGCTGCGCCAAACCGCCTTACGGCAGTTTGACCGGCCCTGTCTCGAAAAAATACGCAAAATTAAAAAAAAAAGGTAAAACGGACATCCGAGCGCAGAGTTATGATCATTTAAAGTTTCACCAATTTACAACTACTTTCTCTCCCTAAATTATGATTCCGTGATATTAACAAAACGACTAATAATATAAATATATAATTAATAATAAGCTATCGTTTTTATCTTATTTTATATTGAGCTCAATGTAGATTAGAGCAATATATATATATATATATATATATATATATATATATAAACATGCATTATATCACTTATTAATGACAGTACAAAATAAATATTAATGAAGGAAAAATAATATAAATTATATTTAAAAAATATGCGGGTCGGGCCCGACCGAGTCAGACGGGTAAATTTTTCTGACCCTGGCCCGACCCTGACCCTGATCGGGTCCCCGCTTTTTCGGGTCGATTGGCTCGCGGGAGCCGACCCTGGTTTTTTCGGGCAGGGCGGGTCCCCGACCCGGTGGACAGGTCTAGTATTGTAGTTGCTAGGATAGCCATAGTCATTAGCTTAGTTAGTAGTGTAATTGTGAGATTGTCTTGAACCTTGTTTGTGATTCATACTTGAGCTTGCTCACTAGTGGAATCAATCCAACTTTATAGTTTAGGTGCTTTTATAGTTTAATTCCACTGAGGTCTTTTATTTCATATATCATTGGTTGCTTTGGATTACAATTCTTGTGTCTAATCTCCTATCCTTTAATTTTCCACATTTGATTCGATTTCTTAGAGTTTCACTTTCAGAAATCGTATCAACTACACTTCAAAAAAAGAATGGCAATTCCCTAGCATAAGGAAAAGATGTGAAAGACTATCATTTTAGTTGAACCATTGTACTTTGCTTATAGTATGAAAGACTATCATTTTAGTCTTTTTGTAGATTGTTTAGTTTCTATCCTTGTTCTCTATCTGAGGTTAGGTCCATGTCCCCCTCTGCTTTTGGAACTTTTTGGATGTTGTAGACATGGTAGGGGTCAAGCCTAACCCCCTACATTGTTAAGGTGAAGGCTTAATTTTTTTTTAAAGAAAAGCTCTGTTGTTGTAGATTTATTGCAAATCAGCTTTAACTCATGAATCAGAGAGTTGACTAACTCCATTTGTACATATTGCAGAATTGCTTGCCTAGAAACTCTTAATCATGTTTTTGTTGGAGGAGACTTGTGTGACAACCAACGTGGAACTATTTTTGCACTTGACCGCCAACAACAACAACATACCCAGTGAAATCCCACAATATGGGGTCTGGGGAGGGTAGTGTGTACACAGACCTTACCTCCATCTTGGTAAGTAGAGCGGCTGTTTTCGGGAGACCCTCGGCTCAAGACAAAGCATAATCAGGCAAAGCAAGCAAAGCAAAACAAAGTATGAGAAACGGTCAAACTCAGACGAGAAATTAAAGCACTGTGGACATGTAGATAGTAAAAATCAAATACGCAATGGTAGCGCATTCTAACAACAGGAATCAGTAGCTAACAGGAAGCAGTAGCTAACACAACTAAATAAGATAAATAAATTACACTAAAGAACACATAGCAACAGGAATCAAACTAAGTGTGACAGGCTAATCGAGCATACAGTAATAACACTACACTATCATTTTGTAAGCGTAAAGAGGACTACGCTCGACTACCTACTACCCTAATTCGTGTCATCCACAACTCCCTATCTAAGGTCATGTCCTCAGTAAGTTGTACCTGCGTCATATCCCATCTAATCACCTCTCCCCAATACTTTTTTGGCCTACCTCTACCCCTTCTGAACCCGTCCATAGCCAACCTCTCACACCTCCGCACTGGGGCATCTGTGTCTCTCTGCACATGCCCGAACCATCTCAACCCCGCTTCCCGCATCTTATCCTCCACCGAGGCCACTCTCACTTTATCCTGGATATCATCATTCCTAATCATATCTCTCCTTTTATGCCCACACATCCATCTCAGCATCCTCATCTCCGCAACTCTCATTTTTTGTATGTGCGAAGTCTTGACTGGCCAACACTCTGCCCCATACAACATAGTCGGTCTAACCACAGCCTATAGAACTCGCCTTTTAAGTTTAGTTGGCACCTTTTTGTCGCACAAGACTCCAGATGCGAGCCTCCATTTCATCCACCCTCCCCCAATACGATGTGTGACATCGTCATCAATCTCTGCATTTCCCTTAGATAATAGATCCTAGGTATTTGAAGCTTCCTTTTTCGGAATGACCTGAGTACCAAGCCTCACCTACACGCCTGTCTCAGGATCGCTCCCGTTGTTGAACTTGCACTCTAAATATTTTGTCTTCGTCTTACTCAACTTGAACCCTTTAGACTCCAAAGTTTATCTCCAAACCTCCAGCTTGGTGTTCACTCCGCTATGAGTCTCATCAATTAGGACTATGTCGCCTGCGAATAACATACACCATGGTACCTCCCATTGGATTTGTCACGTCAGTCCATCCATGACTAAGGCAAATAGGAATGGGCTAAGAGTTGTTCCCTAGCGCAGCCTCATCATCACTAGGAAGTGCTCCGAGTCTCCTCCTACTGACCGTACCATAGTCTTGGCTCCATCATACATATCCTTGATAACCCTAGTATACGCCACAGGTACACCTCTAACCTCCAAACATCTCTATAAAACCTCCTTAGGGACTTTGTCGTATGCCTTCTCAAGGTCGATGAAAATCATATGTAAATCTTTTTTCCTCTCCTTATACTGCTCCACCTCCTAATATGATGAATGGCCTCGGTAGTCGAACGCCCCGGCATGCATCCAAACTGATTCTTGGAAATACACGTATTTCATCACCTTCGTCTCCACGACCCTTTCCTAAACTTTCATAGTGTGGTTCAGCCGCTTGATACCCCTATAGTTATTGCAACTCTGGATATCACATTTGTTTTTGTACAAGGGAATCATTGTACTCCACCTCCATTCTTTAGGCATTCTTGTCGTCTTAAAAAAGACGTTAAACAACTCAGTCAGCCATTTCAAACCTGCACTGCCTACGCTCTTCCAAAATTCAACTATAATCTCATCAGGCCCGGTCGCTCGTCCTCTGCGCATTCTGCGAATATCACCCTTAACCTCCTCAACCTTAATGTTTCTACAATACCCAAAATCCCGGTACCTACCAGAATGCTCCAAATCTCCTAGTACAATGTCTCCATCTCCTTTTCCGTTCAAGAGTTTATGGAAGTAAGACTGCCACCACTCCGCCTAATATGCACTTCCTCCACCAGTACTTTATCATCCTCGTCCTTGATGCATCTCACGTGATCCAAGTCACGGGCCCTTCTTTCCCTTGTCTTGACTAGTCTGTATAACTTCTTATCCCCGCATTTCTCCTCTAATTCCACATACATGCGTTCAAAAGTCGTCGTTCTCGCCGTCGTAACCGCTTGTTTTGCCTCCTTCCTCACTATCTTATACAATTCCCTATTCATCCACTTCTCCACCTCATCCTTGCTTTCTACCAATCAAACATACGCCAATTTCTTCACTTCCACCTTCTCTTGGACTTTACCATTCCACCACCAGTCCCCTCGATGCCCACCACTGTTACCCTGCGAGACCTCTAGCACTTCTCTAGCTACCTCCCGAATGCAACTGACCGTCTTGTCCCACACACCAGTCGCATCTCCACTACTCTCCCAAGCCCCACTGGCCATCAACCTCTCCCCCATCTCATTTGCACTAGCCATGGTCAAACTCTCCAACAAACTACGGAAAGTCACCAAGTGTTCCTCCTTCTTCAGGAATCTCGAATTGGTTATCATCCCACTAGCTCTAGCGAACTCCAAAAAAGAGACGCCTCCCTCGTTCCTGTCCTCGATTCCAAAGCCTCCATGCACGTCATCATAACCCCCCGAAAGTGACCCGATATGACCATTGAAATCCCCTCCTACAAATAACTTTTCAGTGGGTGGTATGCCTCCCACCACTTCGTCCAAATCCTCCCAAAAGTCTCTTCTCCTCTTCGTCCAAGCCCGACTGTGGCGCATAAGCACTAATAATATTCATAGGGCACCCTCCAACAACCAACTTAATCGTTATCATCCGGTCATTGTCCCTCATCACCTCTATCACCTGCTCTCTTAGCTCGTTGTCTACCAAAATGCCTACCACATTCCTATACTGCGATCTACCCGAGAACCATAACTTATACCCGTCCACATCCTTAGCCTTAGGTCCTACCCACTTAGTCTCCTGGACACATGCTACATTAATCCTCCTCTTCTTAAGAATCTTAACTAATTCTATGGACTTTCCCGTTAAAGTCCCAATGTTCCAAGACCCTATTCTAAGTCTAGCCTCTCTTACCCCACTTACCCCCCCTAACCCTCGCCCCTGTCCCCGACCGAGAACATGACCCTAGTCTACCATCAGTTACCAAAGCCACTAAAGCAAATATAAAATAATAAACTACTCAAACGTTTACCCTAAAACAGGAAGGGATCAAAGTGCAATCTCAAGTTAACAATCTAAAGGCAAGTAACACCACTAAGCAAGAATGCTATAACTAAATACAAGAGATGGCAAAATTTAACAGGAAAGTTAAGGACAAAGAATGGATACGGGCAACCGGAATTACCAACTCCGATTGAATCGAACCTGTTGCCGGCGAAAAATATTGCTCACCGACACTGTCCACGACAGACACGTCACTGTTTCCGGTACTGTTCACTCATCGGAGTACTGTTCACTATAAGTTTTCACCCAAAAAATAAAATAAAAAATAAAAAATAAAATAAAAAATAAAAAATAAAATCGAGCATTGTCACCGCCGCCGCCGGTGAGTGGTTGGAGCGACACTTACCGTCAGAAATAGGGGATGTATGCGGAGGGGGATGATGATTGTTGGGGTAGGTTAGAGAGGGGGGGAGAGAGTCGTTAGAGAGAGGAGAGAGGAAGAGTGAAATCAATTTGGGAAAAGAAACATATGTTGAAAAAGGAATCTAGCTAAGTCTTGCCTTTCATTGAATCATGAGCAAGAAAGTGCTGGACGATAATAAGTTTATCAATTTAAGAGAACAGACGACCAAAGAGTAATTTCACATGAAATATAGCATGTATCATGCTTTTGCCATGTGGAATTATTTTTGCCATGTAAGATACTTATGTCTACAAAAGAGGCTAGCTTATGTGAGAAGTTTCTAGACAAATATGTGGATTTCTCTTGAAAGACCCTAGAACCCTATGGATTTGCTAGGGAAGTCCTTGAAACTTTTTAGTCATGTAGAGAATTCTCGAAATGGGACTTACTTGTAAATATGGAGGAACTTGTGTAACAATTATTATGAAACCATTAGCCCCTAGATGGCTAATATAAATAGGGGGTCATTCATTTGTAAATGCATCAAGCAAAATCAATCAAATTCTCTAATACAAAAGCTTCATTTAGCAAATTTCTCTCATCTTCCTTATCTACTATTCTCTTAGCGATCTTGAGTGTAGTAATCTAGGCTGACTTGGCATAACAAGATCTTAAGCAAGTAGTCAATTGTCTCACGTGCACTTAATTTAAGACTGAGGACGTGGTATCAAAGCGAAGGTTGTGATTACGGGAATGACAAACGACGGAGAAATCAAGGTCGTTAACACCCAAGACAACATCACCCAGTATGCCGCTAGCAAGAATGGCCATAACAAAAAAAGAAAGCCACCAACAAGATCTAGGGTGTGTCGTCCGAGGTTGTGTCAAACGAAGGACTTACATCCCAAGAACCATCTACCACTGAGGTGAGCGAGGATGACGTGAAGGTCCTTCCCAAGGACGACTCGCTCGATAGAGAGTGGGTTATGAAGGTTAATGAGGAGATGGACGTCGTCGAGATCTCTGGCCAATGCTTGGGGAAGGTAGAGGGCACCTTAAGCGTTCTTGAGGGGCATACTCTTGAAGAGATTGAGAACATTTGTGGCTTGGGAGCCTCGAACTTATCACAGCCTACATACACCCCCTCTAAGGCAAGACCTCCACGTCATCCTCGCGATCATTCTTGGGATGTAAGACCTTCGTTTGACACAACTAAAGACGACACCTCCTGGCTCTTGTTAGCGGCATTCCTCTTTTTGTGATGGTCCTTCTTGTCGGCAGCATCCTGAGTGATGTTGATTGGGTGTTGGCATCCTGAGTGAAGGCCAGATGTGCCAACAAATATGGCCAAACCAACACTTCCCTTGCTAGAATCTGGCACCAGACCATATTCCAAATCAAGATATAGATTGGTTTGAGATTTGGCAAAATGGATCTTCAGTGGAGCTGGGATATAGATTTGTGAAATAGCCATCAAGTACAAGCAGAATCCCTAGTAAAATTGTCTACTGGAATAGGCCTCCTGAGAACTGTCTAATGACTAACACAGATGGGAGCAGCATGCCTAACTTATCTAAAACACATGCAGGGGCATTTGCTAAGCCTCTACATTTCTCCACTAACAACACCACTGAAACTTTAGCAGCCTTGATTGGTATCAAGTGGTGCACTGAACATAGTCAGTCCAGCCACATCCTACAAATAAACTCTTCACTGGTGGTACAAATGATACAGGGCAAAATCCAGAGCCCTTGAAACCAATGTTTTGAAAGGTGAGCGCCTCGTTGTCTATGGAGAGAGGCGCGGTGAGGCGACGATTCATCACCATTTAGGGTTCTGGCGATGGCAAAGTGAAAATGCAGAGGCGAGGATAAGGGCGGCAAGGCGATGGCGATAAAATGTGTTGCCTTTTTGTTTTAAAAAGAAATAGAAGGAAAATAATAAAATTTAAAACAAACTAAAGCTAGGGTTTTTACATCAAGTAAAATAGACACATCGGGTCTTCAGTTTAGAAAAACACTAAAAACCCTATTTGTTTGTACATCTTTTGGATATAATATACAAGGTAGGAGTCAAGCCAAAAACCCCAATACCACAGGAGGTGAAAGCCTGGGTGAGTGGAATTATACATTAAAAAAAGAGTTGATTTTCAAGATTTACTTTTTCTGAGCTATGTAGACATCAGTAAAATTATCAATATGGCTTTATGACCACTTTATCATACATACATTAAAACATTCAAGAAAGAACAGAGGAAAGTTCTTAATGTTGCTTTAATTTTTACAACACATTTTCCAACTGAGTTCCTAATTACAACTGAATGGCGAGACAAGAATATATGTTGAAAATTTGCTTGGGAGTAAATTAGAAAAAGTAAAAGGAGAAGTTACCCAAGGAAAAATAAAGGCACATGAATAATTATTTGGCTATATCATATGATGGAATTTCCATTTAGACAGAAATATTCTCCAAATATAAACAAAGGGATCTGATAGTCGAAGAGTAAGAGAAAAAGAGAAGAAAAAATTCTATACCTGTTCGATAGACCATTTTCCTTCAAATTTTTTGAAGTCACCTTCTACCATCTTAAACTCAATATCACGCCTCTGACCAGTGGGGAGATCTTCAAGATCTTTCTCATAACAATCAATGACACCTTTAGCATTAAATTTGAGCCCAAATGCTAAGTCTTGCTCTCCAATCTGTTCAAAATTACAATTTAAAATCCAGATCACACTAAGATACTAATATTAATATCTCGGAATTCACCAACCACATAGTATATAAGGCATGTTGTCTTTTGACTGTAAATGTACAAATTCAAATATCAGATAGACCATCACAAACCTGATGCTTAGCCTGAGCAAGTGGCGAACTCAAGAAATTGCCATAAGGAGAAGCATGTCGCTTTGTCAAAGGAATAATTTGATTCACATTGAATTGCATGTAAAGAGTTGTCTTTCTCTTTGTTGGAGTAATGAGTTTTTGATGAAGTAAATTGATTCATCAATAGCATCTAGAAGATGCAAAAGGTAAAAAAAGAGGCAGCTACTAGTTGGGAATACATTTTGGTCTTCTCAGTACGCTGATTTTGAACTTATTGCTTTTCTAGGAGTATTTTGACTTCTCTAGATTTATATGCCAGTAAAACAATATATAGAACTTATATTATCATTATTATTATTGCTATTATTTATATATATTTAACTTATTATTCACTTTTAATTTTATGTGTATGATGATGACATGAGTTGACTTAAATGGAGAAACATGGACATTAGACAATGATGATACATATAGCCAATCCCAAAATGTTTGGAGTTGAGGCATGGTTATTGTTGTCGTGCGTGTGTGTTTGCCTACGCGAATGTATGTACTTTGAATGCATAATGTCTATGTGTGCATGGCCAACTAGGAATCGAGCAGTGGGCAGGGGTGGATGCACGCATACAACATTCAAGCACCGGGTTCATCTGATCCCAATACTTGCGTTATGAAGTATAAACTTACATATAAAATTCACTAAAATTGCAACATATAGCAAGTCAAAACCCATAATTCTAAAAGTACAATGAGTTCAATGCTAAGAACCTTAAAAATTGAAACCATAAAATTTAAATCAAGGATTCTGGCAGTGAGATTAGTAAATTATTCGGATGATATTGGTTTTTATTTTGGCGCTTTAATTTCTCTTCGATCTCATTCCATATTATTTGTTGATAAGCATATAAAATATTGGTAAGCATGTGTGAAGACTTTAATTTTCTTTTTGGGTTGTGATGAGATGTTAAGTTGTTAGGAAGTTTTACATTTTGAACTTGAGAAGCTAACATCACCATTGTACTATTTGACATTTTACGTATTGGTGGTAAAAAGTCAAGTTGATTAGGGGTGTGTTCGGTATGGAAAATTGTTTTCCAATTTTCTCATGTTTGGTTGATCAAAAATTTTAGAAACTATTTTCTTCAGAAACTTTTTCCTAATGAAAGTAGGAAAAACAAGTTCATTCTATATTAATTGTCTCCTCCCCACCCTCGAACTCACCCCACCAACCACCCCGGTAACCCCACCCCCACAACGTCACCCCTCCACCACCCACCCACTCTCGCTTGCCTGAAATATCGGTGGTAGGGTGGGTATTTTCTGAAAAATGTTTTCTACTAACCAAACGAACATGAAAAAACAAGCAAGAAATTCACATTTTCCACCATACCGAACACAGTCTAGTAGATTTTCATTAGGCAGCAAGGATTGCGAAGCAACATATGCAATTGTCTAAAACAGACCTAATGCACGGTCATTCGCAAGCTCAATAGTAATAGTAGTAGTAGCATAAAACAATCAATAACGACTCACCACCATATCAACGATCAAACTAGTACATCTCAAATAGGAATAATTTCTATAATAATAATAATAATTACTAAACAAACAATAATTAAACAGAAAGACCTGAAGCAGTCGGGCGAAATTCGGTTCCTTCTCAAGCAACTTACTAACAGCAAGACCTGGAATAAAATCAGCTAATCTTTCATAATCAGTGAGCACTTTCCACACATTCTGCAAGCTTGCCTTCACCGCTACCTTAGATCGAATCCTCCTACAATTTTTCCCCATTTTTTCAATCTCAATCTCAACTCCATCATCGTCATAGTCATCGTCATCGCCATCGCCTTCTTCATCATCTTCGTCGTCATAATCACCAACGCCACCATTTGACCAGATATCTGAAGAAGGCGCGAAAGTATCAAGACGAAATCTTCGAGACGTTAGGTTAGGGTTTCTGTAGAACCTGAGAGCGGCGGCGGATAATGTACTGTTGTGGCGGCGCTGTTTAGCAACGTCGTCACGGTATAGAATTGAAGATAGGGGGAGTGAAGAGGTATGCGTATGCCACCACAACTGGACTTGCATTTTGTTTTGTTTTTTCCGCGTGGATTGGGCCGGCTGTCATCATTTTCTATCAATCTTCCTTCCTATTTCATCCTCATTTTATGGTACACTCTATTTGCTTAGCAAAATGAACTACTCCAATCACCTTACCTTCTTAACAAAATATAAATTTCTACATAAAATAAATAATTTGATTATCTAACACGGATAAATATAAAAAAATAAAATTAATTATTTTTTTATTTAATAACTGAATATCTTTTTTATTTTAAAAATAAAGTCTAAATAGAGACTCATTTTTATCGGGGGAGTACTATAAATTCTTCAAATCACGTGACAACCAATTAAAAAAGAGTTAACGTGTCTCAAGATGGGGCCATTTAACCGCCCAAGCCTAGTGTGATCAATAGTTGGGTTGAAAAGATCCAAACAAGATATGCAGCTATTTAAAAATGAAAAAAAAAAATCAATCTACTTTCTCAATTCAAATTTCAGTGAAGATAAATACTACTTTTTTAATTCATGAAATTAATCAAGTTGCGGGTAAGTAATTACCTGAACACCACTTTAAAATGTCCTAAATCTTCGTTGACAATAATCAATTTCTTTATAGGACAAAGGACATAAGTAACATTCAGGTAGAAAATATTGACAAGAAATGGCCACAAATATATCAAAAGACTTTTTATAGCCAAAATGTATATTATACATCATATGTACACTGAATATACATTTATTACATACACTTCATATATACATTTTTTATAATTTGTGTATAATAAATATATAATCACTGTATAATATACACACATTAATGATACAATTATTATACACTATTTATATGGAGGCAAGAATAATTGGAAAAAATGGAGACCACCGGAACATTTTTCCGGCTACATCTGTACCAAACAATTATAGATCTAATAGATTTTACAACCATAGAAAAAATACAAAAGAACTAATCAATCCGGAATCCATGGAGTTTGCCGGAGAAATAATCCGAGCAAATCCGAACAGTAACTAGACAAGAAAGGGAGACAGTGTCACTTCCACAGAGATACGCCGGAGCGACACCGCACAGCCACCGGAGCATAGCATCATCGGCATTTTGCATCATCCAACCAGATCTGACCGTAAAGCTCGTCGGAGCAGTGAAAAGGAAGAAAGATTTAGCCGTCAGAGTGTCAGAACAGTGGGGAGGGGGCGAAGCGAAGCGGCGCAACTGTAGGCGTTGGGTGGATGAATTTCGCCAGAGTTGGGTGGTGACAGTGGAGGAGATGAGAGAGGGAAAGGCGGTGTTTGGTTGCGTTTATGGTGGTGAGCAGTGTTTTGCTCCGACGGCGGCGACACGAAGATGGCGTTGACAGCACGACGACAGCGTTGGCGGCAAAAAGGTGGGAGATCAAAGAGTGTAGAAAAGAAGACAAAGTGAAAAAGTGTTTAGCCCTTAAAAAAATCTAATGCCCTAATCTTTGTGATACATGGGCTATTACTTGTCTTTATTTTGGGCTTAATAGCTATTTCGGGACATACTTAAAATGGGGCCTTTTTTCCCCTATTTGGTCACACCATATCCTTTTCTCTTTTTATAACAGAAAAATTTCTAAATCGATTTAGTGCACAGTTCAAACTCGATAATTAGTGAACCCGTCCTTCACTTAATACCAGGGTTTTATGACAAAAAGAAAAAACTAACCACCATAAACTGCTACAATCTTCCCACAACCCGCTTTAAAAACTCTATTTACAATCTGCGGTCACAATATACACTTTATAATTTTCAAATTTATGAAAGATAATCTCAATTTTTCTCTAATGACGTCTGGTTGAAATACATTTGGATTCAGAAACTGGAAAAGAAAAAGGAATTCAGAAAAAAACTTTTCACCATCTTTTTTTATGAAACAAATGCAGGGATCTCTAGTTGTCCGGTGACTAGTCTTACCAGTCTCGTTGCAAGTCATATACAACCAATACTTGTCTATAAAGTTCACGTCTATGACCTGTCAAGGCAATTAAATCCATGTCTATATGAAGCAGCTTCTATACATGTCAATAGTTATTAACACACATGTCAATACATCTGCAACTTGGGTACTACTTTATATTTCTCTGCATTTACACAGAAAAGCTAGTATACACAAACATTGGTACGGAAGCTAACTTTACAGTTTGATAACTAAGAGTACTGAAATATTCCTTAACTAGCAACTTTAACCCACCTTAACCTACAAAGTTTCCTCATGCTACACATGGCAATAGTTCTTTCAAATCATCTTGGCTTCTGTCGCGGCAGTCTTGCAATTTGCATCCTCTTTGCTTGGCTGCAGCTCAGACGTCTATGTTCTGAGCGAATTAAATGCTATAGCTATCAGCTCCTTTCGAAAAATGATAACTTTTCTGAATTTAGTATCAGCAATTTCTCAATCTGATCAACTTTATTCCACATCTCTGCGAGTTTGTAGATATGTCCTCATTATATGTCAATTCTAAGGTTATCACACAGGTGGCCAAGTTCAGGTCTTGCATCCATCCATTCACTAAACGTTATCTCAGCTGGAGAACAGCAGTAGAGATAGGATCTAAATGTGATCAGGAAAAAATATCGCCTGCAAAAAGAAAACAAATAAATCTGTTATTTAAAACAGTTCAAATTTTTTGCCTGTTTCGCAGCAAAGCACCTTAGATATAATGTCCACCGGCCATTGCTATGGGAAAAAGGATGCTTAGTCCACCACTGAGATTGGACCAAAAAGCAATTCAATTTCTCAATAGAACCTTTCCATTCCAAGGAAGAGGCTAACTGTATAAGAAAATATAGCATATGAATGAAATTTGGGCTTCTCAAGGACAATCTTTATTCAGTTATTTCATAGTACCCCACAGTCCAGATTGTCTTGTCTATTTTAGTTTGTCCCATGCTCCGTCCACTTTCTAGAAGGAAA
Organism: Anisodus acutangulus; assembly: GCA_029783415.1. Classification (NCBI taxonomy): domain Eukaryota; kingdom Viridiplantae; phylum Streptophyta; class Magnoliopsida; order Solanales; family Solanaceae; genus Anisodus; species Anisodus acutangulus. Next base: position 37,742,380 of record CM056489.1, read on the forward strand.
AATTTCCCCCACTTCTTTGTTTTTTGTTTTTTTTTATTAGACTGTATGAGCATTCTTAAACAAGTGGAACGATTTAAAGAATAGCCTGCGGGAATAGCTATGAATTTCTCTTAATTGACTGTTCCTTTCAAGCTTCAGTGTGAACTTTCTAACAAATTTTCAATATCTAATATGCATTTCTGCTGAACAATGGAAGTCCGGTTATATGCATTTCTGCAGCACAATAGAAGTTTCAGCTTAATCTTAATCAAGTTCAAAGAGGACCTTGAAGATGGTGTAGGAGCAGTATGTTTGTTCCTTGTAAACTAAACATATTCTGTTCTCTGCTTCTACCTTTCATTTTTATCAACAAATTCTTCATTTAAAAAGAGATGGATGAGAATCAACCTTAAAGCTCTAATGCCCATATACATGAGGTGTGCTCGACGTTCTTCACCTTCATCTAAGTTCCTTTCCAGCTCCTGTGAATACTGAACTATATCTTCTCGTAAATGATCTGCACCTGCACACCTTTGAAAATTTGAAATATTCAGAAGTAGAACAGTGGCTTGCAATTCAGTTGATCTAAACCTTCAAGATCAAACTAGTTAGATCAGTTCCTACTTACACCATATCAAAGTAGAAGTATGACTTGAGCCTACCCATAAGTAGCAAAATTCATTTTTTTCTGTTAGTTTCAGACTTAAAAAGCTGGTCAGAATGATCTTCCCACTTTCTCTCTAGTCAATGGTATCCTCCTATAGGTTATGTCATACCCTTCATACTTCAGGCTTGCATATACCTCAGCAGGAGTCTTGACATCATCTACGAATATGTTCTCCCAATATCCAATGATAATAACTTGATTTGAAGTCGGGTTATACTCTTCACGATGCAAAAGCATCCTACCACCAGATTGTCTAATCTCACATTGAATGTCATCTTTTAACCGTGTCTCCAAGTGTTCCACCTGTGGGAAATGAAGTTAAATAAATAATAAAATCATCATATCCATTGTCTGAAGGGGAAATTTGATTAAAGACTGACCAATGGACCAGTGATTCCAACATGCTTCAAGGATTCAACAGGCTTGTTCAATTCTCTAAGAACAAACGGTGTTCCATTGATATAAACAACAGCCTCTTCTCTCAGATCAGTTAAAATTATTCTTTTAGCAAATCCTTCTTTTGACGTCTGCTTTGCACCAAGGCAAGTTAACATCTCCTTTGCACCTGCAATTGTAGGTGTTGCCATGCTATAAATGGGGTATCCGTCAACCTAAAAAGAATGAGAAATTCAGTAAGAATTTCAAGTTTTACCCATGAAATAAAACTCAAAATTCACAAATTTGAAAATCTATGCATATTCACTACAAAATTATGTCCTTAGCCTCTATCTCTTTCCAGTCAGTGTATTCTACTCTTCCATTACAAGGTCAAATAAGTGCATTGCACGTGCATAACATTTGCAAATGTGAAAAAGTCTACCCTATACAATTAGGTAAAAGTTGAATATTTTTTCTATTTATTCTGTGACCTGAGTTCTGCCTGATTAGACGGTCCATGCCACGACAATTTGGGATTATGGAGATTTTTATTGAGATCTATAAAGGTAGCGGAGGGATTAACCAACCCCCTACTGAATCGTCGATTGATTGGGGGAATAACACTTTGGACTTCTTTGTTTGACCCATTCATTGTACACTGCTTGGTAAGGTGTGACTAGCAGTTTCTTATACTTTCCATTATTGTTGACAGTCTCTTCTGTAATCTTCTTAAGCATATAGTAATTTTCTGCCTCCCTGATCTTGCTGTTCCGTTGTCTTTCATTTCTGGCTTTACATTTAGATCTCCAATAGTAGCAGAGGGATAAACCAGCCCCATACTGCATCACTTGTTGGGGTACGATACTTTGGACTTCTTTGTTTGACCCAATTTTCGTACACTGCTCTGGTTAGTCTTCTCTAGCAGTTTTTATACTATCCATTGTTGTTGACAACCTCTTTTGTACTGATCTTCTACGTAGCTGCTTCTCTGCACTTGGTGTGCTTCTGTTTTCCATTTAGTGTTTATTTATTATTTAGTGCTTTCATTTCCTAATAGTCTATGATTCCAGTAGGGAAAAGTAGCAATCTAACAAACCAGGCATAATCATGGATTATCTTCTCTCTGTTTTTTTCTTTTTCTGTTTCTTGTGTTTTATTTGTGGGTATATTCTTCTCTCCTATTTCCTGTGTGTATTTGCATTTCATTAGAGTATTCATACTCCCATTTTTGTATCTGATCCTAATTTTCTCAAGTCTATTTATGTATTGTCTCTCCCAATATAGGCAACCAAAAAAATATGTTTAAGTAGTTAAACTCAGTAGTAACACATTTACAGATGTAGCATAATACTCTATATATTACTGTATGCTAAAAAATTTTGGAACGGAAAATAAAAATTAGCATACACTAATATGCTGTATGTTAAATTTGTCTCAAAGCATTATTACTCCATCTAGTTGAAAATAGTTCTTTGCCATATGATGTTTATGTCACTTGGCTTCAAATCTGTGATGAAAATTGTGAGGGGTAAACATGGCATATCTCTATCATAAAGGCCTGTGTTGTAAAAGGTACTCATACATCTCTCTTAGAAACCCTAACACAAGTATGATATCTCCCTATTAGGCATGTGAAATCAAAATTCAGCTTCTCTTATCGTCCTGACAATAGTGGATATTTAACATACCTTGTAAACATGAGGAGCACCATGAATTTGTATGTGACTGGAAGTTCTTTGGCCAGGAAAGAAGTACATCTTGAGAATAGACCCTTTCCCAAGAACAGAGCCATTCCGATCTTTCACAACAGCTTCCATAACAGCATCCCCATGCTGTGACTCATGTGGAGCTTTTAGTTCCTCCTGCGCTAACAATTATAACAGAATCAAATCGAGCTTCAAACGAACCCATAACCATGAGACAGACAGATGTCAGAAGCATTACAGGGATGGTAAAGAATCTCCCAGGCCTTAATCTAATTGACCACTTCATTGCTTGAACCTCCAGCCTCTGGTGCAGCCAATCTTTGAATGTCATCCTCGATTCTCCTTGTCGACAAAATCCATCAAATGCTTCGCTGCCAAGATATGCAGCAAAAGCAATCAACGAAAATATCTTTCCAAGTATTCAGCACCACGATTTAGTGCTACTTTTCTTTCTCTAGGCTCATTATGCTGCTGATTAAACAACTTTCTGTATTGCAAGACCGCTTGGCGTATGTTCTGCAGAGCTGAACATCGATCAATAATAGCATCTAAGGCCTCTCGGCATTCCACCCCATTATCAAACACTCTTGTTATTTTACAGAGCAAGAGGATGTCATTTATCCCAAATGCATCATTTGTATGTGTTTGAGGTCTACTTTTCAATACTAATGATGCCGGTGGATGGGCTTGGCCTTCACTTTCATCATCGCTTGACATACCACCACCTAAATCAAGATTTGATGCATCATGCAATACTCTAATAGGTCTCCCACAATCAATACGTAATTTCAAAAGGCATGCAGTTACAGTTCCAGTAGTAGTCCTCCCTATTCCCATCTGTAATCGAGAAACAAGTAAAATCAGCATCATCTGTTTGGAGCCAAATGTCTCAGAAAATACAAGTAAATTGAAGAAGAAGAAGAAGAAGAAGAATTTATACTAGGTTACCTGGCAATTAAAGACAAAAGCAGTATCCTTTGGAGCAGATGCTATATTAAAAGACAATACATCGAAGTCAGAACTTTTGGGAGCTTTGCCATCAGTGATAGGAACTCGAGCATACTTTATAGGAAAACCATCAGCCTCCAACCACTTAAAGACCTCCACGGGAGTTTGAACTGCATCAGAGCTCACATGTTCCCAAGCATCAAATATTTGACTGTCATCAGTTTCATGAATAACCATTATTGCGCCTTGATAACGGTCAGCTTCTCGCATAATGTCATCCTTTAATCGAGCTTCCATTTTTTCCACTCTTTCACGATCAATCCCCTAGATCCATGTAGTTTTAATAAGCCAGTTTACTCATCATGACTCAAAATCACACGTAATAGAGGAGTCAAGACCCCAAAGCAAATCCACTAAAAAGAAGGAAGTATCTTGTATTTCAGCAAACATTGTAATACAAAAAACCCTTGCATTAGAATTGAAAGTATTGTATACCGCAGAAAACAAAATAAGGCTTTTAAGCTAGAGAACAGGAACTTTAACAAATACCAAGTGAAAGATAAAATAATTACTGTAACACAAGCGTACTTCAAAACAGAACTAACAACTACCAAGTGAAAGATAATATAATTACTGTAACACAAGCGTACTTCAAAACAGAACTACCTGTAATGGGTGATGCCGGGAACAGTGAAGGGGGGCATGCAAAGTTGGGACTCAAAGGAAGGGAAAGAGAAGCCCAAGAGCATGGAGGGTTGGCCCCTTAGCAATCATGTGGGTCATTTGGAAAGAAAGAAATAGGAGAGCATTTGATGGGGGTGGAAAAAGATTTTATAAAATTGCATAGGAGTGTTTTGTCATCTTCTGTTGAGAACCATATTTTAATGTAGGTTTTCTTCTTTTGGTATATGGCATATATACGGAGTTTTTCAATTGTTAATAAAATTATTTATCTTATAAAAAAAATATCTGTACCATTTGAAATCTATCAAAATTAGCTTGGAACGAACTCCAATTTATGCAATCTGATTATTCAGTACAAAGGAAGTACTTATTAGATTGTCATGTTTGATAAATTAATATCAGCCAAAGGCTCAAAAAATAGACTTTAGCAAAGATATTTGCACTATGTTCTACTCCCTCCGTGTCAATTTAAGTATCTTAATTTGACTAGGCATGTAGTATTTTAAGAAAATAAGGGAGACTTTTGAATCTTGTGGTTTTAAATTAAACATATGTACAATGTATCAAAATGCCATTTGAATCTTGTGGTCTTAAACATTCTATGTAGGATGTTGGAACAAAAGAGTTAGTACTAAATATAGAAAATGTCATTGTTTTTAAATAGACTAAAAAAGAAAGTAAGACACGAGTATATTGAGATCTCATTGGAATTAATATCAATAAGAATATCATAAAATTAATAACATGTGGACACAAGAAATTGCAAAAACTTTTAAAGGTAGTAAATAAAAAGTTATAATCAAACAAAAATTCCATGATCTTTTTTTTCATGAGGTAAGTGGTATTAATCAAAGGCATCAAGAAGATGCAAGAATTACAAGATATGACATGAGCTTACAAAAAAAAGATTGGATGGCTGTACAAAAACTTTCTAAGCCAGGACTAATGAGCTAGTAAAATCCAAAAGATGATGTTCATTATCAACAAGAACCAATTTGGTCCAACTAAATAAATTGGCAATACACATTGCTTTCAAAAGACCTAAAGGAGTTGACTCCCCATCAAAACATCTCTTATTTCTTTCTAACCAGATACACCAAAATATACTAGCTGGTACCATGTTCCAGATCTTCTTGATGGCTTTGTCAACTCTCCATAGGTTCCAGCTCTCATAAGCTTCCTTTACTGAGAGGGGGTGGTCCAATTAAGACCAAAGAGGCAAAAAAATAGATTCCAGATTTCTGAGGCCACTTCACAATGAAGGAAAAGATGTATGTTAGTTTCAACCTCCTTTTTGCACATATGGCATCTGCTTGGGAGCTGAATTTTCCTTTTCATCAGGTTGTCTTGAGTAAGACAAGCCTCATATAGAGCTGTCCGAGTGAAACATATGACTTTAAGAGGTAGTTTTGTCCTCCAAATAAGCTTCCAGGGCCAATTGTCAATCAATGGATTTCTGGAGCACATCTGATGGTACGCTTCCTTGACTGTGTAGAATCCCCCACTGTGATGCCCCCATTTGAGTTTGTCAACTGCCTGCAACTCATTCCCTTCCCAATCATGCATGTTTCTTCTGAAAGACAAGTCCTAAGTGTTTCCTTCTCTGTTAGCAACAATTACAGAGTTGGGATCTTGAGCTATTCTGAACAAATTCGGGAAGTCATCCTAAAGTAAGGTATTTCCAGCCCATTTGTCTTTCCAGAATCTTAAGAATGAGCCATTGCCCACTTCAAAATGAGTCTGTTGAACAAAGATGACCCACAAATTTCTAATACCCTTCCAGAGACCCACACCATAAGGAAGAGTAGAGACCTTAGTGCACCAATGATCCAACATTCCATGTTTAGCTATGACAACATCTTTCCAAAATCATGCATCCTCCATGTTGAATCTCTAAAGCCACTTCATCATCATGCTTTTGTTATGAGCTACAAGGTCCTTGATTCCAAGACCTTGAAATTTTGGTTGAGTCACCTTCTCTCACTTGATGAGATGAAATTTGTGGCCCTCATTGTTTCCTTTCCAAAGAAAGTCTCTCCTTGTCAATCTGCTCCAGAACCGAGTTGGCATTTGGAACATGGCCATATAGTAAGTAGGTAAGCTGTCAAGAACATTGTTGATTAGCGTTAGCCTGCCACCAAATGAGAGATACTGCATTTTCCATGTTGCCAATTTCTTTTCAAACTTTTCAATAATTCATGTCCATATTTCAGTATATTTGTTTTTAGCACCCAAAGGGAGACCCAAGTGGAAGGAAAGGATCCAATTTTGCAACCCATGATATCTGCTAGCTCAACCATATTTGAAACCTCATTGACTGGATAGATTGTGCTCTTAAGCAAGTTCATATGCAGACCTGAAACCGCTTCAAAAATAAATAAGGTTAGGTTAAGCTTTATCACTTGTGATCTCTCAGCACCACAGAAGATCAGAGTATCATCTGCATACAGTAGATGTTGGTGTCCTGGGTTCCTTTCTATCATAAATGGCACAATCCACTGCAAATGACTAGCTTTCTGCAACATTTTGTTGAGTCCTTCCATTGTCAAAATAAACAAGAAAGGTGAGATCGGATCACCTTGCCTGATGCCTCTATGCGGTGAGAAGAATCCCACAAGTCCTATGTTAACCAAAATGGAATATTTGACATTAGAGATGCTATACTTTATCCACTTTATCCACATGTTTCCAAAGCCCATCTGCCTCAGAATATTAAGCAAATATGACCAGCTCACTTTGTCGAAGGCCTTCTCAATGTCTAGCTTGAATAGCAGCCCTGGTTCCCCGCTCTTTAGTCTCTAATCTAGGGCCTCATTAGCGATAAGTGATACATTTGTGATTTGTCTTCCCCTAACAAAAGCATTCTGGCTCCCTGACACCAATTTCCCAATCACTGTTTTGAGTCTTCATGACAGTAATTTCAATGCAATTTTGTAGACACTACTAATAAGGCTGATTGGTCTGAAATCCTTGAGTTCGATTGCCCCTTTCTTCTTAGGAATCAAGGAAATGAGGGAAGCATTGATGGATTTGACCATGTGGCAGTGGTGATGAAAGTGTTTCAACGCATTGATAATCTCATTTTTCATGATCTCCCAAGCATGTTGGGAGAAGGCCATAATAAATCCATCCGACCCTGGTGCCTTATCTTGGGCACAATTTTTAATGACCGAATGAATTTCATCTTCTTCAAACTCCCCTTCCATCCATATTCTATCTTCTTCAGAGATTCTAGCTAGATTGTCAAATCTAACCGATGGTCGCCAAGGTTCATTCTCTGTATACAACTGTTGATAGAAGCTCAAAATCTCATCTTTGATTTCTTGTTTGTCTTCAGTAATGGATCCCTTAACTTGTCGCTTGTCAATACAATTATACCTTCTATGTGCATTAACCATGTTCTGGAAAAACTCGGTGTTTCTCTCCCTATCCCTGAGCCATAGACACCTTGATTTTTGCCTCCAAGAAATTTCCTCAATCATTGCTACTTGTTGTATCTGAGTCTGCAGATTAAGATCTTGAATATTTTCGCTCTCGGTAAGGAATCTTCCTTCAGAACATTGCTCCAACCTTGAAAGTTCATTTAGACCCTTGCTTATTTGGTCTTCCAACTTCCCAAATGCCTCTCTGTTCCAATAGGAGATATCCTTTTTCAAAAGTTTAAGCTTCCGTGTTAAAATGAAATCAGGACTACCCGTAACCTCATAACTATTCCACCAAGGTTTTACACAATCAAGAAACCCGTCTGTCTGCAGCCACATATTTTCAAACCTGAAGTAAGATGTGCTGGAATCTCATTCCCCACACTTCAGCATAAAAGGCTTATGATCAGATTCCACTCCAGGGAGAGCTATTTGTTTTATAGCCTTAAAACAATCATTCCAATCTGAGGAAATCAAGAATCTATCTAATCTCGATGCCTACAATTGTTCAGTTCCTCTAGACCAAGTGTATTGAGCTCCAGTAGTGGCAAATCCAAAAGATTCAAATCTAGTATAGTTTCTGAGAAAGTTTTCATAGCACTTGTCCTTCTGTGACAATTAAATTTCTCATAATCAAATCTACACACATTAAAATCTCCCCCCAACACCCAATAACCATCCCTAGTGCCCCTTATAAAAGCAAGTTCATACCAAAGATCCTCTTTTTCATTGTTGCTATGAGGACCATACACCCCAGTAAAACACCACCTAAATTGTTCTTGCAGACTCTCTAGGATTACTGAAACTGAGTATGTTCCAGGCTCAATGGTGATGCTTTTCCACAACCTTTTGTCCCATAGTATTATAATTCCCCCTGGTTCCATTGGCTTGTAAATTTGCCCAGCTAGCCCATCTATTACCCCAAATAGTCTACAAGTTGTAGTGACCAATCCTCAATTTTAGTCTCCTGTAAACACACTATATCAGCCTTCCACTTCATTAATAGAGACTTAATGGTACTCCTTTTCTTACTTTCATTCAAACCCCTGACATTCCAGCTTAAGATTTTGAATTTCATCTTGATTGTGCTCTGTGAAACCTACCCCTCAACCTTGACGGCTCAACATCCTGAATTAAGCCTGAGGATAACCTTTTTAACTCAGTTACCCCTTTCTTCTTTTTTGGCTTTGACCCACTCTCTGAAGATGCCCTCTGTTGTTGCTGCACATGTCTTCTTTGTTCCATTCTTAAGATCATGTCAAGCAATTCATGTTCGAATCCGGATGCATTAACACCAAAGGCTTTGCAAGCCTTAGCCATGACCGATTTTGTCCATTTAGAAGTAGAAATAACTGATGGGGTTTGGACTATCTGTTGGTTATGAACACTGTCCTCATACCAAGGAAGTGGGAAGAAGTCATTACATGCAATAGAAGAATGATCAGAATCAGCAGAGTCAGCTGTAATTGCAGGATTCATAATTTGCGAGGGGATTCCAAGTGAACCAATATGCTGAAATTCATGAATTCCGTAAGGTTCCATCTGTTGAAAATTTTCTCCATCTTCTCCTTCATCATCAGTTTCACAAATGCTTGGACAACCATCGTCCTCTCTTTCTGAAACCATGCGTTTAAGTTCCAGTCTGAAGTTCGATAGAAAGAGGATCTAGAAAATCACGAGTGAGCGACATTCTAGTGTTAAAAGTACATGGGTCTTGGGCCCTTTGCTTCCAAATATTTCTCCCCTTATTTCTCCTTTGATATGGGACTTTATTGAAAGAGGCCTTGCTTGCTGATTTTAATTTCGCAGGCCCAACTTTAGAAGAAGACCCAACCTCAAATGTATTAACATTGAGTTTAAGTGTTGGGCCCAATTTGATCTTACGTGGTCAATTTGAATTAAAGTCAGAGACCATGTGCTGAACCACTGGTCTGCCTGCAGTTCTGTCCTTTTCTTTTCTCGAAATCTCTGCATCGTCTTCTACAACCAAATTCTTTCCGATGCGATCACGTTCATCTCCAGCGACCCAAATTCTTGTGTGCGCATCTGGAATCACCCAGATTTCATAACTCAGATCAGCCACTTTTAGTTTCAGTTTACAGGGAAGATCTCTAGAGGTCTCTTTGATGCAAATTCTTGCCCATTGCAAATTAGATCTTTTCTTTGTGTCCTCGTCGATGTCTACAAAACCTCCACATAAATCTTCGATTGTTTGGAACGAGTTGTTAGACCAGGCATGAAGTGGAATACCGAAAGCTTTGATCCAAAACTCAGCAAGTGTGTTAGTCTTCGAAATCAGAACGACGACCGGCGACCACCATTCCAGGGCAAGTCTCCGGCCATTCCAGAACCAGTCACCGGCCTTAACTCTGGATGCTTCTTGTCGAGAAGGCATTTCGAAGAGAAAAAGGTTATGCGAAATCGGAGAAACCTTCAACCCTGCTGTCATCTTCCACCTATTATAGAACCACTTTTGAATCGTATCATGATCTAGGGAGGTGTTGAAGGTGTCATTAAATCTTCCGATAAGGCATTTGTCAAGGTAGCTGGGGCTGTTAGAGGGTGCTACTGGTATGGACTGATTAGCATTGTTTGTCTCCAGAGAAGGCCATTTCTCCATCTTTGAGACATCATAGTAAGACCTAGGTTGAGAGTTGGGGCTCCATCTCTCCGATTGAATAGGGGGTCTACATAGAAATCTCAGAATTTTGTTGGCGATTTCTTCCCCTCCACCGTTATCAATAATCTCTGGAATGATAACAGAGGACTTCCTATCACCCAACCGGGCTTCTATACGAACAAATCTGCCATAACTATTAAAATTCTGATATACCTTGTAAATATAAGCTTCAATCTTCCTTCCCCACCACCGGCAAAGGTTACCTTTGCCCTTTGAAGCCTCTTTCATAGCACCACATACCCATCTTAAGTTGTTCTCATCAATCTGTATCTTCCCGATGAACCTCCTGCTGCGTTCGTATAGCATGAACCATCTGACTCGATCTTCGCTAATGTTTATCAGTTCGAAAGACTTTTCCCAGCAACAAAAAGGATCCTCCCCTCCATCGAAGAAGGAAGAAGAAAGAGAAAGAGATGGGAGAGGGAAAAGCTTTGAGGGTAGAAAGAAAAGGGAGAGAAGAGATTATCTGAAGGAGAGAGAAGGAAGGAAAAAGAAAGGAGATTGGAAAGAGAAAAAATTTGGGGGTAGAAGGAAAGGGGGATTTTCGGTGACCAGAAGGATCACCGGAGTGGAAAGAACAGTCCAAGAAACCCTTTAGGTTGTATCCTCGATAATAGTTCCTGGGAGCATCCTGTTTCCTGGTTTACTGCACTAGTTGGAAACACTTGCCAATTTCTAATTCCATGATCTACTTTTCTTGATTTTGAGGTGAAAAGAAAGAAAGAAAGAAAGAAAGAAAGAAAGAAAGAAGCTGCATTTTTTCAAACAGAGAATACCGAAAGGTAGTGGAATTGCTTCTGGCAACACAATAGAAGTCCAAAAATTTGGCATAAAGCTTCAACAGTTGCACCAACAGCAATTTATATTATATGGATTGAAGTAAGGCTTTTAGAAACGAGGACCACGTACGAGTATCCGAGACAAGTACGGATCTGATACAGGTCCATCCAGATTTTGATTCTTTTTAACATATTTTAAAGGGTCCATATAATGTCATCAAATCATGTCCATATAATGATACCATTCAATGTCACGCACATTTGGCAATGGTACGCCAATGCAAAATGAAGGGTTTATGCATCATCGGCAGTAATGAGGTCAGACAGAAGTTATTTATTTAACATTTGCATGAAATTGCATTCATACCGTGTATTCAAGCATATTTTTGTAGGGCCTTTCAACCTAACGGAGTACAAATGGTTTTCCATTGATGTAAATAACAGGTTCTTCTCTCATATTGTGCCAGAAAACTGGGCGTCCACCTTTGGAGCTACCAACCCTTTGAATTACAGATCAAATCCCACTGACAGTTGGATTTGCAACACCATAGACAGGAAATCCTGGAATTTCTCTGAAGTTAGGAGCACCTTCTAATATTTCTGGCAAGCCAGGATGTTGACAGTCAGGACAGTGGTCACTCTTAAGAACAGTTTGAGGTCCAAGAACCTCTCCGTTCCTCAGAGCAGCTACTTGCCCCATCCCAGAAGGGCGACTATCTACAGTGTCAACTGATTTAGCAAGAGAAGGTTTCAGGCTCGCGTAGCCGAGTGCTCCCATTGGGTCTCTCCTTAGAAACCTGCAGCCAACTTTAGCATATAAGTTTTCCAATAACGCAGGATTTCGTTGGGCTTTTACAGTAAAAAAACATCCCTTTGGAGCACATACAAGTGTTTACAAAGTTCTATTAACACTAGACCAACGTCAAGAAACTTAAATTTAGTGTATTTAGTAATATCTATTTCAATACAAACCATCATCCACACAGGTGAGATGTTATAAGGAAGCCTTCATTACATTAGAAAAATTTAAGCAAATCAGAACACCAGCCACACATGGAAAGTAAGTAGGTCAATGTATCGCATAGTAGAGACGACTTAGTAAAACTTGAGAGGCTTCTCAAATATCAGATCCACAAGTTTACAGAGATGTTTCTACCTTCTCTCTCCAAATACCAATTCCCAAGCCAAGTAACTTAAACGGAACTAAGACAGGACCAATTGAACAAATTTAGTGATTGCATATATTTTCTTGAGCAATGTTAAAGTTAATTTTCTCCATATAATATTGATAGTTTAGGATACTTAAATATTTAATGAACAAGTAAATTGCAGGCTGCTAGGGTGATCAAGTGCAATTCAACAACTGAACTGAATACCAGTTTAGTATATAGAGATCAGATGTCAAGTTTGGCCAAATTATGTTTGCATTCTGGAGGTATCTCTTTAACTTCTCACAAAAATATCACACAATTCAAATTATGTAATATTTATGTGTCAAAAAAGATAAAGAGAAACAATAATAAGAATAACTATGAAAAAATGGCAACATAAAATCATGTAAGGAAAGCACTTTAAACACAATAGCAGAATATGTTATCCTTACCGGCCAAGTATACTATACAACTCTGGTCTTGCTTTCATCCAATCACTAAAGCTGCAATGAGCAGGGGACCTAGAAAAAAGTGCATCTCGTTGTGTATGGAGATATACAGCAAAACATATGAGGAAGTAATATCTTTCTAGGTACTCCACAAAAAACGAAAGTGGTGCCTCTTTCTTCATCTCATCAGGTTGGCGCAAAATGCTATTGCGATAGATGGCAATAGCTTCACGTAAGTTCTGCAAGTAGATCCACGTATTAAATTTAAATGGAAAATTTGCATCATAATTTTTTTTTATCTCAGACCCACACAAAAAGAAAATGCAAATTTTCAAGCATTCTAAAATGAGATGAAATAAAAGGGATGATAGAAAGATTCTTCATGGATTGTTCTCATCACAAGAAGCAGATCACGCCAACAAGAAAACAGCATAGCAGATTGTGCGGAGAAAATAACCAAAGGCAAAACGTAGTAGAAGCAAAACATATTCTCACACATAATACACCCCTACCTGCATAGAGGAACATTTGTCTATGACTTTTTCCACTTGTCGTTTGCCTTCGACACCGCCCTTTAAAGCATAACTCCAGTCAATATTAAATCAAACAAAATGCCAAATCTGCTAAAATTATTGAAATAGAAAGTTAGACTGCTTTGCTACCTCTAATACCCGAATCAAGCTTCTAATTACATCATATTCCCCTCTACGGATTGCCTCCTCTGAGTTTGCTAATGTGTCATTCAGATTGGAGATGCAGTCAGAAACTCTACCAATGGAATTGCTCCTCGGAAATCCTGTTAGATGAAAACATCTCAAGTAACGTTTACAGCATTCAAAGATTTAAACATAGAACTGATGAAAACTATAAGAGTAATTCATGCAGACCCTGATTAAGTAGCTTCTACTTACCCACGAGCCTTACACCATCAATCTGGCCAAGGCTCATACTTCTAAAAACATTCTTGTCTGTTTATAAGATCGCTTCAACGATACTACACTTATTCTCAGTGACCCTTTCGATGGCTTTGTGTCTCTCTTTGAAGATCCTTCTGGCAGCATCATCTACACTATTTTGGCATCTTATAAACATTTTTTTCATAAGTAGTCCCGCCTTTTAACATTGAACTTCATTATTCTGGAAGAGTCATCTCTTCCTTTTTCTTCACGTATTAGAATTTGGATATTGAGTCCCTCAGCTAAGCATTAAATTTCCGTCGCTATTCCTTAAAAGATTCTTTGTCATCTTTTTCTCATGGTATTAGAGTTTGGGTATTGAATTCCTCCTCTTAACATTGATTCCGCCATTCCGGTGACTATTCTGGAAAAGTCATTTTCTCTTCTCTCTTCATGATATCAAAGTAAGGTATTGAATCCCTTCTCTGAACAAATGAATTTCAGGTCACTATTCCCGAAAAGGAAAAAAAGAAGGTCCTTCAACTAAAAAGGCTAAATTAAACATAACCCAAGAAGAGCAAGAGTGATTTTGGTGTATCTGGACAGAAAGGAAGCGAAGATGCTTTGATGGTGCATCAACTCCCATTCACTCTGCAAAGGCTAGACGGATTTTTAACCAATTCAGTTCGCATAATCTCTTTTTTTATCAGTAAAAGCATTGTATTAAAGAGCACCAAACTGCTGCGAAGTATTTACATAGGAAAGCCTCATTACAGGTTGTCTAATGAGCTCAAAAAGTCTATCATCGCCTCTACATCATTTGCAATTTCCATCTTACACCAATAAACCAATAAAGAAATGCTTATGTTCTTAATGCTGATAACAGATTCCTTTTTGCTCTCAAACTTTCTTGTGTTCCTTTCTTTCCAGATGAACCACCAGATGGTGAAAGGCATTGTATTCCATATCTTTTAATTGTCCTTCCCCAGCCCTTTCAAGTACCAACATTTTAGGAGCTCAATAGTTGTCCTAGGCATTGCCCAGCTAAACCCTATAATATTCAGAATGAAATGCCCGACGTATGTGGTGAAACTGCAGTGAATGAAAAGATGGCATAATCTCTTCCCTGTAAACTCCTAAGATAGTCTTTTAGATTTTGTCAGCTCCCTACCTATATTTAGTTTACCTCTCTGTGCGGGGGCTCATTTATATTTTCTAGAACTATGTACTTTTGATTTTCTGCATCCACTGGATGCCATTAATGAAATTACTTACTTCGTAAAAGAAAGAATAAAATCTAAGGGCAGGAAATATTTCTATATTGGACATTGAAGGGAAATGCCAGGTCAGACATGAGAGAAAATAAGAATTACCAGAAGACCCTATTCGATTAAGGTACACCAATGTAGCAATCACCATTCCTGTGGTTGTTCGCCCGCGTCCCATTTGGCAATTAAAAATAATCTGTGTGTCACATCAGCTTGAGAAACTCTAAGAACCTAAAGATCAAAAGGAGCCAGAAAAACAAAAGGAATAAGACAAAACCATATGTTCAAATCAAATCATGGAAATAATATAAAAAAGTGCCTCCACATTGAAACAGAAATATTTATTTAAACAAAGCACTATTTTAAGAGCATAAATGTGGTCATACATACATGTCTGCCATCCATTTTTAGACTACTCGCTTAAAAAGGAAAAAAAAAAGTTAAACAACCATTTCCTGTCAATATACGCAAAAGAAGTCAGCTTGACGAGTCAAGACAGTTGCTATGCTCTAACAGAAACGTGAAGGGTTAACTTTAAAGGTAAAAGAAAACCAGCTAGCTCCATCCCTCCAGTTCCACAAAATTAAGGACATTCTAGCTTAAAAAAAAACATCGCATTCCTTTTATTTTTATTGGTAAAATGGGAACTTAAAGGTAAGTTTCATAAAGTGGTTATTTTTTTTTGATAAGGTAAAATTTTATTACTAAAAGTACCAAGGAGGTACAAAAGACTACATCAGAAGCAGTCAGCACCTACATCAGCGAAACGCAGTTACAAATTTCCTAACAAATCTAAAAACTCCAAAAATTGATCTATACTATCAATTAAACCTTTCATAAAGTGGTTTTTTTTGGCAAGGTAAAATTTTATTACTAAAAGTACCAAGGAGGTACAAAAGACTACATCAGAAGCAGTCAGCACCTACATCAGCGAAACGCAGTTACAAATTTCCTAACAAATCTAAAAACTCCAAAAATTGATCTATACTATCAATTAAACCTTTCATAAAGTGGTTTTTTTTGGCAAGGTAAAATTTTATTACTAAAAGTACCAAGGAGGTACAAAAGACTACATCAGAAGCAGTCAACACCTACAACAGCGAAACGCAGTTACAAATTTCCTAACAAATCTACAAACTCCAAAAACTGATCCATACTATCAATTAAGCCTCTTTTACACCGGAAGAACAGATTTTGGAGACAAGTATTTTTTATTCAGGATATGTGAGCCCTTTTGTTTTCAAAACAAGCATTGTTCCTTTCCTTCCAAATGGTCCAGCAAACGCCAGAATAGCTATGTTGTATGGGGCGGAGTATTGGCCGGTCAAGAACTCGCACAACCAGTATAAAAAAGTAGCGAAAATGAGGATGTTCAGATAGATGTATGGGCATACTAGGAGAGATGGGATTAGCAACAAAGATATTCAGGATAAGGTGGGAGTGGCTTCCATGGTGGACAAGATGAGAGAAACGAGGCTGAGATGGTTCGGGCATGTGCAACAGAGATGCACAAAAGCACCGGTGAGGAGGTGTGAGAGGTTGGCTATGGTAGGCCGAAAAGTATTAGGGAGAGGTGATTAGACAGGACATGGAACACTTGCAGCTTACCGAGGACATTACCCTAGATAGGAGGATATGGAGGTAGAGAATTAGGGTAGAAGGTTAGTAGGTGGTCGAGCGTTGTCTAGTTTCCTTTATTAGTATTGCTAGTATTCCTCTACTACTAGCTTATTCTTCGATTTTATTATCATTTGTTGTTTTCTTTACTTTGATTATTGTATTATTTGTTGTTGCTACTGTCTCTTCTCCATTATTTTCAGCATGGCTTCTTCACTATTGTATCTTCTTTCCCTACTTGAGCCGAGGATCTATCGGAAACAACCTCTCTGCTTCCACAAGGTAGGGGTAAGGCTGCGTACACACTACCCTCCCCAGACCCCACTTGTGGGATTACACTGGGTATGTTGTTGTTGGTGGTAAAATGGAAAACAATAATTCATTAAATCCCTTCTTGTTTTACTTTGCAATCTAGAAACCTTCGCTTGTTTTTCTGAAAATTAAACCCAAAGGTGGTCCAGTCATTTGGAACTTATATAAAGTGCCCAAATTGTCATTACCGTACCCTAATTAGCTTTAGTAATTAGCTATTGGGCAGATTACCGTAACCACCCTCCTAAAGATATACTGAAGAAGAATTACTTGACTATTGCTTAATCAAAGGTGAGGTTGATGTGGAGTCAACAACAAGAGTTGGGACTTGAACTTCAGCCAGAACCTTCAACTATTAGAAGGTGGAGGAAGCTCGGGTCTTCCAAATAATATTCATGCTATTAAGATCCTGCAAGAGGGTGACATTCCTCGAATTGTGAGGGAGTTCCACCAGGTACTTTTACAGTTAGATCTTTGCCATGCTATGTCAATTGTGAAACTCAAAGGCTTCCCCTCATGCAGCTGTATGGGCAAAAAAGGCACCTAGAAATAGCATTTTAAGGACAGCTTCTGGGCAGCAGAGGAGCCTGGAAATTTAAAAAGAGGATTCAAAAAATTTGAACATATGACCTAAAGCAATTTTTTAACTACCTTTGCCACAAGGGGATTCAAAAGTTAATATATATATACGAAAATATTATTTTTGCCCTATTTGCATGGTACTATTTCCTAACAAAGGGGATTTAATCATTTAATTGAAGCCCCTTCCTTGGTTGTGGCTCCGCCACTGCTTCTGGGAGTTCGATCTTACTGGCAAAAATCTCAAAAAAAAAAAGAAAAAAGAAGTAAATATATGCTTAACTGGTGCTTTATGTTTGAGGGGCTGAAAGGAGGTTGATCACCTACTGTCACACTGGTTTTGCTTCTAATTTGTGGAGTGATGTTTAAAATAACGGAAATCAACTAACTGATGCCAAATACATGTGACATTTGAAATCCTGGAGAATGTGAAGAGGCAGGGAAACTGAAAATGCAATAACAGGGCTTTTGAAGGACAAGAAAATTCACTGATACAAATCAAGAACATTTTGTTATTCCCAGTATACTTTTAAAGAATACATCATATTCTCTATTGTCTAGATGATTGTGTGGATTTCTAGATTCTACTCTTTAGTACAGCCTTAGTTTGTATAGAACTTGTATACAGGGTTCTCTCTTTTGTTAAGACAAACTAATTGCTTGCAAATTAAAATTGAATTTAGAGCAGAGAGAGCTGTAACTTACCCCTAATTATATCATGGTAACAAAGTATAGCAATTATTCTAAGCCAAAACTAGAAGACATGAATTTTTTTTATCAAGTGTATTTTCATTCATCAACATGGCCAAAAAACTGGTCGTATACAAGGGGTATACCAAAAGGTAAAAGATCTGCAAAACGATATGATTCTCTACAAACTCCACCCAATCTTCTACTCCCTCCGTCCCATTTTAATTGTCTTACTTTCCTTTATGGTTTGTTCCAAAAAGAGCGCATCTTTCTATATTTAGTAAGTTTTCCAATTCCAAAGATAAACATCTCCGCCTCCCCCCCCCCCCCAATCCCCAATGTTGCACATGAAACAGATAGTTGTCCGAAAAAAATTTGGATGAAGAACCTCTCTCAATTGCAAAACTAATATAAGTTTGCATCGGCCTGGTGAAACTTAAGCACTCCTTTATGTGTTAGTTGTCAGGTTTAGGACTGGTCCACCTATAAAGGGTGCTAAAAACCCATTAGAAGTGCTAGCTCATTAATTCAAACCCAAGATGGATAATCCACAATCTAAACCCTAGTTGGATTCAGGGATACATATAAATACACCACAAAGGGTGTGAAAAGAAATAGGCGTTCACGCAAACCAGAAAGCTCTAGAGTTCCACCACCCCTTGCAAAAGCCCAAGGGATCTAAGCTGTGGGAATTCATCCTATCTTGTGAGGATTTCTGTGACCGGTAATTCAAGTCGCCGTTCAAGTGATGTACTTTTTTTTGCATCAGCAGTTCAAAGTGATGTACTTCCATGATCCATCAAGGAAAAAATTAATGTCTCCTAAACTATATTTTACAAGAATTTCTTCAATTGACAACATCCATTTCCTTCTCCTATATTCTTCGTACCGTGAGGTCACTGACCAATTCCCCACCCTTAGATACCTCTCTCTTATCCACCTCTGTCCATTATAAAGAACTCTTGCTGCCTCCTCATCGGAGATGTGGAATAGGTAAATAGAGTCAACCATCACTGAGAAGTATTTAGGGTCAATCGTGGATTGAGCAAAACACTACGGTTTCTGAATGTAAATAGAGTCAACCATAACAAAGAAGAAAGTATTTTTTGAGTACGTCTTGTGGGCAAACTGGAAGAAGAGGAAGGCCAGTAGAAGTCATTATGGCCTGGGCAATGAAGCTTGGTCGATGCATTGAGCAAACACTGCAGTTTCTGAAGACAAGAGTACACGTCCACCAATAGTTAGGGAAAGAATATTCTTAGAATGGCAATCGTGCAAAGCACTAGAATAGCATTAATAGGACTCAAACGAGTACACTCACTTCCCATTTAGGTTTTTTTTGTTTTACACTCTTCTAAATTTTCTATTGAAGACACCTGATCCTCCTTTGTTTCTTTCTTTCTTTCTTCTTTTTTTTTTAAAAAAAAGGTAAGTTTTATATAATCAGCAGTACTAAGTAAAGTCTGATCCTACTCCTTGGTAATCTTCTTCTATTGATAAATTATATTCGTTCAGCAGAAATCACCTACCTAAAGGAATTCTTATTTTCAATATCCCTTGAGTGTAAGTGTCCCCCATTGATTTTCAAATTCAATTGATCAATACCTATTGCGATATTTGACCTAAAACCCTAAAAGGAACATACTAAAATGCAGAAAAAAATAACTGTCACATAATTATATATTGATTGCAAATGACAACATTACTTCAAGAAAAAAATTTATGGTCAAATTTTGTAATTATAACAGGGGATATCATTTATTGATCTCCAGAGAAAAGACTAGAATTTTTTGAGCTTTGGTTACTTTGTCTTTTAAATTTTATCCTCCTCCTTTGACTCCTACCCTTTTAATATATTAATTTCTCTTGGAACAGCTAGGAGGATTTACACTAATTTCCCCACACAGCTGGTGTCCTTGGTTTACTTCATTTCTCCATCCGTCAAAATTTATGAGATGCACTTTGACTGGAACGGAATTTATTCAAGAAAAAAAGAGTTTTGAAACTTGTGTTTAAAACAAGCCATAGATATTTATTTAGATAAAGTAACAAATATTATTAATGTATGAGCAAAAACATGCTCGTATACAAGAAGTATACTGAAAAAGTAGAACACCTACAAAAGGAGATGGTTTTCTACGAAAGATACTCGATCTTCTATACATAAAGGAAACTTATGGGTGCACCAAAAGGAAATAAGGAATAAAATAATACTCTTTAACTGAAAAAGCTCTTCTATTTCGTTCCCTCCAAACAACCCACACAAGAGTTAGTGGCGTAAACTGTCATGCCCTGCGTCTTATCCTACTACCATAACTCCAACTGGTCATTACCTTCACCATGCTTGGCATCACCCAAAATATACCAAACCATGTAAGCATTTCCCACCATAATCTCGATGCTATCGGACAATGAATTAGGAGATGGTCGACATCTTCACCCGAAACCTTGCACATAAAGCACCAACTAACATAAGTAACCTTCCTCTTTCTCAGATTTTCCGTCATCAAGATCATCCCTCTTACTGCTAACCAAGTGAAGAAACACACCTTTCTCGATACTTTTGGAATCCAAATCGATCTATATGGAAAGTCCCCTCCACCCTATTCAGAAGCATTTTGCAATAAGATTTAGCGGAGAACACACTACTATTTCCCACCCCTACCTCCATACATCATGGCCATCATTTGATATATTTTGTTTGTGGAGTAAATCAATTAGATTTTGGAATTCCATCATAGATAATTGTGTGGCTATAAATCTTCTCATTAACGGTAAAATGGGAAGTTTAAAGTTAAATTATTTCTTTTGACCGGTAACTAAAGAAGAAAGTGCATCACATAAATGGGGACATAGGAGTATTTAAAATGACCTTTTTTTGTAACCGAGAAATTCATATGGGACCAACCCTTGGGACCAACCGCAATCTTCAAAACTCGGGGATAATAGGTACGCCTCTCTACCCTTTCGTATGGTGCAGAGCTCAAACCTGTCACCTAAATCACAAGTCCCACAACCTTTGAACTAACAAATTGACCAATTTCTACCGTGATATTTGGATTTTTCAGAAAGATGATAGCTAGATACTAAAATACAATAACTCACAAAAAATTGAGTGGTTGTACAAGACCAACAACAACAACATACCCAGTGAAATCTCACAACGTGGGGTTTGGGAAGGGTAGTGTACGCAGACCTTACCTCCACCTTGGTAGGTAGAGCGGCTGTTTCCGGGAGACCCTCAGCTCAAGACAAAGCATAATCACAAGCAAAGCAAGCAAGGCAAAGAAAGAGAAACTTTTATGGTTTAATTTTCATGATTTGGCCATCAAAATCAACTTAAAACAACTATATTTCGCGGCATGAAGTATAATGTTCCAACGTAACCTCTGACCAAGAATAATAAAAACCTAAAAAGAGGAACCTCCAATTCCTTCGTGATGACAAGCAAGGTATATTCGACATAAAAATGGGAATCAAAGCCAAAGCCAAATAAAGATACAAATACTCACAAGAACATCAAAATCCAGCTCTTTAGGTGATTTTTCGTCAGTAATAGGAACTCGTTCATATTCAACAAGGTACTCTTTTGATTGCAGTTCCTCGTACACCTAACTTAGAGGGAGATGTTCAAAATGAAAATGAGCAATCAATACAATATTTTCTGACGCCAACTTCAACAAACCTTTCGTAAACTCTTGAAACCTGTAAGGGTGTTTTCACAGAATCATATGTTACTGGTTCCCATTGATCCACCATCTGACCATCAGGAAGCTCATCAGTTACAAGGATCTTATTTCCGTATCTGTTGTTTATCAAATAGAAGAGTTCAGATAAAAATTTTGATCACGTGAGCACCATGACATTTAGTGAAAACCTAAGATATTCGTACGAACAATAAAATTAGAGCAAACAATAACCTTGCAGCTTCTAGCAGAACACCTTCTTTTAAGCGATCCTCCATTTCCTCCGCTCTTTTCCTGTTAATTCCCTATTTAATATAAAATCTAGGTTCATATCTAGAAGAATTTCAACAGATGGATTAGGAAAAGATATGAAAGTTAGAAACTTGTAGTAGAACCTAACAAATGCCAGATATAGAAAAGTTGCAAGTATACAGAAACACAAGATGAGTGTGGAAACCGCTATGCATTGCCAGAAGAATAGTTCTACCCATAATAAGAAGCACTAGGATCAACCTGTATATGTTTGTAATATGTTTATATTACCAACATAGTGCATAGTGGGAGCTTAGTGCACCAGGTTGTCCTTTTTTTTACAAACTTTTCGTAAATTTCTGAAAGGAAGAATGCCCGTCAAGTGCTAGACAAAAGTCCTACAACCAATGCTACATTGAGAAAAAAAGGTAAAAGAAAATGTCCAATTAATGTATTTTATCAATTATGATATCTCATTGATGCCATGCAGAAGTGTTTAACTTGGAAGTGTAGATACGTGGTGATTTATTATTTTGATACAGCCTGACAAGTGTGCAATGTCCTAATCCCACGGTATTAATATGATCAACAACATACCCAGTGAAATCACACAATGTGGGGTCTGGGAAGGGTAGTGTACGCAGACCTTACCTCTACCTTGGTAGGTAGAGCGGCTGTTTCTGAGAGACCCTCGGCTCAAGACAAAGCATAAGCACAGGCAAAATAAGAAAAACGGTCAGACCCGGACAAGAAATTTAAAGAAGTATGAAAATGCTGGTATCAAAAACAAATAAGCAATGCTAGCGCATTCTGAGAAAAGAAGCAGTAACTAACGCAGGTAAATAGGATAAACAAAGTACACAAAAGAACACATAGCAACAAAAATCAAACGATACAATAAAGCAATACTGCACCTACTAGTGTGATAGGCTAAGCAGACCTGCAACAATACCACTAAACTACCAGTTTGTAAGCGTAAGTAGGACTACGCTCGACTACCTACTACCCTTCTACCCTAATCAGCACCAGAAAGATCCCAGTCATAATCAGGCTTACCTTCTTTTGTCAAAGGACTAATCTTTAACCCTTTAAACTTATCATCTAATAATTTTTCAAATTCAGAAAATGCTCTGACTTTGAAATCTTTTATTTCAGGAGGAGGCTGCACACTAGAAGTGGCTACACCTGAATCCTGTCTATGATCAATATGATGTATTTTTTCAATTTGAGAAATCAATTTCTCTACTCTATCATGTAACTGAACAATTTGTTCACTCAATATGTTCATCTAAACATTGACATAGTTCTGTTGTTTTAGCATTATATTAATATGCTTAGCAGTAATCTGTAAAGTATCATGTTCAAATAATTTTGAAAAAGCTGTAAAGTGTATAATAGTATTATGTTTCTCAATAACAAAGGGTTGTTGAGGAGGTAAAGCAATATGGATAATTTCCCCATTTGCTAATTTATAATCTTTTCCAAAACAGAGATATAATCTCCCACATATTGTGCCATAAACCACGGTACAAAAGATATAACCTTGTTGGCTTTAATAAGATCTATATAAAATTCTTCTTGTAAAGAAGTTCTTTCTTGATTATTAAAAGAAGCAAAAAAAACCAATTTTTAAAAGGCTCCCACCTGGGTTTAAAGAAATCTTCACTTATCATTTTTCTTGCGGGTGATCCCCGACTAAAATCATTTTTTTGTGGTGTATTCGTCATGTCACAGGAAAATTCATGTCTGGCTCAGTTATTTCTGGGTCTTCTTCCTG
This sequence comes from Anisodus acutangulus, assembly GCA_029783415.1. Lineage (NCBI taxonomy): Eukaryota > Viridiplantae > Streptophyta > Magnoliopsida > Solanales > Solanaceae > Anisodus > Anisodus acutangulus. Next base: position 37,766,300 of record CM056489.1, read on the forward strand.
GATACCACGATCTATATTGATACTATCAATTCTGATACTATCAATTCTGTTATCAGTATGTTCTCTAATTTGAGAAGTGGATGCACTTGATGGAGATCTTACCACATATTCAACTGGTGTAATATAAGAACGATTTGAAATATCAGATCTAGTAGATCTGGATCTTAAACTATCAGCATCAATTCTTTCTAACCTATAACTTGGTTCAGAAAATCTTAACTTAATAGTCCCATCTGGGGTCTGCTCAATCTCTGTAATATCATAATTAAAATCATTGTTGGGAGGAGCAGCTCCCTCTATGCCCCATTCCTTGGGAAAATCAATTTTCATCCCATTTGATAGGTCTTCTAGTTATAATCTTGGATTTACCAAAATTAGTTTCTATTAAAATAGTTTCATTTTTAAAATCCATAATTTTACACATAGGATTCATTGTATATAATGGTTTAAAATATATCCTGTAACAAATACATATAGCTTCAGTTCCAGGCATATAATCATAACCATGTAATTTTATGCTTAATATTAAAGCATTCAAAGAATTCTCATCCTGCAAGAATACCTGCAAGTTAGAATAAGCATTAAAATATACAGGACCATATGCAAGACTGGTTTGAACAGTCCCTATAAGGGATTTCTTCCAGTTCTGGTTCCTGCCATCTCTTAAAGCAGCTATAAAGCTTTCAGGTAAGCCTCTTAATGTAAGTGGCTTGAATGCAACCTGTACTAATCCAATATGCATGAATCTATAGGCTTCCCTATAAGGAGCAATATCACTGTCATTTAATAATTTGAAGGTAGCATGATCGTTATCTACAGTGATAGTTTCTTCAGTAGTTTTTACTACTTGTTGAAAACCTAGTTTTTCAAAAGTACCGATTTGATATATTAATCTGGGTTTGATCTTAGGAATAGTCCACTTATTAAGTAGATCTAGCAGTTGAGGTATATCATATTCCTCTTTTTTACTGCTTTTAACAATGTTCTTGTTAAAGCATTAGTACAATGATTCCAAGTAGTCTAGTGCACATAGCTCAACACAAGAGATTTAGCCGATCCTCGGCTAATCCAGTAATAAATATATAATTGTAATCAAAGAAAATAAAATTACCAAGGCCTTTAGGTTGTGCTCAGTAAGAGAGAGAGATAGCAAACTTCAACTTCTTATTTAGAGAGAGTTTTTACAAAAGAGAGAGGGGTTGATGAAAGTCTGCCTCTTAACTAAAACTAAGGATCCTTATATAATGAATCCTTTAAAATACAAACAAACCAAGAGGCCAAATCGTGGCCGACAAGATAAAAGTGAAAAGAGAAAAAGCTAAAAAGAAAGGGCCCTACACCTGTGGCCGACAAAGAAAATTTATAAAAGGCCAAAACATATAAGGCCAAAATATAGTAATTCAAACTTCAATAATTTCTGCTTTATAAAAGCAGATTCCATCTGTCCGGTCCTCTTTTATGATGGGTCCACCGACTACATTTTCTTATTATTCTTTTCCTTTTTCCTTATCTTTTTCTGTAGTGGAGGATTCCTCTAATTTGTCTTGAAATTTCTAGAGATATCCCTCAATATCGAAGTCTGTATCATAAGGGTCTTGGATATGATCTTCTTCATCAGTATGAACGGATGTCATAGAGGTGTCGGAAGGAAATTCTTCATCTAGATTTTTTATTAAATCTTTTTTCGCCATATATGAGGCTATGATATCAGCTCTGGAAACTACTCATTTTTTTAATTTGAAGTTTCCTGGCAATATGCTAGAATGGACTATTAACTTTAGTATGTGGTTGATTCTGTTTTAGTTCAGTATAACTTGAAATGGTGGCTGTTATCTGATCTATAAGTTCTCGTCCATTTCAAGATAGAATATGACCCTGTCAAGTATCTTTCCATGAGCTTCCAGGGCCCATCTCAATCTCATATTTCCACTGGAGATCTTTATAATCAAGAAGAAGTATAACTTCTTTGTTTTCATGTCTGTCATAATCACGATGATTCAGTATTAGCAACTTCTGAATATGAGGGTTGTGGATTATTATCTTGTTCTTTGGATTTTATGAAATCCATGAATTGTTGATATAAAGCACTTATCAATATTTGAAGTCCCTGCATCATCTGCTATAAGCTTTTTGCTACCCATTTGGGCGAGGATATTACCTCTTCCTGTTCCTCGACCTCTATAATTGGGGTCGTCGCCTCGTCAAGTAGGCCTCATCATTCTGCAAATATGTATAACAAACCATTGAGTTATGAACTCAAATATTCTCTAGTCAAGAAATCGAGCAGACTATTAGCTGTCCCTTTTTTATAATGTAGCTCAAAATCAAATGGCGCTAATAAAGCTTGCCAACTTGCATATATTTGTTTAGAAATATCATGTTTGCGGTCTTTATTAAACATAAATTTAGCAGATTGACAATCTGTATTTATAATAAACTTTTGGTTGTATAAATCTCCTTGAAACTTTAAAACACTTTTTACAATTGCTAATATTTCTTTAGCAACTGTGGAATAATTTTTCTGGCTAGAATTCCATTTGACAGAATAGAATTGTATTAAATACTCTTGTTTATCAACAGGAGAGTATTGTTTCAGTATGCCCCCATAACCAATATCTAAGGCATCTGTCTCTATAATCTTTGGCCAAGTAGGACTGGCTAAGGTAAGACAAGGAAGGTTATGAACCTTAATTCTTTTGACAGCTTGAGTATGATCATTTGTCCAAGGTGTAGTATCCTTTTTTAGCCATTCATATAAGATGGATGTATCCTTTGCCAAATCCTTTATAAAAGGACTAATATAATTCAGACTACCAAAAATCTCTGAAGTTGTGCCTTTTCAGTTATAATATCTGGAAATTTTGATGCAAATTCAATGCTTCTATTAAGAACCCAATACAGTGTATTCACTAGCTCTCAACATTACAGAACATTTTACTGGAAGATGGTCTGATGATAGTGAAAATATTAGGACCTTGCTCCAGAATCTTCGATATAAGACCTTGACCTCATTTAGGTGGTATAATGATGTATTCCTTAGTAGGGTTATGGAATTACCTAAGTGTAATAACTCACATTGGAAGTCTAAGTTTATAGATAGACTGACTAACCTCTTTGCTGAAAGAGTCGGAAAAACTTTAAGAAAAGAAGGAGCAAGTATAAATTATGAAGAGTATACTTATGGGAAGTTAATAGGAACTTGCATTCAAGAAGGTCTATCCTTATGTAATGAGATCAAGTTGAATCAACAGATCAAAAGCAGAATCTCACTGAGAAGCAACAGTTAGGTGAGTTCTGTGGACAATTTGGAATGGATATACCCACACCCAAAGCAAAACAGTCTCATAGAGAAGCAACAATTAGGTGAGTTCTGTGGACAACTTGGAATGGATATACCCACGCCCAAAGCAAAACAGTCTCAAAGACGTAAAGCAAAGAACCAGGAAAACTTCCAAGAATGGAAAGCAAAACGCCTGGCGAAGAAAGTGAGAAGAAAGGAGTTTAAAACTCACAAACATTTTATAAAGTCCGAAAATCCAAAAGCATGTTGGAAGTATGGTAGAACGGACCACTATTATAAGGATTGCAAAGTTAAGGAAAAGATTAAAGCCCTTAACATTGACCAGGATATGAAAGACACATTATCTAAATTATTATTACATTCGGAGCCAGAAGGTTCAGGTTTCGAAACTGATACTACACAAGATTCGTCTGATAAGGATATTAGAGTCCTGAATAATGAAGATTATATCATTTCGGATACAGAAGAAGAATGTATGCCGTGTCAATTAGGACAATCTTGTTCCAGTAATACAAACAAAGAAGGAGATGAGTTTTATAACATATTTTCTCAATTCAAGGATTTAAATGTGAATGTTCTGAATGGTAATAACCTTGTGATATTATTGAAAATGATAAAAGATCCAGAAACAAAGTTGAAAATTATAGGCCAGATTCAAAATGTTCTGCAATCCTCACAAGGAGAAAACGTTATAGCAAAGACAGGAGCATACATCATGCCAGAGCTCAAAAAATTGATTGAGCAAAATAAAGGTAATAAGAGTACGCAAAGGAATTTGTAAAGAGAGATTGATGATCTCAGAGGATAAATTTCCGAATTAAAGAGATGTAATAGATTACTGGATAAGAGAATTTCCAGTATTGAAGGTAAAGGGAAAGAAATTATAGATTCTAATAATATAGATGATATTTCAGCATTAGATGATTTAATATTAGATGATAATAATTTTGCAGGTAATAATTTTGCAGGTCCTAGCGATAAAGCAGGGAACTTTTTACAAACATTGAAGTTAATAACTTCTCAAAAATTTCATATTAAAATCAGTCTTTTAATTGATTATAATTTCAAAAAAGATTTTATTGCTCTAGTCGATAGTGGAGCAGATGTAAATTGTATACAAGAAGGGCTTATTCCTTCTAAATATTTTCAAAAAAACTACTCATAGTGTGAGGTCTGCAAATGGACAAAAATTGCAGATTACTTTTAAATTACCAAAAGCGTATATCTGTGAAAACAGAACTTGTATTACTGAAAGTTTTGTTTTGGTCAAAGATATTTCGAGTCAAATTATATTAGGAACACCTTTTATTCAAAAATTGTTTCCTATTACACAAATTGATAACAAAGGAATAATAGATACTTTTAATGGAAAGCCTATTAAATTTCCGTTTATAACAGAACCGTGGTCAAGAGTTCTTAATGAGGAGCTCCTCGACTAGTTATTAATTATAAACCACTTAATAAAGTTTTGAAATGGATCAGGTATCCTATTCCTAATAAAAAGGATTTGCTTGATAGACTTAATAGCGCGATTATATTTTCTAAATTAGATTTAAAGTCTGGTTATTGGCAGATCCAGATTGCAGAAGCAGATAAATATAAGACAGCTTTCAATGTGCCAATGGGGAAATTCGAATGGAATGTTATGCCATTTGGATTAAAGAATGCTCCTTCAAAATTTCAAAATATTATGAATGATATTTTTATGCGTTATAGTAATTTTATAATTGTCTATATTGATGATATTTTGGTATTTTCAAATGATATAGAAATCCATTTTTAAACATCTTGATTTATTCAAGAAGATTATTATACATAATGGCTTAGTAATATCCAAACCAAAAATGGCCCTTTTTCAAACTAATGTAAGATTTTTGGGTCATAATATTGAAAAAGGAAAAATCATTCCTATTAATAGAAGCATTGAATTTACATCAAAATTTCCAGATATTATAACTGAAAAGACCCAACTTAAGAGATTTTTGGTAGTCTGAATTATATTAGTCCTTTTATAAAGGATTTGGCAAAGGATACATCCATCTTATATGAATGGCTAAAAAGGTTCCTACACTTTGGACAAATGATCATACTCAAGCTGTCAAAAGAATTAAGGTTAAAGTTCATAACCTTCCTTGTCTTACCTTAGCCAATCCTACTTGGCCAGAGATTATAGAGACAGATGCCTTAGATATTGGTTATGGGGGCATACTGAAATAATACTCTCCCGTTGATAAACAAGAGTATTTAATACAATTCGATTCTGTCAAATGGAATCCTAGCCAGAAAAATTATTCCACAGTTGCTAAAGAAATATTCACAATTGTAAAAAGTGTTTTAAAGTTTCAAGGAGATTTATACAACAAAAAGTTTATTATAAATACGGATTGTCAATCTACTAAATTTATGTTTAATAAAGACTGCAAACATGATGTTTCTAAACAAACGTTTGCAAGATGGCAAGCTTTATTAGCGCCATTTGATTTTGAGATACATTATAGAAAAGGGACGGATAATAGTCTGCCTGATTTCTTGACTAGAGAACATTTGAGTTCATAACTCAGTGGTTGGTTATACATATTTGCAGAATGATGAGGCCTACTTAGTGAGGCGGCGACCCCAATTATAGAGGTCGTGGTGGAAGAGGTCGAGGAACAGGAAGAGGTAATATCCTCGCCCAAATGGGTAGCAAAAAGCTTATAGCAGATGATGCAGGGACTTCAAATATTGATAAGTGTTTTATATCAACAATTCATGGATTTCATAAAATCCAAAGAACAAGATAATAATCCACAACCCTCATATTCAGAGGTTGCTAATACTGAGCATGATGATAATGATGATTATGAAAAACATGAAAATAAAGAAGTTATACTTCTTCTTGATTATAAAGATCTCCAGTGGAAAGATGATCCCTGCAATCTCATGGAAAGATACTTGGAAACGGGGTCATATCCTATCTTGACTTATAAATAAAGAATGCACTATGAGACTATTCTCTCATCCACAGGATCAGCTGAAATTCAGCATTATTTTCCAATGCACACCAGAAAGGTTTATAACTTTTCTAAGATTATCATAAAGAAGATATTCACCCCATGGGATTTAGCACAACGAAAGAACGGGAATATTTCCATCCTAAGCAAAAAGTTCATGTAAAGTTCAATTATTGGGATTATATTGATAGCTTTCATAAAACTTTCTTATATGAAAATCCTAATAAAAAACATTCGTGGTTCATAAAGATATGTCAAATGTTTATAAGCAAAACATTCCAATTTGGTTTTGGCATTGGTGGGTAAACTATGGCCCATCTATTGATATTTTGCCTCAACCATTCAAGAGTTTATACACTAAATGGATTGATGTTTCCCCTGAAATTATAAAGTGTGAAAATCATAATACAATCATCAAAGGAATCGCTAATAAGCATTTCTTTGTTGAGTTTTCTATTCCATGGATTATGAGATGGTCTGTAGAAGTGGGTTATACCCCCCCCCCCCAACAAATTCCTTGTCTTCAAAGGACCTTCTATACAAGGTTTTGGAAGAAGTTAATACAAAGGAACAAAGATGGTGTTATGAATGGACAAGAACTTATAGATCAGATAACAGCCACCATTTCAAGTTATACTGAATTAAAACAGAATCAACCACAGGCTGAAGTTAATAGTCCATTCCAGCATATTGCTAGGAAACTTCAGATTAAAAAATAAGTAGTTTCCAGAGCTACCTCATAAATGGCAGAAGTGAAAAAAGATTTAATAAAAAATCTAGATGAAGAATTTCCTTCAGACACCTCTATGGCATTCGTTCATACTGATGAAGAAGATCATATCCAAGATTCTCAAGACCCTTATGATACAGACTTCGATATTGAGGGATATCTCTAGAAATTTCAAGACAAATTAGAGGAATCCTCCACAACAGAAAAAAATAAGGGAAAAGGAAAAGAATAATAAGAAAATGCAGTCGGTGGACCTATCATAAAAGAGGACCGGACAGATGGAATCTGCTTTTATAAAGCAGAAATTATTAAAGTTTGAATTACTGTATTTTGGCCTTATATGTTTTGGCCTTTTATAAATTTTCTTTGTCGGCCACAGGTGTAGGGCCCTTTCTTTTTAGCTTTTTCTCTTTTCACTTTTTATCTTGTCGGCCACGATTGGCCTCTTGGTTCGTTTGTATTCTAAAGGATTCGTTATATAAGGATCCTTAGTTTAGTTAAGAGGTAGGCTTTCGCCAACCCCTCTCTTTTGTAAAAACTCTCTAAGTAAGAAGTTGAAGTTTGCTATCTCTCTCTCTTACTGAGCACAACCTAAAGGCCCTGGTAATTTTATTCTCTTATTTTCTTCAATTACAATTATATATTTATTACTGGATTAGCCGAGTATCGGCTAAATCTCTTGTGTTGAGCTATGTTGCACTAGACTACTTGGAATCATGGTACTAATGCTTTAATAAAGTTGATGATTCATGTGAGAAGGTACTAAGGTTGGGAAGAGGATAGCCCGGGCGGAATGTCGGAAGCTCATGTTGATGGTCCTGTTTTAGCCCGCTGAGCCGAGGTGGCGTTAGGGCATTTTTGAATTTGTTTTGAGTTAAGACAACTTCTATGCTAGGGCCTATCGACCCATAAAATTTCCATTGAATAGGACCCTCTCGGTGATCCCTTCTGTCGTATTGGTAACCTCCTCAACCTTAATGCTTCTACAATACCCAAAATTCCGGTACCTATCAGATTGCTCCAGGTCTCCTAGCACAATGTCTATATCTCCTTCGTTCAAGAGTTAAGACTGCCACCTCCGCCCAATATGTGCGTCCTCTACCAGTATTTTGCCATCCTCGTCCTTGATACACCTCACGTGATCCAAGTCATGGGCCCTCCTCTCCCTTGCCTTGGTTAGTTTGTACAACTTCTTATCCCCGTCTTTTTCCTCTAATTCCACATACAAGCATTCAAAAGCAGACATTTTCGCCACTGTAACCGCTAGCTTTGCCTCCTTCCTGTCCATTTTATAAAATTCCCTATTCGTCCACTTCTCCACCTCATCTTTGCTTTCTACCAATTTCACATATGCCATTTTTTTCACTTCCACCTTCTCTTGAACTTTACCCGTCCCCTCGATGCCCACCGCGGTTACCCCGCGAGACCCCTAGTACTTCTCTAGTTACCTCCCGAATGCAACTGGCCTTCCTGTCCTACATGCCGGTCGCATTCCCACTACTCCCCCAAGCCCCCTTGGCTATCAACCTCTCCCCCATCTCGTTTTGCACTAGCCATGGTCAAACTCCCCCATTTGATTTTAACCTATCATCCACAGCCCTCCTCTTCTTCTCCCTCTTGATCTCCAAATTCGTTACCAAAAGCTTATGTCGAGTTATAAGATACTCCCTTGGATTAACCTTGCCGTCTTTACAAAGACTGTTGTCATCCTTCCTAAGGAGCAAAAAGTCTATCTGAGTCTTAGCCACCGAACTACAGAAAGTCACCATGTGCTCCTCCTTTTCAGGAACCTCGAATTGGCTATCACCATCCCAAAAGCTCTAACGAACTCCAAAAGTGAAACGCCTTCCCCGTTCCTGTCTCTAAGGCCAACGCCTCCCTGCACGTCGTCATAACCCTCCGAAAGTGACCCGATATGTCCATTAAAATCCCCTCCTACAAATAACTTCTCAGTACCTCCTACCACTTCATCCAAATCCTCCCAAAAGCGCCTCTTCTCCTCTTCGTCCAAGCCCGCGCGTAAGCACTAATAATGTTCATAGTGAACCCCCCAACTACCAACTTAATCGTCATCATCCTGTCATTGACCCTCCAACCTCTACCACCCGATCCCTTAGCTCGTTGTCTACCAAAATGCCTACCCCATTCCTATACTTCGACCTACCCGAGAACCATAACTTATACCCGACTACATTCTTAGCCTTAGGTCAGACCCATTTGGTCTCCTGGACACAGGCTATATTAATCTTCCTCTTCTTGAGAATCTTAACTAGCTCTATGGACTTCCCCGTTAAAGTTCCAATGTTCCAAGATCCTATTCTCAGCCTAGCATCTCCCTTACCCCACTTACCCCTCTAACCCTTGCCCCCATTCCCGACCGAGAACATGACCCTAGTCTACCATTAGTCACCAACGCCACTAAAGCGGATATAAACTAATAGACTAATCAAAGGTTTACACCTAAAACAGGAACGCCAAGAATGGTATAACTAAAGGCAAGAAGAGTAAATGCAAGAACGTAAAGGCAAGAAGCAATACAGTGAAGCGTCAAAATTTAAATACAGGGATAGAGACAAAGAATAGATACGAGCAACCGGAGGTACCAACTCCAGTTGAACCAAAGTTTAACTACAAAAATTACAGACAAATAATGAATATGGGCCACTGGAGGTACCAACTCCAGGTGGATAGCACCTGTCCGCCGCCAGGAATCCCACCGGAAATCCTTGCTCACTGTCGGAATTCTGCCAGAATTCAAGCTTCTAGGTCGATTTTCAAAACATTCGAATCCGTCGATTCCAAGATATGTTGTGGCAGCAGCGAGGAAGGAGGATCACCGGTGGTGGATGGGGCTAAGGCAACGGGGGCAGTGGGGTGGGGGTGCATCGGCGGTGGGGCGACGGGAGTGGTGGTGCGCTGGTGAGAGAAAAGGAACAGAGAGACGTTGTGGGGGAGAGAGAGAAAGCAACCTTTTTGAAAATTCACATCAAGAACTCTTTAACAGCAATATGATCATTTGATTAAATAAAATCAAATCAGCAACAATATGTCAAAATGAAAAATCAATCCTAACCATGACGCACCGTATATTCGAGATTAGAGAAGGGCCTTTCTACTTCACGTAAGACAAACGGTCGTCCATTAATATATATCACATGTTCGATGATTAGAAAAGAAACAATCATGATAAAGTTTTCGGGAATCGAAATCTTGCAGCATATTTGATCAAAAAGTTTATGTCCAGAAAGAAACACAGACATCACTATACATGTTTTATCTAGTTCCACCATTAGAGAGATCAAGCATACCAAATTCATATACCAATGCTCAACTTTCAATCAGTTTCAAATTTTTCCTTCTCTATATGATCTCTCATTCAAGTACTAACACAGACATTTGCAGCTTCAGATACTTCATGAAGATGGATATCAATTGTTGATCTCAGGTAATTAATCAAGGAACTTGACGACTTGACGTCACACAATTTAATAGCAAATAAGTTTGCATTTTTTTTGAGAATGGTAACAAGTATAAGCTTGCTATTATCTAAACAGGTTCATTTAAAACAAAAAATCCACGGGCTATCCAAAAGACAGGTAATACCACTTATTTTAATAATTCAACCCAATGCACGAAAGAGAAAAAACTATAGAATAGATAAGTTTCTGTACTCTTTTGAATGAAGCCTGTATACAAGGAAAGTCTTTCATCAAGCTTGCCCCCAAAAAAAAAAAAAACAGAAACAAAAAGAAGGAAATGATTGCAGCAGAAAGGAAAGAGAGAGGGTGAGAGAAAGACAGACGAGAGATATGATGGTCTTTTGTTTAATTAAAAACAATGTGATAAAATTTGTGCACTCGAAGGCTCAATGAGCAACAAAAAGAAAATTTGGATTATGGAACTATATATTGTATGATGTGTGGAATGCAAATAATGAGATTTAAAGGTGCAACACAACATGCAAACATTGTCTATAAGATTATTCTACATGTTTAATTTATAAAAAGAATCTATTAAAAGTCCTAGAAATATCTTTACAACTGCAGTTATTAATGAAATGATGACCATTTATAAGAAAGCGATAAAATAAACAGAAGTGCAGAAAATTCAATGAAATGCAGATGCAAAAAAGTAATGAAGCACTATTACCGGTTCCTCGCGAAGATTAACCCAGAGAATGTGAGTCTTCTTCCCACTCAGTTGAGCTCCAATATGGTCGAGAACATTTTGGATACCTTCAACTGTTGGAATAGCAACACCGTGAACATGCAAAGAGTCGGCCTAATGCAAATTCTTTAGTCAGGGAACGCAAGATAAGTAAAACGCAAAACATAGTCATGAACTCGCAACCCTCATTACTAATAGATAAATCAAGGATTTAAATTTCTATAAGTCAATTGTCCAATAACATGGATGATCAGCTAAGCAACATGTGTTACAAAGTTTACATATATTACATATTCCAATGTGGATTATCAATAGCTTAAACAAGTCGAGATCAGTATGAAGTTCCAGTATACGGCCCTGATGTATCGTTATCTTTTAGACCATATATTAAATATTCTTCATCTCTACTGCAACTATTAGTTACTCCATTGTCGTGATACAAAAAATTTCTTCCGAATGAGAGTCCTCCAACTAGCAATACAAGTCAATATTCTATGTGTTCCCAAAGTTAAACAAAATATCATAACATAATTTCCATTTGAGACAATATATTCCGAATTCTATAGAAGCTCCTCTATTCCTACCCCTCATAATGGTCTATATCACCTTTATCCTTCTTTCTCTAACTTTTTCCCTTCCAACTGCAGAATGTTTCTTCAAGAAATCATGCACAATGTAGCTAATACACCAGAGTCCACAATCTTGAGGCCACTGTGCATAGTAAATTCACTTAAGCAACATAGTGTATTTCATTTGTAAAGATTCATTTGTAAAGAATGTTTATGTAATGTGCTTGCTGGCCATCAATGCCTTTCGCTGCTTCCACAACATTCACCTAAAAAGAGTGGAATTCTAGACACTTGCTTTCAGGGTACAGGAGGTGATTCTAATAAAAAGAGTGGAATGCTCTTTACCTATCAAGAGAGAGAGAACTAAAAAGGAATTAAAGAGGGGAAGTAAATATCTGACATTATGTAATCCTCAATTTCAACTTTCTAATACCTTTAGAATTGAATGAATAGGAGAATGTGGTACACTTCTTTCAACCAAAATGACAGCCAAAAAAAAAAACAAGATAAAAGGAGTAAATAAACGAGCTTTAAAATTAGCTATGTTGTTTACATGAAGAATTATGTACTGGTAAGTAGTAATTTTATTAAATCAGAAATCTGGAACTGAGTTAATGCCAAGGAAATACGAATTTGGAACCATTCTGTACAAAGCAAAAGAGAGAAGATTCCAACTATACTAAATCCTACTCCTGTAGTGAGTCTATAAAGTCAAGCATTTCATCTTTAATATCCTGTAGGTTACACCAAAAAGCCAAAAACCGTAAGCAAGTTTACTTAATCTTCTTTATACATGTACAATTATGTAATATTGCACTTTGCCCAATCTTACAATGATTCAACAAGGGGGATAAAAGGGCAGTCCGGTGCATAAAGCATCCCGCATTTGCCGAGTCCGGGGAACGGCCGCATCCCAAGGGGTGTGATGTAGACAATCTACCCAAAACCTGTGACCTATAGGTCACAGGGAGACAACTTTACCATTGCTCCATGGCTCCCCCCTTCAACAACAGATGATGTATACAAAACGGCCTAGGTGAAACCATTGTAGAACAGTAGAAGTTAAAGGGTTTTAGCTAATCAAGAGAGATGTGTTTAAGTTAGCCACAAATAGGTCCAATTAGCATTACTTCTTGATAGTTATGATCAATGAAATGTACCAAAAAGGGAATACCAAAATTAGAAAAATTTGTACAGTTTAAACAATCTGCTGATACAGAATTTGACTTGGGCATTAAACAAGTAGCAAGTAATAAAAGAAATTCTGATCAAAATAATAGGAAATTTAATCTGATAACACGATAAGTAAAACAGTCTAGAACATCAAAAAATTGGGGGGAAAAAGTGTGAAGTAAACTGCATTTGGCACCGCAAGCAGTAAACAAATTGAACAAGTAGGGAAAAAAACTTGCGATAACTCACTTTACCCAATCTTACATTGATTCATCAACAGATGTATGCAAAATGGCTAAGTTGAAACCACTTTAGAAGTTAGGGGTTTAGTGAATCAAGAGAGATGTGTTTAAGTCATCCACAAATAGGTCCAATTAGCATTACTTCTTGATATTTATGATCAATAAAATGTACCAAAAAGGAAATACCCAACTTAGAAAAATATGTACAGTAAAAATAAATTAGGAAATTTCTTTAAACAATCTGCTGGATACACAATTTGACTTGGGCGTTACAGAAGTAGTAAATAATAAAAGAAATTCTGATCACAATAATAGAGAAATTTAAACATGATAAATCAATCAGTCTGGAAATTTTTTAAACAATTGGCTGCATACGAGTATACAAATGATGTATACAAAATGACCTAGGTGAAACCACTGTAGAACAGTAGAAATTAAATGGTTTTAGCTAATCAAGAGAGATGTGTTTAACTCATCCACAAATAGTTCCAACTAGAATTACACTTAGTTATGATCAATAAAATGTACCAAATAGGGAAAACCAAATGAAAGAAATAATCCCCTTGATTATTTTCATTGATTGAATAGATATATATACAAGTTACAAAACCTTCTTCTACCATAATTCTAACTATACAATTATGGTAAGTGTATATCCTAATTATGGTAATTCTAACTATACAATTATGGTAAGTGTATATCCTAATTATGGTAAGTGTATATCCTAATCTAGGTAACAAATATACTACAATATACACACAATATACTTTCCTTAATATACAAATTATGTCTACTGTTTTGCTGCCCTAAATCCCGTGATGGGCTAGACGTGCTGGGCTAAGAGAGGCCCACTGCCGAGAGGCCTTGCTGCCGCTGCTTCTTTGCTTGATCCGGTGATAGAGAGGCCCACCTTGAGAGGCCTTGCTTGCTTCTTTGCTTGATCCAGCGATATACATGTGATATACACTGCTGTATATTCGGTGTATATTACATGTATATTGCTCTGTTTAACACACCCCTTGATCATAGCGGGCGGTTTTAACGCCGAGATTGTCCCTAAAATCTTCAAAGAGAACCGCTAGTAGACCACTTTGTAAAGATATGCGCAATTTGATAACGAGGCGGAACATGGCATACGCGAACTTGACCCTTTGCAACCTTTCACGGATAAAGTGAATGTCCATTTCGATATGCTTGAAATGCGTTGGTGTTGAGCGGGTTACTGAAAGGTAGATGGCACTAATGTTATCGCAATATACCAAGGTTGCCTTACGAATGGGACAATGAAGCTCAAAAGCAAATTACGTAGCCAACATGATTCGGAGACCACATTCGCTACCCTCGATATTACGCCTCGGCACTTGAGCGTGATAGAGTTGCCTGGCGCTTTGTCGACTAGGAGACCAAGTTGTTGCCAAGAAACATATGATGGCGAAGTCGACCGCGGTGTCGGGACAACCACCCCAATCGACATCCGTGTAAGAGACAAGTGTGGATGTAGATGAAGGATACAAGTGCAACCCATAGTCTAGTGTCCCTGAATATACCGAATGATGCGTTTGATTGCATTCATGTGCTCAACTACGGGATCATGCATGAATAAACACACCTCTTGAACCGCATATGTAATATCCAGTGCGGTAAAGATAAAGATCTTGGAGGGCCCTGCCAGGCTGCGATAGCGGGTCGGGTCCTTGTATGGTGCACTCGCTGACGCACTTAGCTTTGGGTTTGCATCAGCTGGCGTGGAAGTGGACTTACAGGATGACATCGACCCTCTCTATGATCTCGAAGATACTTTCGTTGAGACAAAAACAAGCCACATGAATGGCGGCTTGACGGCAATCCCCAAAAAAATAACTCAAAGGCCCTAAGTCTTTCATAGCAAATTGTAATCGAGCATGGCCATGATAGATGGCGCAAAGCATCGGAGGAGGCGATCAAGATGATATCATCCACATACAATGAATCGTAGGCCAAGGGCGAACCACGGCGGTAGATGAACAAGGAATTATCGACTGCTATGAGTGAACCCAATAGTTGAAACAAAGTCGGCAAACCTCGTGTACCAGGCCCTTGAGACCGCTTAAGCCCATATAAGGACTTCTTCAACAAACATACATGATGAGGGCGGTTTGGATCCCCAAAACCCAACTACCGGTGATGCATATAGCTTGTTTTCTTGAGATCACCATGTAGGAAAGCATTCTTGACATCAGTGATGAATTGGCCAAGTCTTTGAAAGAGCCAGCTTAGCACGGTCACGAATGGTAGCCGATTTGACCACCGGACTAAACGTCTCACCACAATCTATCCCAACACCGAGTCTTACCATCACCAACAAGTCGCGCCTTTATGTCGAGCAAAGGACCCATCCGAATTCTCCTTATGAGCAAAAATTCACATAGACACGATAACATTAATACCATATGGGCGGGCATCAACTCCCACGTCTTATTATCAATAAGAGCATTATATTCATCATCATAGCAATTTTCCAATTAGGGTCATTTAATGCGGACACGAGATTGCGGGGCAAGGGGATTTAGAGACATCGAATGTAAATTAAAATGTCTTTTAGGTGTAAAAATACCGGCGATTTCGAGTGACGGTCTATGACTCGAGGAGGAATTGAGGGAATTTCGGAATTTACGGGCTCGGGACGGGTGGCGGCGGCGGTGGGCTTTCTTGGCCCAAATCGGTAAATAATGGACTCGTCGTCTGGACCAATTCAGGTGAAATTTGGGTGACCCAATTGTCGGAGCCCATTCGATGTTTTGGAATCGGGCGTGGCGATCTTGTGGTCCAGTGGCGATGGGCCATTGGAGGATTTTGGGTGCGGGAGATGTCCGAAAAATTCCGAATAATATACGGGGATATTTGGTCATTCAAAAAATTATACGACTTAGGCTCGGGTGTATGAACTTTCGTAAAAGGGAATTGGGTTTCATCAAAAATGACATGGCGATTTATTATGATTTTCTTGGAGGATAAATCAAAACACTTATAACCACGATGATTCGACGGATAACCCAAAAATACACACGGGGTAGACCGAGCCTGAAGTTTGTTAATTGTGGTGGATGGGAATAACGGATAACATAAGCACCCAAAAATCCGAAGATGAGAATAAGAAGGGTTCGTATTGTATAGGATTTTGAGGGGGGAAGAATATGTCATACCTTTAGACGAAATTATGTTAAGAAGATATGTGGCCATTTATAGAACATGCTGCCAAAAATATGGAGGTACGGAGGCATGAATTAAGAGAGTTCGGACAATGTTATTTATGGAACGAATTTTGCGTTCGGCTTTCCCATTTTGTGAAGATGTATGAGGACACGAAAAACGAAAATTTATCCCATTATTAGCACAAAACTCCCGAAACTCCCTATTGTCATACTTTTTCCCATTATCACATTGAATATTTTTTATTTCTCTTTCGAATTGAGTACGAATGAACGCTCTAAATTTGATGAAGACGGAAAACACTTGTGATTTATTCGCAATTGGAAACGTCCACAAAAATCTAGAATAATCATCTAAAAAGAGAACATAATATCGATGACCCAATGAACTAAGAACCGGAGACGTCCATAAGTCGCTATGAATAATGTTAAATGGCATAGAAGTATGAGAATTGGAGTCTACAAATGGCAACTTAACAATTTTTCCTAATGAACAAGACTGACAAATTGGAGCACGACTCGTACCCTTACAAGAAATAAAGCTATTTTTATCTAAAACTGATAAAATAGAAGATCCCGGATGACCCAGGCGAACATGCCACATGGAAGGAGAGATGGTCGCAAAAGGCGACGGCAAGGTGGACTCGATGGTGGCTTAGGGCATGATAGGATCTGAGATCCCCTACTATCACACCTCGTGAGATGACTCCCGTCTTGAAATCCTTCACAGAGAAACCGAAAGGATCAAATTCAATGAAAGCAAATTGTCATTTGTGAACTTTCGGACAGACACTAAATTTTTAATCAATTTAGGAGCATGCAAAGTATTTTTCAAGAGGAGTGGTGGATTGGGGGGAGACAACATTTTCTGACCATATCCTAGAATTGGAATAGAACTGGATTACCAACAATTATCCCCCGAGGGGTGCTCAAATTGGAATAAGATGAGAGAGTATCTGATTCGGAAGTCATGTGAGTAGTGGCACCGGTGTCCATATACCAATTTGGGTCCGGTTGAGATAACCCCAGTGTGTGCATTGCGGCCTCGATGTCGGTTAGAGTGGGGCCTGCTGCATGATGGGTTTGCGGAAGTCGGGGCCCAAGAACTCCTGGCCGTGGTGGAGCTGGCGTACTATTTATTCTTTGCATTGTTGGAGCCAGCGGCGATGGGCGCCAACTGGCAGGTGTTGGGCCTGGGCTGTTGGCCCGGCCAGCCGTGGAACTGTTGTTGGATGGTACAGGTTCCATCGCCATGGCCCCTTCTTTGGGCCCAGGGTGGTGGGCCGGTACTGGATGGGACCCACCGCCTGCTTGTTGACCACCGGAACCGCCACCAGAACCGCCGCGTTTGCCCCCGCGATTTTTGTTATTATTTTTGCGATTATTCTTGCCGCCACCATTATTATGGTTTTGGCCCGAATTATTCACAAAACCCAAAGAACTAGGAAAGGATGCCACCATGACGACTGGGCTTGTTCCGGTAGCCGCCTTTTTAGCCAAACCGGCTTCTTCCAACGTAAGCATGGAGCGGGCTTGATAGAAGTCGGGAAGAGGGTTGCTTTGGCGAAGGAGAGTTCCCACACCATTATAGGCCTCCGAAAGACCGTCAACTAACTGTAGAACTAGACGATTATTTGTTATCGGTGCGCCAACATTACGAAGTTGATCTGCCAACTCCTTTAGTTTCTTGCAATATGCAGAAACGTTTGAAAATTCGTCCATTCGAACGAGAGAGAATTCCTGCTCGAGTGTGACAACACGTGAATGTTGGTTGTCTTGGAATATATCACGCAATCTATTCCATGCAGCCATAGCCGTGGTATCCAGCTCAATAATCGTCTGTAGAAGGTCCACCGAAATAGTGGCGTAGATCCACCGGAGAACGGTAGCATCAAGTGTAATCCATAACTCAGGATCCTCCGCAGGAAGGGGTCTAGCGGGAGGAATGATGTGATGAATAACTTGATAAGAGATAGCGTGAATTTTAAACAACTCCGCCCACGTCGCATATTGGACGTTTTCCATCTCAAGGACAATAGGGATACTGCTCTTGATATTGGACACCGTGAGGGCAGGGTGATAATTGTTCTTAGACATATTAGAAGAACAAAGAAGGAAGGGAAATTTAAGAGAGGTGTTTTTGAGAGCGGAAGACGAATTTTGGAAGAGAAACCCGAGGGGGGTGTCTCGGCCACAAGGAAGACAAAAGTTTGAGAGAAAAACTTTTGTTTAGACCTAGTCTTTTGATACCATGAAAGAAATAATCTCCTTGATTATTTTCATTGATTGAATAGATATATATACAAGTTACAAAACCTTCTTCTACCATAATTCTAACTATACATTTATGGTAAGTGTATATCCTAATTATGGTAATTCTAACTATACAATTATGGTAAGTGTATATCCTAATTATGGTAAGTGTATATCCTAATCTAGGTAACAAATATACTACAATATACACACAATATACTTTCCTTAATATACAAATTATGTCTATTGTTTCTTTGCCTAAATCAGTGATGGGCTAGGCGTCTTTGGGCTAAGAGAGGCACACCGAGAGAGGCCTTCTTTGCTTCTTTGCTTCTTTGCTTGATCCTTGATATACATGTGATATACACTGCTGTATATTCAGTGTATATTACATGTATATTGCTCTGTTTAACACCAAACTTAAGACTTTTGTACAGTAAAAATATTAGGAAATGTTTTTAAACAATTGGCTGCATACGAGTTAGGGAAATTTAGGAAATGTTTTAAACAATTGACTTGGGCGTTACATAACTATTAGTATGACTATAGTTTAACAAATAAATGAACACTTTTGAATTTTGTGATCTAAAACAATCCAAAAATATTTATGTAATTATAGATTATCTCGTTAAGCGCATAAAAGATAAAATTTAAAATTAAATTATTATTAATTAAAAAAATGTGTCATTCTTTTTACGATTCATTAAAAAAAAATAGTACTGTAAATTGGGACAGAGAAAGTAACTAATAAAAAGAAATTGTGATCACAATAAAAGAAAATTTAATGTAATAGAGAAATTCAATCATGATAAGTCAAATAGTAAAAGGTGCGAAGTAAAATGCAAATGGCACCGCAAACAGTAAACCTTGCGATAATTAGGAGCACCGTCGATGTGAGGGGACAAACGTCGATTCTGGCAACCAGAAAAATTGTCACTCTTGAGAATCGTTTTCTTTCCCAAAACCGATCCATCTCTCTGTTTCATCACTTGTTCCGGCTCCTTAGGTATCGACATCGATCGCATAATCACCGATTACAAATAAAAAACGCACCGAATTGAACGAAAATTGTTAATAACAACAACTAGTACTAGTAGCATATAAAGCGGTAACGAAAATCCCGTAACGTAAACAAGTAGTAGTAGTAGTAACTAAGTAATTGAAGTGGAGACAGATGTAAACAGGAGGGGAATCTTGTGGAGGAGGAAGGATTGGTGGACCTACAGAAGAAAAACGTTTTGAATGGGTAGTAGTAGTAATTCCGACAACTTTATCCATCTTTTTATTACTACTTTACTAGTTAGTGTCTCAACGACCTAACCAATAAGGGTGAGCTTAGTGCCAATCGACAGTATTTATGCGCAATATCAGTGAATAATTTTTGGTGAAAGTTTCAATTTAGTCCCCAGAAGTTTCATTGGCCTAAAAAACTTTAATATTCACAAGGGTAAAACATATAGAGACAAGGTCAGGGTAATATCTACGTATACAACATCACTCTCCTCATATCTTATTTGTGAATTCGATATGTTGTTGTACACTGACGAGTCCATAAACTAAACTCGTATAAGATATATCAAAAACGTCTTACCTCTTTTTGTCAATTACCAAGTGAATTTTTTCATGGTCGGAAGAAGAAATAAATATTTTACCCCCTTTAAAAATGACAAACATCCTAAATTATTAATTCTGACTCATTGTAAAAATAATTATGAAATAAATTTATATTAATTTTTTAAAGGTTTAAAGCATATGCAGACCCTTAAACTTGCTTGATTTTTCCTTTTGGCACATCAATTAAGCCTTGTTCCTATTAAACACCTGAATCCGCCCTCAAGTGTGTCAATTAAACACAATTCGACTGACATGACATAAATTGAGAGTTTCGTTATTTTTAACCTTGCGCGTGAATGTCAAGCGCATCATACGTGAAAAAATCTACTAATTAAAACAACTCACTTCCTATATTAACACATATCTTAAGCTCAACTCTTATGCATACTAATTCAAATTAAGAACCAAAGCAGCTCATAGTAGGAGAACACGAAGCAATGTTAAAAAAATAAAACTCTCGCTTTATGTCATGTCAGTTGGATTGTGTTTAATAGACACACTTGAAGACGAGTTCATGGGTTCAATAGGAACAAGACTTAGTTGAAGTGTCAAAATGAAAAAATCGGACAAGTTTAAGGGTTCACATATGCACTAAGCCTTCTTTAAATTTATTTTTAGAGAATATCAAGATTTTCAATTACATTAGATGTAGAGACAAGTGAAGAAAGCAAAATCTCAAGATAAATAAAGCAATAATTATAACGACGCATTTAAGCTCATGCATCAGTTCATTATCAATAAAACTGCAATTAATTTTAATGATTATGTCATTTTAGGTAGAAGTTTAGATAATCCAATGATATATGAGCATTATGTTCATGCATAACTTCCATACCAAGGTTAGCACGGTTAATGATATCTGCCCAAGTGTTAATTACACGACCTTGACTGTCAACTACAGATTGGTTGAAATTGAAATCATTTAGGTTGAAAGTCATAGTGCTGATACCTAAAGCAGTAAACTAGATACCTACTACAGACCAAGCAACTAGGAAGAAGCGTAACGAACAAGAGTTGTTGAAACTAGCATATTGGAAGATCAATTGGCCAAAATAACCATGAGCGGCTACGATATTATAAGTTTCTTCCTCTTGACCGAATTTGTAACCTTCATTAGCAGATTCATTTTATGTGGTTTCCCTAATCAAACTATAGGTTACTAAGGAACCATGCATAGCACTGAATAGGGAGCCGCCGAATACACCAGCTACACCTAACATGTAAAATGGGTGCATAAGGATGTTGTGCTCAACCTATATATATATATAGTTGTGCTCAACCTATATATATATATGAAGTAGAGAATCTACATATATTTATCTAATTTCTCAATGTTTCAACCTTCATCGTAGGATCCTTATGACGAGATAAATATTCAATCATTTGACCTTTCACCTCGTTAAGCCAAAAAACAACAGCCAGCAATCTAATCCACATTAAACGAACATAATTATGGTGTTATAAGAATTAGACTTGTAATAAAATATTAATATTTATATTTTTACTATTCTCACGTGTTTTAACATTCTCAATGAATATAATCTTATCGTTTTACAATTTATATATATTTTTACTAGCGTGTTAACAATCTAATCAATAAAGATTGGTTAAGTGTCATCCTCAGTTGTACACGCAATATGAGTGAAAATTCAATTTTGGTTCCTACTTTAGTGCAAAATTCAATTTAGTCCCCAACATTTTGTTGGACTAAAAGTTTTTACATATTCACAAGGTTTAACGTATATGAACTGGCGATACAGATAAATTAACATCATAAAAGAAATGTTGAAAATGGTCTGCATCTTTCTTTTGTTAATTACTTTGTGATCTTTTTCATAGTTGAAGGAAGGAAAAAAATATTTTACCTTAAAAAGGACGAATATCCTAAGTTATTGTTTTGATTCATTGAAAAAAAATAAGAAATAAAGTTAATTTATTTCTTTAAATTTGTCTTTGAAAAATCTCAAATTCCAATTGGGTTAGATGGAGGAACAAATGAACAAATTAAATTTGTCTACATACTTTAGTCGCTCTGAAACTTGAAGAAAAGGTCTGAACTTTTGAGGAAGAAACCCAAAACTCTAAACTTGAAATCTTGAGAAGGTTTTCTTGAAAACCCTAAGATTGAAGCGTATAATCTTGTTATGAATTGATGTATACGTGTTAGAATTGCTTAGGAATACATGGGAGAGACTTACCTTGATGTGGGAGGATGAGCAGAGGAGAGCAAAGTCATGCTAGGGCTTTGGTGAATTGAAATATGGAATAAAATTTAAAAAAATGCGATTTTAAATGAGTTTCGGAAGCATATGCACTGGCATTTGCATCGTGGATGGCCATATGTGGCTGCGGATGGTTCCGCACATCAACATAGAAGGTTGGAAACTTTTGGACGTAAATTTGGCCCAAAATGTAATGGGATATGCGTCGCATAATGTGTTCTGCGTCGCATATCACATCTGCGACTATGACGGTCTGCTTTGTGACTATTTAGTAAAATAGTCATAACTTGTTGTACATTTATGAATTTGAGCTCCACCATATACCATTGGAAAGGTGTTTCAAAGGTCTACAACGTATAAGAAGGAGGAGTTCCCGAATTTCTTATAGAATATTTTGAATACTCGCTTATATTGAGACTTGGTGCAAACTTACTCAAAAACATGCTCAGTATAGTAGCTTCCTACTATACTTTTTTTCCAAAGACTCTTCTTACGATTTGATTAGATTCAAAGAACTTACTACACTCTTCATCTTGGTTCTGTTATATTTCTATTCTATGGGTCAAACCTTAGCTCGAAGGTATAAGGTATTACACTTGGGTTTTACAAGTGTATCTGCAAGAGCATCAAAAGAATCAATAGAATTTTCATGTAGAAGAGTATACCACACAAATGATCTCTTTATGAGCGTTTGGTTAGACCTTTTCAGCATGACATATTTGATTTCGTGGTACTTTAGGTCATGTCCTATGATTGCTTCTTCGAAAGTTGTTATGTGTTCTTCAGGGGTCGTGATCCCGTCATATTTAGGTATCTCTGGCATTTTGAACTTCTTAGGGATAGCTCAGGATCCGAGCTCAGCTTATATGGTATATTTCCATATTTTATCACTCCCGTTCCTTTTAAGATGGGAGGGGCCTCCGGTATCTGACTCATCCAGTCATGAAGCTCCTTTACTAGCTTTGTGAGTCTCGCCAAAGCTGCATTTTGCGTGGCTGGCTTTGCTCCCATCTCTTCCGCTGCCACTTCAAAAGTCCCAGGTGCCATGATAGCCTCCTGGTTATTTGAAAGGTGCTCAACTTATGACAACCCAGTCAGAGCGTTTAGGATTTTTTCTTTGCGCTCCATCATTCCACTTTGTGACACTAGGACTGCGTCCAAAGCTGCTTCTGAGGGGGATTCCTCTTCTTGGTACATCTCTTCCACCTTAGTGTGAGGGTGTCTCTTCATTTTTCTAGGATAACACTCTTCGTGGTGCATTTCTCTGCTTTCTGTCGAGTGGTCGGAGTCATCCTCTTTGACAGAAAGCTTATTGTGAGCTCTCTCCAGGGTAGGCGCTACCTTCTCTCATTTTTCCTCTCTATCCAACTCCTGGTTTATTTTCCTATTGGAGTATTGCCGATCTAGATCTTTTACAAGATCAATTCGAATTAGCTATGGTTCATTTAGAAAATGTGGCTGGGAACCCTGCGAGTCCACTGTCCTGATGAGAACGTTATCCCCCGATACGTTGTTGGTTGGCTCAGCCATAATTAGGTTTTAACCAACATAAGGATTCTGAATATATATATTAAGAGTTTCTGGTGAAGAATCAGAACAACACCACAAATGTTTATCCCCACAGACGGCCTCAAACTGTTTTCCAGTAAAAATGGATAACATGAAATACAAGTTAGAGATTTGTTTTAGTAGGGTTTGAAGACAAATGAGTTGTATCCAGTCTTGGAAACTCTTCAGTGTGTCCGAATTTGCTTGTAGATAATAAATACGACAATGTAGCAATAATATAAGACAAAATCAAGAAAGACTTAAAGTGTATTCAAAATAATATGTGTTCTTCAGTATGAGATACGGAGAGAAATGTGGCTAGGATTACAAGTATGAAAAATATGATGCACTTCCTTCTCCCCTAAGCTATCTTTATACAAGTCAAAATGAGACTTTTCAACCCTAAAGCATGGGTGATGTGACGTATCTGCAACACCATTGTTCATTCGTGCTACGACACTCTGATCGAGGCTGACCGATATGATCCGAATTGGTGGGAATGGGAGACAATTGTGAAGATCTCTCGAACCCCCCAAGTATCCAACGTTCAAAAGTATTCGGATGCGCGCTCCCCCATACAACAAGCATTCTAGATGGGGAGTCAAAAGGGAAAAAAGAGAAAATGTGGAGAAGATATACACCATTTAGTGTTTGAATTTGATATGAGTTTACTCCCATGTTCACTACTAAAAGAATAATTAGCGATGGTTAAATTATGTAGCTAAATAACGGAATTCATCGCTAATCATATTTAATGATGTATTAACAATAAATTATTAGAAAAAATTGTTAGCTACTAGCGATTTAGAGATGAACTTCGTAGCTAATTCCAATTTTGTTGATAGTGATATTGTGTAATGACAAGAAGCTGACTTAGTAGCTCAAACATATCTCGATGCATTGTTCTTGTGGCTTAGTTTTTATTTTATTATGATTTGATTATAGCACTGCTCTTGTTATTATCAGGCTAATGGAAGTTGGATGACATCAACAAGGAATGAAGATGTTTTGCAGCAATATTCAAAAGCAAGTTCTGTAGAAATGCATAAAATGAGTGAGCGGGTTAGTCTTTTTGAATTACCTTATTAGTTTTCTTAATTAATTACTTGATCGAGTTGTACATGTATAAAGTCCAAACGAGGAACTCTCTCTATCCCAAATTATGAGACTTATTTATATTTAGAATCAATTCAATTTTGAACTTCTCATTTTATCATTAATGAGATGGTTTACAGTCACATACTCACACAAAGTATATATGACCTATTTAGACAATAAATTTAAAAAGTCTTTATTTCTTCTTGTTTAATATTGTGCTCAATTAAATAACATCACATAAAATGGGACGGGAGTTGGAAGGAGTATTCCTAATTGAATGCGGTTTATATATGTCATGACTCTCATGGCTAACACATAGTTTAGTGAGTGTACAATATCATCACATTGTTCTTTTCTTGCAATATGCTTTTTTTTTATTTTATATTTATAAGTCATCTTTTCCTCTTTTCTACATGCAGAGGCGTACAGACCAGATAGCTTTCTTCAGCAAATTGCATATAGTCTTATTGAATGTCTCAGCTGGCAGTAGCATAATATTTAGAAGAGTTCGCTGCTTGAATTTCAAGAAATCACGTTGCCTTTTTCTAATCGAACTTTTAAAGGACTAAAAATATCTTTTGTTCCCATTTTAACTTTGATAAGATTGACGCCTTCTCTTATTTTTTATTTTTTAGTTTCAATATTGCATTGTCTGGTTCTCCTCCCAACTCTCTATTTTTAAAGTATTTTTTTTTCTTTTTCCCAACCCCTTTTAAAGTTTTCTACT
This sequence comes from Anisodus acutangulus, assembly GCA_029783415.1. Taxonomy (NCBI): domain Eukaryota; kingdom Viridiplantae; phylum Streptophyta; class Magnoliopsida; order Solanales; family Solanaceae; genus Anisodus; species Anisodus acutangulus. The sequence continues at coordinate 37,792,125 of CM056489.1, forward strand.
TTGGGCTAAACTTAAATATGCTCTTTTGAGCAGTCAGGTAGAGCATGATCAGGCCATACAATACAATACATTCAAGTCTTACAACACCAACTCCAGGTAACTCCCTCCTCCTTTATGTTTCAAAATGTATGTTGTTTGGGGGTGGTGACTAGGACCAAAGGGCAAAGATACATGGTCGGAAGAAGGTTCAACTCAGTTACCTTCATAAAAAGATTAATTAAATATGTATAAATATTTTTATTTATATAAATAGTTGAATAAATATGCTCTATTATAGTTCCGACTCCTAGAGGTTTGGTATTTTTGCAATTTATGGATCCTCTTAATAAAATTTCTAGGTCCGTTCCGGGGCGGAAACACATTTACCTAAGCGGTGTCATCCAATAGCGTTGCGTCAAAATGTTTTACTATATACACAAAAATAAATTAAAACTATCTAATAATATGAGAAACTTAGTTAATGGCTGCTCCTGTTAGTCTATTACCGTGGTAAAGAGCTCCATATCCTTACGGAGGTTGCGGAATTGGGCCTCAACATGTTAAGTTTTATTGTTTTAGCATGGTTTGTTGAAAAATCAGAGTATAATTGTATAAATAGTTGAACCCTTACCTCATCCTATGAAAAAACAGGACAAGTTGAAATACCTTTGTAGCTAGAGGTAGATGTATATCGATTCATATCGGTTTTATATTCGAAAAATATGAACAATCGATTCGGTTCGATTTTTTAAGTTCTCCGGATTTTTTGCCCACCTCTATTCATAGTTGCACAAATTCAAACACAACTAGACCTGTCCAAAGGTCGGGTCGGGTCGAGTGACATTTTTTTTCTGCTGGCCCGACCCTGATCCTATTTTTTTAAAAAAATTCCGACCCTGGCCCTGACCCTTCGGGGACCCTACGTGTCACGGGTCGGCCCTGACCCGTCGGATTTTTTTGGCGGGCCAGGGTCGGGTCGAGGATTTTTTTTAAAAATTGAATTTCCAAAATTGAAATTGGCATTCTTCCCTACATTACCACGAAATTTCGACGTTGAAATGTATTGTATATCGTGAGATCTTGACTAAAGAAAAAGAAAATTAGAAATCGATTTGGGGAAAACACAAATTGATTGGGAAAATGGACGTTTTTCTAAAAATTGGCTGCGCCAAACCGCCTTATGGCTGTTTGACCGGCCCTGTCTCGAAAAAATACACAAAGTAAAAAAAACATCGGGTAAAACGGACATCTGAGAGCAGAGTTGTGACTATTTAAAGTTTCACCAATTTACAACTACTTTCTCTCCCTACATTATGCTTCCTGATATTAACAGAACGACTAATAATATAAATATATAATTAATAATCAGCTACCATTTTTATCTTATTTTATGTCGAGCTCAATGTAGATTAGAGCGATACATATATTATAAAAACATGCATTATATCACTTATTAATGGCAAAAATATATATAAGTACAAAATAAATATTAATGAAGGAAAAATAATATAAATTATATTAAAAAAATATGCGGGTTGGGTCGGGGTCGAGGTCGGGCAGGGTCAGACAGGTAAAATATTTTGACCCTGGCCCGACCCTGACCTTGATCGGGTCCCCATTTTTTTGGATCGAATGGCTCGCGGATCAGCTATATAAGTTGACCCTGGTCCTGATTTTTTGGATCGGGTCGGACCAGGCCAGGCCGGGCGGGTCCCGACCCAGTGGACAGGTCTAAAGTCTAAACTCTAAACTCTAAACACAACATATTCAAATATACTTGTCCAACTTCAACCCTACTTTAAGAATGAGGAAAAAGTAGTAAATTCAAAACTAAACCGATAAGTGTATTTAACACGTGTAGAGAGTTGCGTACATACAAATTAACCCACTCGCTTCAAGTGGAATTGGGTCACACGCGCCCCATCACTGGAAATGCCAACCACAGACTTTTCCTCTACACACAACACCACCACTCTTGTCTTAAGCCAAAATTACTACTATGTGAATATTTATTTTCAGTGGCTCGTTTGTTTATTTTTGGTTGAGATGTATAATTTGATCGAGTGAAGAAAAATCGGCTATGTTTGGGCTAAATTTGAAGCGCTTCGGAGTAGATAGATATTGTCGGTTTTATAGATATGTTTGATTGGAACGACGAAGAGGTGCGTTAAGTTCCCTTCCATGAAATAAACTTTCAGCTTTTATTTTGTTTCAGGAGAAGAAAATACTAAATGTAGTGCTCTTTATTCCTGCCTTGAAATCGTGCATCATTTTGAGCTGAGTGTCTATCGGAAACAAGTAGAGAGGTAATGTCTGCGTAAATAACCACTTTGTGGGATTACATTGGATGAAGTGCTCTTTATTCCTTTCCGTTTGACGTCTTTCATGGAATTATATATTTCTCCTCAGCTCAAAGCTATTACCAGTAGGCTTGCATTTGATTCAGCTATTAATTTTATCACAACCTGTTTTTTATTTTTTAAATTGAATAACAATGTCCTGAATTTTCTTTCCTTCCTACTTCTGTAATTCTGTTAGATAAGTGTATTTAAAATTGACTTTTTATGCTTTCTCTTGAGCCGAGGGTCTTTGGAAACAGTCTCCCTACCTCCCAAAGTGGGGATAAGGTCTGTGAACACTCTACCCTCTTCAGACCCCACGTTGTGTTATTTCGCTGGGTATGTTGTTGTTGTTGTAAGTGTATTTTAAATTGAGAATGCCAAGAGATAAGCTGTTTTTACCTGTTCAACATCTGCTCCCTTAGGTGAAATCATAGATTAAAAAGAGCTTGTTTGATGTTACCGGACTAACCTAGTCAGTGAGATTTCTTGGAGAACTAAGTTAGATTGAGCGGTAAATAAGAAAAATTTAGATGGAATGGCTAGTTTTTGAGCCGAAAATCAAAGTTTAGTCACTGTTTCAAATGTAATTGGAAAGTAGCCACCTTTTAAGGTGGAAATAATATCAGGACAATAATACCCCTAGCTAAAACACGGAACAACTCTAGAACATGGTGCTAGAGCTTAAAGCTTTGACAAGTGGAACTCCAGCACAATCGAAACTTCCTGGAGTTTGAAATTTCAGGAACGATTCATGGAGTTCGAACCTTTATGGAGCGATTCATGAAGAACTGATAAAAGTTGAGACTCTGTGAATTTTTATTGGAGTCATAATTCAAACTCTAGGAATTTTTCCTGGAGTTTGAACCGTGTCAGTTCCATCTCCAGGAACATTTCCTGGAGTCCTTGTATTTTAAGTTGCGCCAAAGTTGTAAAGGTTTCCGTTTTTAGTCTAGGGGTATGATCGTCCAAATGATGTTTCCGCATTTGAAAGTAGCTAAAGTTTAATTAGTTTTCAAACGCTAGCTAAAGCTTGGTTAGCGGTTCAAATAGTAGCTATTTGCCAATTTCTCCCTAAATATAAGGATACATAAGAGCCAGTTTGACTTGATTTGTGGATGATGGGAATGTACATCCGTTTTCATTAAGGGATTAATACTGAAAATCACCAGTTTGATAATGTAGTACTTGGTTATTAGCTAAAAAGGTTAATGTTTGTCAAAGCTAGCAAGGGCTATTTATTATGAGAAACTGATTGAGAAAATATGACTAAATAGATAAAATAATCTGAACTAAAGTGGCCCAAAACATGGTGAAATAATCTGAAATAAGTGGCCCTAGATATGGTGAAATAATCTGAACTGTCTTAAACAATCACTCATACAACAATCTATTCAGCCCAAAACTAGCAATTTCTATTCATCTTTCTGTAAAAACAAACTCTAAAAAATGGCACCAAAGGCATAGAAAAAGCCCGCTGTGAAAAAACCTGTTGCCGCCGAGGAGAAAAAAGCCGAGAAAGCTCCGGCGGAGAAGAAGCCAAAAGCTGGCAAGAAGCTTCCAAAGGACGCTGGAGAAGCTGGCGCTGACAAGAAGAAGAAGAGGTCAAAGAAGAGCGTTGAAACCTACAAAATCTACATCTTCAAGGTGCTTAAGCAAGTGCATCCAGATATCGGTATTTCCAGTAAGGCAATGGGAATAATGAACAGTTTCATTAGTGATATATTTGAGAAGCTTGCTCAGGAATCTTCTAGATTGGCTAGGTATAATAGAAGCCTATTATTACTTCAAGGGAAATTCAGACAGCTGTGAGACTTGTGTTGCCTGGTGAATTGGCTAAGCATGCTGTTTCTGAAGGGACTAAGGCTGTTACTAAGTTTACTAGCGGTTAGGTTTTAATTTGGGATCTTTTGGGTTTTAGGTCAATGTAAAGAATGGTTGTTTTTGATGTTTGATTTGTAATTGGCCTTAGAATGATGGATGCAAATTAATGGGAACTTCTCTTTAATGCAAAAAAAAGTGTCTTAAACCTGTCGTTTAGTATATAGGAATCGCAGTAGTTTAAAGGTGAAATTCGTAGAAACACGACAAGGTTTTACTGGGGCTTTTAATACATAGCACAATTTAAAGTTTAGCCTTTAGTATTTGGGAAAACTGAAAAACTGTAAATAAATGAAAGTATATGAAAGAGAAGTCATTTTTATTAAGTTCGAAAATCATTTCAGATTTTCGATCAGATGCGAAGTTACATTTTAAAGTTTAGTAGCTGTTAGTGTTGAAGTGTGTGACCATCTCATTAAGTTTTTAGAGAGAGCACACTTTTTAATATATGATTATATTCTCAACATGCCCCTCACGTGCTGACTTGATTTTTTTTATGGTCCAAGCACGTGAAAATTCTTTTTTGATATGGGTGGCAGCGAGATTCGATCTCAGGACCTCTGCCTAGATGTGATACCATGTAAAAAAATGGATCTTGGGCCTAACTCAACCCCAAAAGCTAGCTCATGTGGGGAAAATTGCCCAAGTCCTTATAAGGAGACCATGTACCCTTTAAACCCATGGATGTGGAACTCTTAACCCCCCACCTCACGCCCAGGGCTGGACATCTGGTGCGTGGGCAATTTTAATATTGGGGCCCAACATCGGAAACATTGAATTGGGTGGGCCTGACTCTGATACCATGTTGAAGTGTGTGACCATCTCATCTAAAAGCTTAAGCTGTTAGAGACATCACACTTTTTAATATTTGATTATATTCTCAACAATTAGTAAGTTTGTAACTTTTATTTCTTAATTATTAACAAATTCGTTCCTAAATGTTTTTGCAACAATTAAAATGTCACTTGGCCAACTGTGTTTATTGTTTTGTGATATCCTCTTAGATATAGAGCTCATCGGCAACATGACCTAGGCTTTGCACCTCGTGTCTGCATTGTAGCCTCACTAAAGCGAGGTGAAACGTCCAACCTAGGTTTCACTAGCTTCAGGGTGCCTCAATGTTGATTCAGTTTTAGATTCGGACACCAGGTTTACTTGAACTGCCAAGACCCTTTTTTTGAAACTGGTAACTCTCTATTCCTCAGCATTAAGTGTATGATGGCCACCTCCAAAAATTTACACTTAAAAGAAACTAATTACAGTAATCCTATGAAGTCAACTAACTAAGTCAACTAACTGAACTTCCTCTCTATACATTGATCTTTACACCAAAAACATAAAGAAGTGATGACCTTCCACTTGATCTTCTGTATGGAACTCTCTTTGCCTTAAAAAATCCTTTCATTTCTTTACTTCCAAATGTTCCACCAAAAACAGGCAGGTACTCTTTTCCACCAAATCTTCTGGCTCTTGCTACCTCCCCTCCTAATCCAACAACTTAACAGATCAGCAGTATGCTCTGGCATAGACCAGTTCACCTTTTTTTTTGTTGCGGGAAGGCCCTTTTAGAATTGCGTTTAACGTCCCTTTGTGACTTAGCTCCGGGGTGTAGCTGTAAGTGGATAGTGTCTAAGGTGTAAAAAGCACGTCCTAAGGAGATGGTTTGGCTTTTAGAATCTCAGGTTGCTCATCTTGGAAGTATTAATACATGATAAACCAGAAACAAAATCAAGATCTGTTCTTTCTTGAATCAACCACCTAGTTTGCCATTGGAGCTGCATCTAAGATCTGTTTTCCTTCCATGAGCGTATTATAAGAGGTAGATACTATCTCATTCAACACCTTCTTTAGTTTATGCTTGTAGATGCTTCTGACCAGACTAATAGGCCTGTAATCGTTGATTCTCATTCCCCCTCCTGCTTTGAGACAATAGTTATGAAGGATGCGCTGAAATTTTCTCAAACTTGTCAGTATGTTGAAAAACCACAATGGTTTCCATCATCTCCCCTTTATCCGTGTTCCAACACTGTAAAAAGAAACCAAGGCGAAGCTGTTCGGTCCAGGAGCCGTGTCTTCCCCACAACTCTGTGCGTCCTCCCTCTCCAACCACTACCTCTATTCTTTTCCTATTTGATTGAAGATCCCCCAGTCCCCCACCCAGCTTGGGTCTCCAAATCGCCTGCTCTCCATATAACCTCTCACAAAACCCGATAACTGCCCCTGTCATCTCCTCCTCACGTAGAATATGACTATCTAAACACTTACATTGTTTCATCAAATCAATTACAACACACTGGATGATGCACTTTCTATCTAGCACTTTACTGTTCCACCATTAGTTGGGTTATATATATGATATCATTCCTTGGTAGAAACCCTTGCTTGTCAGTTCAATATCAGAAATCAAGCACTCACTTTGCTTAATGCATGCAAGGAATTTTGCCAAGTTCAGCTCCACCATTGCTGACTTGCTTTTCTGTTTTTCTAGTATGCATTTTCCATATTTTGATATTTGATGGGATGATAAGGTTGGTCTCTATGTGAATTATAATCACATAATTGTCACTCTTGCCTTGCCTTGATAATTAAGATAGTATTTGGTTCACATCACTGATTGAAAGGACAAGTAGTAGGTGAGATCACGAAAATGGCGTAATACTGACCACTGTAGTGTTTTTCCTCTCCTCTTCTGTATCACTCACATACATATATAAATGTGTCTACTAATATGCATTTCTCTCTGACTTTAGGAGCTGTAAATTTTACTTTCAAGTTATTATACTTGCATTTACTTCTGACATATTTCTTTCTTGAATCAGCTAACGGATATAATATGGGGCGAGACTGGTGAGAGCGATGACCACACAGTGCCATATCCTGATGGAAGTGAACGGAATAAAATTAAGAAGGAATGCAATGTGGAAGCTTCTAACATCAAGCCTACTGATCAGAAGAAACCTACAACTAAAACGGATCTGAGTAATATTAAACTAGATGGCAGTTCCAAGCATGACATTGGTGGAGCTACTGTCACAGCTGGATGCAGGGTGGAATTGGGCGCTGATATGTCATTAACCAATGCTACAAAGAGTAATGAAGATTCCTTGGGTGCTGAAGCATCTAATAATCTGACAGAAGTTCCAAAACACGAATGTCCTAGAGGTGCTAATGCTAATGTTTCCAGCCTTTTCCAGGAAATAAATAACCTGCAGTCATAGTTAAAAATTGGACTTCTTGCTTATCAGAAAAAGAAACAAAAGTTACAAGTTGGATTGAATTGTTTATCTTTGTAATCAGATGAGAGAAATCGGCTTGGTGAAGATTCTCGAGTTTTTCACCATCAGAACGAGGAACTGGAGCAAGGTGATTTTATTGATTATGGATGGGCCAACATTGGAAGTTTTTATGACCTTGATAAAATATTTAGGTAATGCAAATCAGTTTTCTCTCTGTGTTCTTTCTGACTTGTGTATCGCTTGAAATTTATAGGCCTGTATATGCAGACATCAGTTTCTCTCTGTGTTCACACTTTAAAATACAGTTGTTTTGGCATCCCGTCATTTCCTTTAATCAATCACAATGTTAAAGCAGAAATTGGGGAGGGAACTTTGTTTTTGACAGGCAACACGGAAAATTTCGCTTATGAACTTTAAAGTTATTTGATGAAAATAATATTTTATTGATATAATAGGGATATCAAGCAAGATCTATATAAAAATAGAGAAACTTATACAAAAGTACAAGTTGTAGAAAATTATCTAAAGGTAATCATTATGTCCGTCCCTCTAAATTGGCATTTGATCACTCTTGGGAACTCACTAACATGCAATTGGGCTCTGGCTAAAACAGCTAATCTGGGAAATCACCAACATACTACTGGCACTGAGCTAATCAGCTAATCTTGGTTTTCTCCTTCTAATTCAGTTTTAGTATCTTTTTATTCTACTGTCGTTCAGTGCTGATGTAAGCACATGATCATAGGCCTTTTCGAGGTCTAATTTGTATAGGACATCTGAATCTCCTTCCTTTCTTCTAGTGTTGGCTTCATTTGCTACTTGAGGCATGCTTTGTTCTGTCTATCCTCAGCAAAATCATTCAAGGAATATGCCACTATTTCATCTAAGACATTTTTAGTCTATTTGAGAGTACTTAAATTGTAAATGCACTCTACTAGGATAATAGCTTCCTTAAAATTGGATGCGCCCTCTCTCTTAGGAATAAGCGCAATGAAGGTTGCACTAATGTTCTTTTAAATTACCTCGACTCCTAATGATGTCATTGTCTCCATAATTTCTCCCTTCACCATACCCCATCATTGTCGGAAAAAAAACTAATGTGAAGCATCCGATCCTGATGCTTTGTACCCCCCCCCCCCCCACACACCCCTTCATAGCTTCCTCATGCTCGAATTTCTCCCTCTCCTCCCTTATTTGACTAAACCTTGTGTCACCCAAGGCAGGTTTCCATTTCTCCTTTTCTTTGTACATGGGAAAAAACCTACTATACTCTCCTTTTCCCCTTCCTATCGCTTCTTTACAATTTCACCCACTTCTATGGTCTCTAATTACTATTTTGCATTAACTGTACTTTGTGTGTGCTAGATAGGTATTTATCTTAATTATTCTGTGTTATGCAGGTATACAGTAACAAAGTATGCTAGATAGGAATATATCTTAAAATATTGTCTGTTATGCAGTATACAGTAATTCCACATTTATATTTTTGATGTAATTTAGATCATCCCTGATTGTAGTAACGCCATAGTTATTATTACACGTTTTATGTAATTTAGATCATCCCTGATTGTATTCATCCGGCTCAATATCCTCACAAGCGACATTTTGCAGCAGCAACGACCCAATATTTGGAGATACAAGCCTTCCTAACACTCTCGATCTGTGGTCATCTTGTAAAGATGTTACAAGCAGCCCAGATAAGTCTATTCCCCTGTCTACTGACTCTTCGAGTTTGGCACTAGGATCTTCCCGAAGCCTACCAGAAAGATTAGAAATTAAAGCAGAATACAGGCTAAACCAGGAGAAGTGCTCCACTGTTGATGAAGAGAATGTTAATGATATCACATCTAATGTGAATCTGTGCACTGATACTAGGGACCATGATGGAGTTAAACGTATGCGTATACCGAAGGAAAAGGTAATGATTCTGGATCTAAACTACTCATACCAATTGTATTTTTCTTCAGTATGTAAATGGTCGTATTTCTTTTTCAAGCTTGGAGTATTTATATTTTCTTAAGCAAAAAAGGATACATATTGTAGATGAAACAGACAACTTCCAAGATGGGGGGATAGGGTTTATCCATTTAATTTGCCATTAATGCTGGAACTATCATAATCCTTGCTAGATCTTCTAGCAAGGTATCTTTTTAATGTTCCCTTGTTCACCAGTGAGAACTATTCCACAATAACTCACTTATTACATAGGGATTATCTTCAGTTTTCACCCCTTCCGCTCCTTGTTGGTTAAGTAATATCAAGGTAATACGAAAAAAATAATTAGACACGAAACTGGATTCCGGCCTTCAAAGAGGATTCAGGCAAGAGACATGCCTGATAATTTGTTTGTTTCATGGTGCTAGTTAATTGAGTGCTATTCATGCATAGGAAGTAAAGAAGCTTCTACCTAAGCCGGACCCAAGCCTAACATCACATATAAACAACTACTACTGTGCCTCAGTCCCTAACGTCACATATAAGTGATGATAAATTGTTTCTTCAGGGGAATTAAAGAGAGAAGAGTCTGTAGGAGAGATGTCATTGTCACTTGTAGTATTACGTCCTCTTGCTGCCAACATTTCCCCCTCATTTGACATCCCGCTGTCTTTTCTTTGGCAAAATTTTCTCTGCAGAGATTGATAGAAAGGTTTTGAAATTATACTGATACAAAAAAAAGAGGTCTTAATTCTGTTTGTGTACTTGCAGCTTTTGAGCTAATCCTGTTGCGAAAAAATTATTGTGCTCAACTGATTTCCACATTCAATTTTTTATTCAGACATCAAAATAAAAGTCTCGTTTATTGAGTTCTTCCATTTCCAGTTAAGAGGGAGGAGTTTGGAAAAAAGAGAATCTCTAATTTTCCATAGAATTAGCAAAACTACTTCATATAGCTGGTGAAATCATCTTTTTAGTTTCTTCAGATGTGTAAATAGCTTTTAGTTAGATAAGTTATGAAGTGAAGATTAAGAGTTTCATGGATAAAATAGCTCCGTGATGCAAACCTTATTTTTCTGCATAGAACAATTAAGACATCTTGCCGGAGGAAAACACCGTTATCAATTTTGGGATAATTATGACCACATATATTTAAAGACAATGCTGCACATAGCCTCTCTCACCTGCCGTTTTTTGTTTTACCTTCCGTTGTTTACTAAAAATCTGTAGAATATTTGGTTCCTCCAATAAATTTTCATGTGTCCAACTTTGTAACATTATAACATAAATGGAAAAGAGAATACGTGTAGTGGACCCCAGCGTGTTAAAAGGACATGGTTGTACTTAAACTCATGGCTTTCAGGAATAATGAAAGCTTCCCAATGCAGTTGATTTGTACTTCCTCCTTTTTCCTTTTTCTATTTAAGGAGGTAGCATTTTCAAATGCTCTAGAAACTCTTTTTAACAAGGTAAATAATTTAATTAATAAATTTTTGAGAGACATGGTCCATGAGGATCCATATAGCTGACTCCAACTTGTTTGGGGGTTGAGGCGTAGTTGTGGAAAATATCCTGTATACAAGCAGTATATGAAAAAGTAGAGAATCTACATCTTTACAAATGACACCCAATATTCTATATATACTGGAACCTCATAAGTGCACCAAAAAAGAAACTAGCAATGAGAGGTTACTCCTCAAAATGTACATAGTAATTCTCTATCAAAGTGCTCCTATGTCTTTCCTTCCACAGGACCCACATAAGTAGTAGTTGCGCAACATCGTAGGCTCTTCGACTTCTCTTCCTTCTTAATTTGCAAGTGGATTTGCAAGCTTTATCACAAATTTTCTTCAACTCTCTTTCCTGAGGTAGTGGGCATTGTGAATTTTAAAAGTAAATCAAATTGCTTCAAGTGGTGCTTCATGTTCAAATGTTCAGGTGAAGATGTTGACCACCTCTTTCTGCATTGTCAAGTGGGAACTCCCTTGTGATGTGAGATTTTGAAATGGTTCGGGATGCAATGGGCGAGGCGGATACAGTGAAGAAGACACTATCCAGCTGAAAATTCAAAAGAAGGAAGCGAAGTTGAAGAGCTTGGAAGGTTGCCCCACTAGTACTCATGTGGATCCTGCAGAAGGAAAGGAATAACAGAGCTTTGATGGTATAGAGTACGACCATGTACATTTAAGGAATATTCTCTCATTCCTAATTTCTTTTTGGTGAATTTTATGAGGTTCCAGTGGGTATAGAAGATTGGGCGTCGTTCATTGAGAATCATATTACGTTATAGATTCTCTACCATTTGGTATAATGCTTGTGTATGGGAGATTTTTCCATTATTAATAAAATTATTTACCTTAAAAAGTTATTATTTCTTCTACAATAAAATAGTTTGCTGCTGATAAATCTTGACATAACTTAAATCCAAAAGACAATCTACTGAAACTTATTTTGCCTCGGTGAAATAGTGGAAGTAATCTTGACGTAATTTAAATCATTCACTATGGCTTCACCTTGTAAAACTATGAAGTAATTTGCGCACAACTCTACTTATATCGACATGGATTGTCATCCCTCGAAGAAGGGAAAGGTGGACAAAGAAAACTACCTTCCTCTGCTCTTGCATGCAAAAATAAATTTAAGATTCTGATTTGAGCGGGTGTCATATGATTATTGTGTTCATTTAATTTTTGAACATCAAAGTGTTGCTCTAGTTCTTTTCTTGTGTACAGGGAAATAACCAGGAAAGAATATTGAAAGGTCAACTTAAATTAGAACAAGAAGGTGAATTTGCTCAGTTGCAGGAATTATGTGGATCCTTGTCTCCTCACCTGAACAAGTTTGGCATGCCATCTGTAACGAATCAACCTTGTACTGCTTCAGAGTTCAGTCAACAAAGTCAGCTTCAAGGACCTGAATGTTTGCAGCACAAACATTTTCCAGGTCCTCTTTTTGCTTCTTCTATCTATGGTGATGCGGGTAATTACTGTTCTCCCATGCCTGTCTGTTCACAGTTCCATTCTGGACAAGCACGCCATCAACACGTCCTTTCAAGTTATAAGGCTTCTCCAGGCAATTCAAATCATTTCAACAAGTCTCAAGATGCTTCATCAAAATCTTTGATGATGACGCCTCAAGAAAAAATTGAAAAACTAAGAAGACGACAGCAATTGATAGCAATTCTTGCCATTCAGAAACAGCAGCAGCAGTTTAGCTATCAACTTGCAAAGGAAGGAGGATATGCTGAAGAGAATTTGAGCTGCATCCCTTCTCTGGACCCGAGCTCACCTTTAGAACAGGGTGACTCCAACACAGTATGTTTGTCAGTTGAAAATTCCTCAGTGGAAGACACGGCACTGTACCTTCTACAGGATGTTATCTCAAAGGTTCGTCCTCGCACTGCCACCAAATAAGTTTCATGGTATTATTTCTTCACAGAAACTTAATGGCCAAATGGATGTTTCCTTTCAGTTGGACCTCAGAATAAGACTGTGTATCAGAGATAGCTTGTTCCGACTGGCTCAAAGTACTACACAGAGGCAATGTGGCAATGATAGTTGCAGCACCAAGAAGGGCGGAAAAGAAGTCAGCAAGGAAGAAATAAACACCAATAACAGGTTTGTACCTAAGTACTGATACTATCTCAAAACTGAAATACGGTTCTTGTTCACTGGAAGCAATCTAGCAAATCTCATTCCAGTAGCTCTCTTTTTGAAAAAACAAGAGCCTGCATGTAAAAAGCATTCATAATATGACCTGCATCACAAAAATCTCTACTGAAATCATATATGTTCCAAGCCATGAGATTGGGAGTTTTCTCTTACTGTCAAGCCTTCATGCCTCTTGCATCGGGAAAGGAGTGCATAGATATGTCTGTTAAAGGGGTATCTGTAATAATGGTATGTTAAAAGGCCAATCTTCCTTAGAATATAGTAATATCATATTATCAATTTTACTAGAGTATTTTTGACGTGGAAATAACCTCTTGCAGAAATGCGTACAATAGACCCTTGTGGTCTGGCGCATAGCGGGAGCTTATTGCACCGGCTGCCCTTTTTACACCAATAGTGTTAAGTCCCAAGTTCGTATTGAATTTATTGAGATCTGAGGGGGGGGGGGGACCCTCTTTTGTCAAAGGCTTGTTTTAGGTGCTCTTATGCCCGGAATGTAGGTGCAAAATCAGCTGAGGCTTCCCCTCGCTTATCCAGCACATCAGTGCAAGCACCAAGCCACTTATGCTTGCATCTCATCTCCCATGGGTTGTGTCTTGAAGAGGGAGGCACGAAGCAATAATCATATTTTTTTCAATTCTTTTGTCCATATATTTTTGTTTGTGGCGTTTATAGTTAATTTTCTTGAATTATATAAAAAAAATCTAGATTTTCGCCTTTCTGAATTAAAGCATGTGCTTCAAATTACGCCCTAGGTTTAGAACCCCTACAGAGCTGAGCATCTCTTTTTTATTTTGGCCTTTCATAAAACTAAGAGAGATGGATAATTGCAGTGTGTTGATCTAACTTGCTTGTGAGCACTTAGCTTAAATTTATATATAATGCATATTTTATTTACAAGAATAACAACTACTCCCTCGTCCCAACTTGTTTGATACTCTTTCATTATCAACATGGTGAAACAGACTTGTATTTGCAAATAAAAGAAAGTTTGATACGGTGAAACAACTTGTATTTGCTAATAACAAAGTTGAGTCAATGTGCTGCAAAACTCTCTATTGGAGCAAATTGGCAATTAGAAGAAATGAATAGTCAGGATAGTATTGCCAGAGCAATAGCTAAAATCTTTAAACTGTGTTTCATCTCCAGTAAGCTGCATAGCTTACTTAAAGTCATTGAACTGCAACTCATTTCCAGTAAAAAAAAATACCGTGGTCTGCTCTTGATATCGTACTGATATACTTGATATTCTATGCTGGTTATGACTTATGGTGATCGGTTATCATAGTACGTCTTTACAGATTTCTTAACTTAGAATCTGGCATAAAGTGTGTCAGTACGCTATCAAGAGCAGAGCACAATATAGGAACAAAACGTTAGGTCAATTTTGTGTGTACATATATGTTATAATTGAATTTCAAAAATAAAATTCAATAAAAAATATTATACTATTTGTAAAGGTTAATTTAAAGCATCAAATTCATGTGCATCGCTGCTTCCTTGCTCGTCCTTGTTTAAGTGTAAAAAGATGACCAGTTTAGTAGTTACGTTATTCATATTCAGAAAGTATTCTCTCGTCTAAGTAATATGAAGTACATAATTCTATATTCAAATTAAAGCTGAAGTTAAGTTTGTGCGCTGCAATATGAATAAGAAATGGAAAAGTGTAACATCTAATTGACTTTGTACCACCAAATTAAAGTAGCAAAGATGAAGGGACTACTGATGACTTCCACTTATCGTTGAATTTGATGCAATACAAATGTTTGTTTCATCAAACAGCTTCATAATTTGACAATTGTTGCAAAGATGCATTATCTGCCTAATCTCTGCTTTTGTAGTTCTTCTGTTTGATGCATTATGTGCGAAAGACTGCATTCTTTTTCTTTACAAAGTTCTCTTCCGAGAATTTGTAAACGCATTTGTCAAATCGCTCTTTGCCACGAGCAGTGATGCAAGTATATAGCTCATAAATGTGTGATATACAGTTCATATGGAAGAAGTTAGTTAGGCAGTTAAATTCCAAAAGTTAGTTGGGCTGTTCCCAAAGTTAGTTACGATATCCATTAGTTAGTTGCAAGGTATAATTGATGTAATTCAGTTAGTTAGTTCCAGATTTGATCCATATATACCATGTAAAATGTAGAATTGATCATTCATGATAATACAACTTTACTCTTCTATCTCTAACACAATTTCCCCAATTTGGCTTCTTCTCGGATTACCATAATCGATTAGATTCCTAGGCCTGTTAATTTCTATAATTCACTCGATTGCATTATAATTGTGCATCAATTGGTATCAGAGCAACACGATTCTCGGCATCAAAATCATGACTAAGAATAACGAAATTGTAACTAGAAGTCGCAGTCAAGAACAAGAAGAAGATTGGGGTGATAAATTTTCCCAGATTCAGACCCAATTACAGAAGTTAATGGAAGGAATGAGCAGTATGAATGAACGTAATGTGATGGAAGGCAAGAAAAAGATGAAAATGCGAACCACCATCAACAATCTCCATGGAAAAGGAAGGGAACATGAAGTTCCTAGGGCGGAATCTTCATCAGGAGATCGAAATTGTTCTGTTGAAGTTATACCTGAATTACGAGCAAGGGACAACCATGGGAATCAAGCACATACGGGTAATTTCTTTACTAGGTATTCGGGGTTAGAATTTCCCAAATTTTCTGGGCATGATTTGAAGACTTGGTTATATAAGGTGGATCAGTTTTTTGCTATGGATGAGGTTTCTTTTGATCAAAGAGTCAAGGTAACTTCAATTCATTTAGAAGGAGAGGCAATTGCTTGGCATAGATCATATATTAAGGCTAGAAATTCAGTTCAAGACCCCACTTGGACTGAGTATGTTTTAGCTTTGAATGAGAGATTTGGAGAGGAGTTTGAGGATCATATGGAGGCATTGAAGAATTTCGTATAAACTGGTAGTGTGAGTCACCAAGCTAAATTTGATAGACTGTTGTTGACAGGTGTGAATTTGTCTAATGAGAATACTATCAGTTGCTTCTTGGGTGGTTTGAAACTGAGTTGAATAAAGCAGTAAAGGTACAAGGCCCAAGAACCTTGATGCAAGCTTATAAGATTGCAAGGTTGCAAGAGGAGGTGTTTGCAGCACAGGACAAAACTTGGGGTCTGAAACCTGTACCTAAATCAGTCCAAACTGGCCTTCTACCCACTCCAAGTCACTATAAACCACAAAACTTCCCAAAAACAACACCACCAAATACTTTTTCCAAGAAATCTTTTGATAACCAACCTGCTAGAACCAATAGACTTCCAGGAAGAAGGCTCACTTCTGCAAAAATGGATGATTACAGAGCTAAAGGCCTTTGTTTTTCTGTGATGAAAAATATGTACGTGGTCATAAGTGCAACTCAAATAAACAACTATTTTTGGTGGATGTAAAGGAGGAAGAAGCAATTTTAGAAGAAGAAGAATCAATGACTGAAAGCATTGAAGAAGTAGATGAGTTTATGACAATTTCTATGCAGGCTTTTACTGGTGTCACTGGATATCAAACTATTAGAGTGACTGATTACCATGAAAAAATGGCCATTACAGGTGCTAATAGACACTGGTAGCACACACAATTTCATTGATCAGGAGGTGGTAAAGAAGTTGGGATGTCAAGCTAGTAACATTACAGCACAATCAGTCAGTGTTGCAGATGGTAGGAAGGTACAAATTGCTTCAGTCTGTAGAAATCTTCAATGGCTGTTGCAAGGTACTATATTCAGTTTTGATTTTTTGCTGTTACCCTTGGGCAATGTTGACATTGTTTTGGGTGTTCAATGATTAAACACTTTGGGAAGGATCCTGTTTGACTTCCAGAACAGGACTATAGAATTCAAATATCAGGGCATGAACATGTATTGAGGGGAGCAAGTAATCAATTGAAGTCAACCAAGGCAAGGTATGTGAATAGAATAGAGGGAGGTGAATCTCAGTTCTTTATGATGACTTTGACTACTGGAAAACTAGAGGAAGTATATTGTCATAACATCCAAGCAACCCAAGGTGATCCTATTCCACTTGCACTGTCAGCTTTGATTAACCATTATGCAAGTATATTTGAACCACCTACAAGTCTTCCCCCACATAGAGGAACTTTTGATCATAGAATTCCATTGATAGAATCTGCTAACCCTGTTAGTAAAAGACCCTACAGATATCCTGGAGTTAAAAAGGATATTATAGAGAAGTTGATGCAAGAAATGCTAGATCAAGGAGTTATACCGCACAGTACTAGTCCATATGCTTTTCCAATAGTGTTGGTGGAAAAAAAGATGGCAGTTGGAGGCTATGTATTGAATATAGGGAGTTGAATCAGTTAACTATTAAGGAAAAATTCTCAATTCCTATGATTGAAGACTTACTGGATGAGTTAGGTGGTGCAATGGTGTTCTCTAAGATTGATTTTAGAACTGGTTATCACCAGTTGAGAATGTATGAAGGGGATACTCACAAAACAACCTTTAAAACTCATGAAGGCCACTATGAGTTTTTGGTCATGCCTTTTGGCTTAACCAATGCTCCATCATCATTTCAAAGCCTCATGAACTCAGTATTTAGGCCACTATTAAGGAAAACAGTACTAGTTTTCTTTGATGATAGTTTGATCTACAGCAAATGTATGGAGGATCATGTTGTGCATGTTAAGGATGTTCTTGAACTAATGCAGAGGTTTCAATTGTATGCTAAAATGTCTTAAGTGTGCATTTGGGGTGCCGAAGGTTGAATACTTAGGTCATTTCATTAGCCAGGAAGGAGTTGTAACTGATCCAAGGAAAATTTCAGCAGTTGAGCAGTGGTCTGTCCCTACAAATATCAAGCAGCTTAGAGTTTTTTTGGGTCTTGCTGGATACTATAAAAGATTTATCCAAGGTTTTGGTGCGATATGTAGACCATTACATGTTCTTTTTAAGAAGGAAGGATATCATTGGACTGATGATGCTACTACAGCTTTTAACAGGCTTAAGCAAGCACTAATTTCTGCACCAGTCTTAGCTATGCCTGACTACTCTCAAACATTTTTGGTGGAGATTGATGCAAGTGGCAAGGGCATTGGTGCTGTCTTAATGCAGAAAGGGCATCCAATTGCTTACATAAGCAAATCCTTGACACCTAGACATCAAGCTATGTCTGTTTATGACAGGGAGTTGTTAGCACTTATATTTGCTGTTACCAAGTGGTCTCAGTACTTGCTTGGTAAACCATTTATTGTTAAGATAGATCAGAAGGCCTTGAAGCATTTATTGGAGCAAAACATTCACACTGATTTCCAGGTTGCTGGCATTTTCAAACTCTTGGTTTTTTATTTCACTATTGAGTATAATAAGGGCACTGAGAATAAAGCTGCAGATGCTTTGTCAAGAAAGCCTGAATCTGAGCTTTTAGCCTTGTCACTACTCAGTCCTTATGATGAACTATATGTGCAGATTAAAGCTTCTTGGTCTAAAGATGCTGATTTACAAGATTTGATTGTAAGGTTACAGATTCAGCCTTTCAAGTCCTTTACATGGTGCAATGGGCAGTTGAGGTGGAAGGGTAGATTGGTAGTTGGACATGACCCTCAGTTAAGGAAGAATATCATTGGGTTTTGGCATTCTTCTACTCAAGGAGGTCATTCTGGAATGGATGCTACAATCAAAAGGTTGCAGTCCCTCTTTTATTGGAAGTCTCTTCAAGCTGATATTAGTGATTTTATTAACAAGTGTGATGTATGTCAAAGACACAAGTATGATGTTGCTGCTTATCCTGGATTGATCCAGCCACTGCCTATTCCTGAAGGGGTATGGACTGAAATTTGTTTGGATTTCATTGAAGGGTAGGGTTGTCCAAATCTGGAGGTAAAGATGTCATCTTGATGGTAGTAGATAGGTTGAGCAAGTATGGCCACTTTATGTGCTTACATCATCCCTTCAATGCTCAATCAGTGGCACAATATTTTTTGGACAATGTCTTTAAGTTGCAAGGGTTACCTTCTACTATTACCAGTGATAAGGACCCTATTTTCCTAAGTATTTTCTGGCAAGAGTTATTTACTCTACAAGGTGTTCAATTGCATAGATCTACTGCATATCATCCCCCTGATGGTCAGAGTGAGGTTCTAAATAGAACTTTGGAGACTTATTTGAGGTGTTTTTGCTCAGATTTCCCTGGGAACTGGTCTAAGTTCCTACCTCTAGCTGAATGGTGGTACAATATCACCTACCATACTGCTATTAGATGCACCCCTTAGGAGATTTTGTATGGATAGAAACCACCTATCCACCTCCCTTATCTAGCTGGTGAGTCTTCTTGTGAGATGGCTGACATATCCTTGGTTGCTAGAGAGGCAATTATTACCCTTTTGAAGTTTCATATTCAAAGAGCACATCAAAGGATGAGGGATTTAACTGACAAACACAAAACTGACAGGAGTTTTGAAGTTGGTGATTAGGTCTATCTTAAGTTGCAGCCTTATAGACAAATTTCTGTTGCAGTAAGGCCTTTCAACAAGTTGGTTGCTAAGTACTTTGGGCCCTATTTGATTGCTGCTAAGGTTGGAGCTGTTGCTTACAAGCTTCTATTGCCTGCTGATGTGTTGATTCACCACACTTTTCATGTGTCAGCTGAAAAAGTGACATGAACTGCCTAATGAGATTAATCATCCTCCTGTTTTTCATCTATCTAGTCCTTATTGTCCTACTCCAAAGTCTATACTCCAAAGTCTACTCCAAATGGACTGATTTGAATGCAGCTGATGCTACTTGGGATTTTTTATCTGATTTGAAGCATATGTTTCCTTCATTTCAGACTTGAGGACAAGTCTGTAGTTCTGTAGGGGGTATTGATGCAAGTATATAGCTCATCTATGTGTGATATACAGTTCATATTGGAAGAAGTTAGTTAGGCAGTTAAATTCCAAAAGTTAGTTACGATATCCATTAGTCAGTTACAAGGTATAATTGATGTAATTCAGTTAGTTAGTTCCAGATTTGATCCATATATATCATGTAAACTGTAGAATTGATCAATCATGATGATACAACTTTACTCTTCTATCTTAACACAATTTCCCCAATTTGGTTTCTTCTCGGATTACCCTAATCCCTGAATTGCTGGAACAGAGCTTTCGATTAGATTCCTAGGTCTGTTAATTTCTATAATTCACTCGATTGCATTATAATTGTGCAACAAGCAGCCTGTCTAGATCAGGTTGATTCCTCAGCATCTATCCAAAGTTGTAATTGAACGTATTTAAATATTTCAGCTCAAATTCGTAGTTAGCCAAAGGCACATGCATGCACCACTTATAGGAACAAAGATCCTACCAATTTCCATTTTCTTTTCTCATGTTTGTCAGTGCGGTCTTGTTTAATAGAGGTTCTATATTGAAATCAGGAGAATTATTCATTAACTTCAGTATGTTAATGTGTTATCAGTTTCCAAAAGAGCCCATGCAATAAGGAACTAATCTTCGTGGGAATGGATTTAACAAGAATGTGAATTAGAGCTATATCCTAGCAACAACTTACTGCTACATGCATTATAGAACTGACCTCAGCTTTGTAATGTGTCCCATACTCTTGATTACTCATCTTTATGTAAGCTTTGAATTTACCTTAAATTATGAGTCGTGGATAGCTGTGAATTACAGCACTAACTTCCTTCTTTCATATTCATCTATGGGAACAAAAGTCATTTCCCAAGTTTTGTGTTCATATTCATCATTTTTTTTCTGTTTCCATGAGTTGTCAGACCACTCCATGTAGAGACAGAGACAAATCCAATTGACCGCACTGTCGCTCATCTGCTCTTCCATAATCCATCGGAGTTGCCATCAAAACTTTCTGAATTTCCCAAGTCATCAATGTTTTCTGTGCTCAATTGTGAAAGAAAAGCTGTTGGTTCACCGAGCTTGCCAAGCAGATTTTTACTACAGAATTCTGAAACTAATCCAACCACAGCTCACCAGGGACCAAAAGCTTCTACCTCTCATAATGAAGTGGATATAATGAAAAGTAGCCCCTGCATTGAGACTTCTGAGAATGCGTCAAACAATGAAGGAGCAGATGGTAGTGTTACTGGGGTTGAAGCCGCCTCATGAAACCATCCAATTGTCATATATATATATATGAGGGTAATTTCTTCTTCCATTTATCTTATGATTGTCACACTTGATCCATGGCTGAACAAATTCACTATTAATGAGGATCCTCTCTTTCATTATCAGCCAACTGGACACTGAGCAACCACGAGTTAACAAGATTTGACATTTTAGGAGTCTATATTATGCCCTGGAAGAAACCTCTTTTACGTTGGTGCAACACTTTTTCTCGTCTTCTTACTGCAACACACTTCTGTAGGTAAATGATGTTAGCATGTGTATGCTACGGTATTGCTTTTTGTTGTACTGAAGGTTCTCAAATAATGAACCTACATACTTCAACAGTTCAACTAAACAAGTCCCAATATTGTAAGTTGACCATGCTAAACGTGTACCCTGTGTCTGTTGTTTGAGATTTCTATTTGGAACTCCAACCTGTACTGTTCTATATGATAATAGATACGCATTTGTAAGGTTGTTGGGGGAACATGGATGTGCTTGATGAACTACGTTATTTTGAAGTGTGTGTTATCACTCTTCGAGTACTTTAGGCCTCACTAATATGCAGATGCCAATTCACTTCTAAGATGCGACAGAACAATAAAATGTTTCTGCTACTTGACTCTAGTAGAACAATAAAAAAATTCTGCTACTCAACTCTAGCAGAACAATATTTTTCTGAGAACTGGTTATGTTGAAATTGCGTAGTATTTATAGAACTAGAGTCGTTGAGTGTTTGGATTGGATAGGGGTAGTCACCCATTGTCACCTTTTATGCTTGCTCCCATAGATATTTGGGCTTCTTTCATTTTCTTTCCCTTGTTTTGGTTTCATATTAACAATCTTTTTGGGTACGCCGTAAGGGGGAGGAGGGGGGCAGAAAATATCAGGTTTTGGTGCCGCTGTTTAAGTTATTCCTTAAGGGGTCGTTTGGTTGCTGGTTAGAGTTATGCAAGGATTAGTTACGTAGGATTTAGTAGTTCATGTATTACTAATCTCTCTATTAGAAATTCTATTTTCTACTCCGCATAAAATAATACATAAATTGACTCATAACTTTATTTACGTGAGATCATAAAATGATAATTCAAACACGATACTTGGTGGACCCTCTGATCTATCAATGGGAAGAGCACCATGTGTCGTAATAAGGAATCTTATATGAAAATAGAGTCTGCTTGTGAATTTCAAGAACTCTTTCTATATGTTGTGCCACAACCGTTCTCCTTTGTGTAGAATTGTATTAATCTCCCTTGGGGAGTCTTTCTCATTAATACAAATATATATAGTGTGTACATTGTGGAATCTTAATCCAATAGGGATCCTATTTCTATCATAATTATAAAACACTAAATATTACAAAATATATGGAGTATATTTAATAATATATGCTAATACACCCCCTTAGTCAGAGCGGGAGGAGGTCGGACGCTGAGACTGAATTTGAAGTCGAGGAATAACTGTCTAGGAAGTCTTTTCGTGAAGATATCTGCATACTGATACGAAGAAGACACATGCAATACCTTAACATGACCGATAGCAACATTCTCACGAACAAAGTGTATATCCATCTCAATGTGCTTGATTCGCTGATGCTGAACCGGATTATAAGATAAATATATGACGGATATGTTATCACAGTATACCAAAGACGCCTTACGCAAGGGGCACTGAAGCTCCAAAAGAAGGTTTCGGAGCCACCAGATCTCAGCAACAACATTTGCAACACCTCTATACTCTGCTTCTGCACTCGAACGGGATATTATGGCTTTCCGCTTGGCAGATCAAGAAATGAGATTATCCCCTAAGAACACACAGTAGCCGGAGGTGGAGCGTCGCGTGTCCGGACAACCTGCCCAATCGGCATCCGTATATGATAACAACATGATCGGTGCTGAGGGGTATAGATGCAATCCATAATCAAGTGTGCCCTTAACGTATCGAATGATACGCTTAAGGGCAGTAAAATGAGGTTCCCTAGGGGCATGCATAAATAAACACACATGCTGAACAACATAAGCAATATCAGGCATGGTGAAAGTAAGATACTGTAGCGCACCTGCAAGACTCCTGTAAAGGGTGGGATCCGCCACTGGATTACCATCAACTGCACTAAGCTTTGAGTTAGAGTCAATTGGAGTGGATATTATCTTGCAGTTCGCCATTTTAGCCTTGTATACTATCTCTTCTACATACTTGCGCTGGCACAAAAATTTGCAGATCTAGTCACTGATATCCTAAAAAAATAACTCAATTTCCCCAAGTCTGTCATAGCGAATTCAGTTTTAAGCAGTGCAATAATCTCATTTTCAACAAATCAGAGAAGGCAGTAAGCACAATGTCATCCACATATAACAACAAATAGGCAACACTACCTTTATGAAAAATAAATAGAGAATTATCACACTTGCTGCAAACAAACTCAATCTGCATAATGTACTGTGCAAAGCGATCATACCATGCTCTAGGGGCCTGTTTCAAACCATAAAGTGACTTACGAAGACGTCATATATATTGAGGGGCCGCTGGATGGACAAAACCAGGCGGCTGGTGCTTGTAAACAGTTTCTTTCTAATCCCCATGAAGAAACACATTTTTCACATCAAGTTGATGAATCAGCCAATTCTTACTCATGGCAATACTCAGAACTGTGCGAATGGTAGCCGGTTTAATAACCGGACTGAACGTCTCACCACAATCAATGCCCTCATGCTGATTTGTACCATTAGCCACAAGTCTCGCTTTGTATCTTTCTAGGTCACCATTGTCTCTCAATTTGTGACGAAAAAGCCACATGCATTGGATCACATTCATCCTATCCGGTCTAGGAACCAAATCCTAAGTGTGTTATTTTGTTAAAGCATTAAATTTCTCACACATGATCACATTCCAATTTGGGTCAAGTTTGGCTAATTTTGGATTTTTGGGAATTTGGATATAGTTTGTGTGGATAAGTTAAATTGGACTTTGGGTTTGAAAATCCCGTGTTGGGCACGGGTTTCCATTTGGTGAGTGGGGGCAAGGGCTGGTTGGGAATTTATATGGGTTGTGGGCTGGTGAGGTGTCAGGTGTGGGCTCGAAATTAGGTCCGGACAGAAAATTGGGTTGGTTACAGTGGAGGGGGTCTGGCCTGGTCAAAGGGGTAGATGTGAGAGTGGGTCGGGTTCAGCGACATGGACTGGCTGGGTGTGAACTGGTGTCGGGTCAGATCGTGGTGTTGTGGGTGGGTTGGTGGTGGTGTTGGTAATATCGACGACAATAATGAGTGGGTTGTACGACGATGGCTGGGTGGGTGTTGAGAGGACGCTGGGCAAATTTGACCGATGGTAATTGGTGCGGTGGGGGACTGCGACATTAGGGTCGGCGGTGAATGAGACATGTGGGTGGGAAATGCGATAACTGAATTGGTTTTCGCTGCCGGTGTGAGATCCGGCAGAGTGCCGGTGGTGGTAGCCGGGACATGGATGGGATGTAGTAGTGGACCGGAACAGTAGGTGCCGGTGGCACTGATAGAGGTCGACCGGAACAATGGGTTTCGGTGACTGCCAGAACAGGGGATGCAACAATTAACTGTATTGCCACTGGGGGAAGACACGACGGGGCAGGGGTGGTGGTTGCAGAAACTAGCAGTGCTGGGTCAGTGGTGGCAGTACGACTAAGTTTGGTGAGTATGACGGAGGAGATGTCAGACTCGTCTAGAAAGGTATAGTCCATGTTTTGGAATTTTTGGATGTTTGCAAATGGGAATATGGTCTTGTTGAACGTAACGTGACGAGAGGCGTGAATTTTACGAGTGGACAAGTCATAGCACATATAGCCCCTATGATTAGAAGAAAAATCCACGAAGACACACGGGGTGGTACGAGATGCTAATTTATGAGGAGCAGTGGAGGCAAGATTCGGGTAGCACAGACAACCAAAAATTCTAAGGTGATCATAGGAGGGGATCCGACGGCAGAGAATTTCAGTGGGAGTTTTGTTGTGAATAGTACTGGTAGGTAAAATATTAAGGATATATTCTACCATTTTGACTACATAGACCTAGAACGATGGGGGGGAGAGGCATGAAAAAGAATGGTATGAACCATGTTGTTGATAGTACGGAGGATTTTGTTCGGCTTTTCCATTTTGGGGTGAGGTGTGGGGACATGAGAAACGGAAGACCATGCCATTATTGGTGCAAAAATTATGAAACGCGGAAATATTAAACTCACGACTGTTATCACATTGGAATGATTTGATAGATTTTTCAAATTGTGTTTTGATAAAGTTACGAAATTCAAGAAACTTGATAAAGACTTCAGACTTGAACTTTAGAGGGTAAATCCATATAAAGTGAGAAAATTCATCTAACAACACAAAATAAAATTTATGACCCATTGAACTAATAACAGGAGATGTCCATAAATCTGCATGAACAATATCAAACGG
Source organism: Anisodus acutangulus (assembly GCA_029783415.1). NCBI lineage: Eukaryota > Viridiplantae > Streptophyta > Magnoliopsida > Solanales > Solanaceae > Anisodus > Anisodus acutangulus. Next base: position 37,817,707 of record CM056489.1, read on the forward strand.
AGAAAACGTAACACTTAAAGAAGACCGAAAAGGAAGGCGAACGTGTTTGCCTAAAGGGCAAGAGAAACACTGTTGGGCAAGTTTCTACCGCTAGAACAACGAATTAAATTATTGTTCAGAAGAAAATTAAAAACAGGAGCTCCGGAATGTCCAAGTCTATTGTGCCAAGATGACGGAAAGATTGTTGCTAAGGATGTGAGAGGAGAGACTTGGGCAGTTAGAGATGTGGGAGGGGTGACACTGGCAGCAGACGTGGATAGAAAAGGATAGAGGTCCCCCTCACTATTGCATCGTGTAAGGAGTTTTTTGATACGTAGGTCCGTTACAGAAAACTCAAACGTATCAAAATTAATTGAGACGAAATTATCTGTGACAAATTTTCTAATGGAGATTAGGTTCTTGATTAAATATACTCCATATATTTTGTAATATTTAATGTTGTATAATTATGGTAATACTTTCTAGGAGGAGTCGCAATTTACGTTTGGGACCGACAATATAGGAGATTAGAATTTGAACTTTGTTCATCAGATTCCCTCCATAAGTCATAGCTTTTGACGTCCAACATCCTTCATTGTGATCCAAAATTGGAAGGTCATGACCGATACGATGGCATATTCCCTGCTAAGTGAACCCATTAACCTTGCTTAACATATTCAAAATGAAAGACATAATGGAGATTCAGGTTTTTCTGTACCATCACATATATGCATACCATCATGCAACAATTAATAAACTTACATACAACATATAAATCAACAAATGACTCGAAGGTCTCATCATACTCAAAAGAATTCTCGATAAGGGACTAAACATCACAACTACAGATAACATTTACTTTAAATCACAAGGTGCATCATGGAGCCAACTCTAAGAGTGCCAAAAGAATACAATATATTTTTTGAATGCAGCCCGGCTTTGCAAAATGAAGTAAAAGCTTGTAAACTCCACTACCATATTCATAAATTGGGTTCCACCAAAAAGAGGCGGGATGGAGCCTAGCTCGTTGCATCGGGAGGAACATTTGTACTCATAAAATTCAATAAAATCTAGTAAATCTCATTGACTTCCCTCCAAAAGTCGGGGCAAGTCTTTGAGAAGACATGCATTTGTGTAAAAAGGATCTATGAGGGAGAAATTCCAACATTTAGGACAAAATTATATTCATAAGGTAAGCATTTGAAAACATCATCTGAAACATATCCTCGTAGGCCATAAACATCCATACTTTGACTGGGAATGTTCATACTAGACACTAACATAGCATCATATCTACACTATGGCGGTGGATCCCCCTCTCAATCAATATGTTTATCTCATCGTAATGACGTAAAGTTATCCAAGAGTGGCTCAGGACAACTTAGGGCATGCAAAGGCCCTGTTCAGATAAATAAGTCGTGACTTAGAGTTCATGGAGGGTGATCATGTGCTTCTGAAGAATTTTCACAGGGAAGAGGTAATGAGGCTCGAAAAGAAGGACAAGCTTACCAAAGGTATATTGTCTCATCTGGAGTACTGAAATGGGGTTTGACGCAATGGCTTATGGATCACCAGAGTTATCAACGGTTCATATTTGTGTTTATGCTTCAGAAGTATTAACGTGTACATGTCACATAGAATCCCAATTCAATTCCATCACCATAATTAGAATATATCCCATTTATTGTGTAAATAATTAGTGATGTAGAATTATGGTAAGTAGAGGATTCTTATTATACTAGGGTTCTACACACTGTACACTATATATATTTGTATTAATGAGAAAGCCTCCCCAAAGGAGATTAATACAATCTATCATGATATCAAGAGAAACCCTAAAACCCTAATTCTTCTTCTCTTTTCCGCCGCCCACCTCGGTCTTGCAACCACGGACGGCTTCCACACATATTGGCTGAGAACCACCACTATTGTTCTTCCTTGTCTTATTTTCTCCTTCTTCAAATAACTATAATTCACTATAATGACTCCTCCCACAACCCCCATAACAGCATCATCCTCATCCGTCGTCACCCCTGCCATACCAAAATCACCCTATGTTCATCCAGCACTCACCGTCACCAACAGCAAGAACTTTATCCCTATAATTCTTGATCAAGAGAACGGTCAGTATTTTCCATGGGTTGAACTATTTCGTATTCATGCATGTGTTTATAACGTGCTTGACCATATCGACGACTCCTTCCCTCGCCCCATTGAGGTTGATGACTCAACATGGCGTCGCCTAGACGCCGTTGTCAAATAGTGGATTTGTGATAATATCTCTCAGGAATTACTCATCACTATTATGAAAACGGGCGCCACGACCCGTGAGTTATGGATTCAGTTAGAGGAAATTATTCAAGATAATAAGCACACTCGTGCTGTGTATTTAGACGAATAGTTTAATAATACACGCCTTCGAATTTTCTCTAACATGTCCGATTATTGCAAGCAGTTGAAACTTATAGCGGACCAATTGTCCAACGTCGGCGCACCTGTTTCCGAAACAAAGATAGTCCTACAATTAGTTGCAGGCCTACCAAAAGGTGAGTACAACACTCTAGCCACGATGATACAACAGGCCGATCCGTTACCCAGTTTCAACAAAGCTCGTTCGCAATTATTATTGTAGGAAACTTGACGTGCAAAACAGGACGAGCACAATCAAAAGACGTTAGCAGTAGAAACGTCTTCCCAAAATAACATCACCGCCGGCCAGCCCGTACTGCCGAAAAATAATCAGACGCGGAATAACTTCGGTGGCAGGGGCCACGGCGGTGGACGAGGTAGCAAAGGCCATGGGAAATGGGGTCGTGGCCAGCAACAACATCAATAGCCGGAACAGCCCAATCCATATACAGCATGGACCGATCTAGTTGGTCAGATGCTGAATGGGAATTGGGCCAGTTTCCTTGTACCGATCTCGGCCCACTTCCCTTTCCAGCAACAAGGTATTTTGGGGCCAATTTCAGCCGCACCAAGCCCACTTTATGCATGCCCAACTCCCACAACATTCTTCTAGTCTGGCCCCGACTGACTTGGGCCAGACTTTTAGCAGTTTGAACTTGCAGCAGCCCGATAAAAATTGGCACATGGACTCAGGCGCTACATCTCACCTCACCCGCTCTGCAGGTAATATTCCCAAACTGTTTCATTTAAAGCATCCTTAATACATTACTGTTGGAAATGATCATCGCATTCCAATTAAGGGTTATGGTACCACCTACATACCACCGCCTCATCCACCATTTTCCCTCAATAATGTCATGTATGCCCAAACATCATTAAGAACTTAATTTTTGTCCGCAAATTTATCTTAATAATCCCGTCTCTGTTGACTTTGACCCTTTTGGTTTTACTGTGAATGATCTTCGTACGGGGATACCTCTTACGAGATGAAATAGCACGGGAAATCTCTATCCATTCCCATCCACCTCCACTGCAAGATCGTGCTCTCCCATATCTCTCGCTGCTATCTCTCTGTCAACTTAGCATAATAGGCTTGGCCACCCAGGTGTCCTAGTTTTTAATTTTCTTAGAGGCAATAATTTTATTCAATGTAATAATGGGAAACTTACCCAACACTGTGTTTCTTGCTCGTTAGGCAAACATGTTCGTCTACCTTTTAAATCATCTTCAAGTGTTACATTTTTCCCTTTTGATATTATTCATGTTGATTTGTGGACATCTCCTATCTCTAGTTCACTCGGTCATAAATATTATCTTGTCTTATTAGATAATTTTTCTCATTATATTTGGGTCTACCCACGTAAATTTAAATCAGATGTGTTTGCCAAATTTCTCGAGTTTCGTATGTTTATTAAAACACAGTTTGAGAAAGCCATAAAATCTTTTCAGTGTGATAATGGTCGTGAATTCAATAATTCGCAGTTTCACCGATTCTGTAAAAATAATGGCATGGTTTTCCGATTCTCCTATCCCCACACCTTGCCTCAAAATGGCAAAGCATAATGAATCATTCGCACCATAAATAACATGGTTCATACCCTCATGTTTCATGCCTCCCTACCTCCCTCGTTCTGGGTCTATGCAATCAAAATGGTAGAATATGTCCTCAATATATTACGTACTAGCACTCTTCACAACATGACCCCAACCGAAATATTATACCGACGGATCCCCTCCTATGATCATCTTCAAATTTTCGGTTGCCTATGCTATCCCAATCTGGCCTCCACCGCTCCTCATAAATTGGCACCCCGAACCACTTCGTGTATCTTCATAGTGTTTCCGTCCAATCATAGGGGCTATCTGTGCTATGACTTATCTACCCGTCAGATTCACGTCTCTCGTCATGTCACGTTTAACGAAACCATATTCCCTTTCTCGGACATTAAAAATTTCTGAAAAATGGACTATACTTTCTTGACGAGTCCGACATCTCTCCCGTCATCCTCCGCGAACTATGTCAGTCCACCAACCAAAACCCACCTCTGATGCCCACTGCCGACACCGCTGACCGCCTCTCTGTGGTTCTGCCACCTACAGCCACCACCACCGACCACATCTCTGCGTCCCCGTCACCGACCTGTTCTCCGTCACAAAAGTCGACGATTTCCACCACCGGCAATAGGCCCACCATCTCGGTTTCACCACCGGTCACTGTCTCTCTCACTGTGTCTCCAACACCATCCCACGACAACCCCGCAACCCTCTAAGCCACTGGAAACCCACATTGTACCACCACGATCAAAACACCGTTTCCTGGTCTGCCAAGAGGCAAGCCATATTATCCCGTTTGAGTGCAGAATCAGAGTATAGAGGAGTTGCAAATGTTGTTGTTGAGATCCGTTGGCTCTAAAACCTTCTTTTAGGCTATTTTATAATTTTTGTGTTTAAAAGTGTTGTATTTGACTTCTTTAATATTTGTATCTTTCGATTATTGAATAATACTCGAGTTTTCTACAAGTGTAAAACAAAGACAAACAAAGCTAGACATAAAATTCCTATCGGTAACTTAAATGTTGTTGGCCGCCATATCTAGTTTTCTGTCGTGGTTCCCCATCTGCGATGCCTCGACTATCTTTGCTTCAGAACATAGGGTGATCAGTCGATGCCACATGTCACATACGATTTGGGTTTCCTCAACTATTTAAATCCTTCAAGGTAAGTCGTGGTTCGACTAATTATTTTATTTCAAACCCTCGCGAGGTAAGATTACAGGATTTCCAAGATCCTTTTTCATACTGCTCCGTGACGGCTATGGGAGCCACGTAGGGTGAATAGAGGATAACCTCTACATTATGAACCCCTGGTTGGAACGGGTTATCATCAGCTGGGACGATTTTTATCTTGTCTCCTTCCCAAAAGATGAGCTTTTGATGCATAGTAGAAGGAAGGCATCGACTGGTGTGAATCCAGTCTCGGCCTAGCCGAATGGTATAGGACGGCTTGCCATCTATTACAAAGAAGGTAGACCTGACCGTCTTTGGACGTATAATGATTTTTGCAACCAGAATCCCTAATGCTTTGGAAGCCTCTCCTATAAAGCTAGCCATTTTCATGTTAGTTGGGATGAGATCTTTTCTGGTTTTGCTGAGGCTTTTCAAAGTAAGCAGTGACATCACATTCAGCATAGCCCCATTGTCTACGAACACGCGGCTAATGGTTTTGCCGTTGATGTAAGCCTTCACATAGAGGGGCTTGGGGTGTTTAACCATATTTTATGTAGGTGCACGAAATACGATGCTCAAAGTGTCCCTAGCTGGGGTATCGACTATTGTTTCCCATTCTGCGTCTTCTACGCAAACATCACCTTCTAGGCTATCCAGCGTGGAGCGGCTCGCCCAGAACTCACATGGGATTAGGCTTACCATCTCAATGTATGCCCACATCTCATTAACCAGGTCCTGGATAAATAAATCGAGGATGTAGTCTCCTTCTTTATTCAATTCGGCTGACCAGGAGCTCATATCTTCTATTTCTTGGAGAAAAATGGGGATCAGCTGGGGATCTTCTGACTGAATCCTCTGCACGATCTGTGGGATTGCCTCGATTAGAGGTCCATCCGGGGTCGCGTTCTCTTGTAGGGGTTCCTCCATCGGGTTGTCGGTAGACTGTTCATCTAGCTCTGGTTGACCCGACGTCTCTCCTTCAGGCGACACTGCCCCTGAAGCGACTGAGTCGAATGCCCGCTCGATAGCCTCGGCTATGGCAGACTCATGAATCTCCTGAATTTTGGCTTCCTTGGTGTTGGAAATTAGATGAAATGTCTGTTGCATCTTACGCAAGGCCTTGGCACGTTGCATCCTTCTTTTCTGAGTCCTGGATGCGACTCTCGGTAGTGCCTCTTTTTTTCTGGGAGCCAAATTGATATACCACTTCCCCTCTTCTGTGTTGGCGGCTGGTTTAATCATTCTCTAGGGTCTCGTCTGGTCCTCATTTCTCGCAATGATACGTAAGGACGAAACACCTTCATTTATGTTAAACTCGACCACCATCTATTTGGTTTTAGGGAGTGGTTATTCATCTATTCGAGGCATGCTCGACTGCCGATTGGTTGGCATCCGTACTTGCCCCCCAGGTCTATGCCTGGCGTCGATAGGGACCCTTCTGAACCTCATGGTTTGTTCATGAAGTTCTCGTTCGAAGTCCCTCGGGTATCTAGGGCGGCCATGAAAACTGCTCCTAGTTGGCTGCCTGTCATCACGAATGTCATGTAGGCTGCCTGTCATCACGAATGTCATATAGGCTGCCTAACCAATTGAACATAGAGGTCCTTATGGCCTTCTCCCATTCAATATGTTTCTTTGGAACCCATACCCTTTTCATCGGATATTTTCCTTTGTTGTCCCTTGACTCATCGGGCTTAGCAAAAGATACCATAGATATTGGTACTGCGGGAAAGGGGTCGGTATCAATGGACATTTCAGCCATACTCTTGTCGGCTAGCTTAAACCTCCCCTCCTTGATGCCATTTTGGATCGCCTTTCTGAAGACCACGCAATTAGAAGTAGAGTGACTGTATGAATTATGCCACTTACAATACTTCTTATCTTTGAGTTCCTCGGCAGGTCCTATGACCATCAAGCAGCTGAATCTGCTTGTCTTTGAGCAGATGATCAAAGATATAATCTGCCTTCGTGATGTCAAACGAGTACCTGACCCTGTCATCGGATGGACTCGTCTCCTTTATTTTTATGACTTTAAGGCTTTTAAGGCTGAGTAAACCTTACCCCTCACAATCTCGGCCACTATTGCGTCTGTCATGCAATCGGCTGACTCTGAGTCAGACTTATCCGCTTTAATGATTGATACCAAGTGGGAGCCTCGATTTCGGCTGGCTCTTCTTCACTCCTTCTCCTGGACATACTGCTCTATTTGGCTAGCCTTTTCGGCTAACTGGCTCAGGTCAGAGCTGGATTGTCCTACCAGCTTTTCTTTTAACTGAGGGTGCATGTTGTTGATTATTATGTGGGCGCAGTCAGACTCGGGGAAATGTACAATGCATTTTCCAACCTTTTTCTGAATCTCTCGATAAAATCGGCAGCCGATTCATCGACTTGCTGCTTGAGATTCGTTAGATCAGTCACGGTAACCTGAGTTTGGGGCCAATAAAGCCTATCATGGAAGCAATCCTCCATGTCAGCCCAGATCTGTATGGAATCAAGAGTAAAAAAGGAGTACCATACAAATGTTGTTCCCGTTAAAGAGAGGGAATAACTGCAACTTGTGATACTCATTCTGGCCAGCCTTGCCGCATTGGGAGTAAATCTACTGATGTGCTCGATAGTGGATTTGCCATCATTGCCAGAGAAAATGGCAAACTATGGTGTTTTGAAGCCCTTCGGCAAAGATGATATCCGATATACTCAATTGGGATATGGCTTCTTATAAACAGGTCTATCCAAAGGTTTTAGTTGGATGCCGAAGTACCTCCGTATGGTATTAGCAATAATCTTCGGGTTTATCAGCTGTGACGCCCCCTACCGATTCTCGACTGGATTCGGCTGGTCGCCTTCTGCACTGGTGGCCTCCATTCTGCACTTTGTTGGACAGTATTTTAAAGGTTGTAGGTGGTCTACTGGCCATTACCAATAGGTGGGCTAATTCCCCATGGCTGATGTTAGGTATGGCCACCAAAGCCTGCAACCTGAGCTCCTGGAACGGCTAACGGAGTCTGAGGATAAGGTGAAACGGAGTTCCATGGCTGCTCTTCTCGGACGTCGACCATTCTTAGAAAGTTTACACTTCTTGGAAGGTATGGATTGGGTACTGGAAATGACTGTTGGAATGGTATTCCGTTGTAAACAGTGTCACCAGATAGCCAAGCTAAGTCATAGTCAGGGGCCATCGACTGCCAATTCGACTGGCCAACATTGTTCGCCTGCATCGTAGGGTCGTTCGTAGAAATGTACCGCATAATGGGCGGCAATCCAAAGTGTCCTGGAGCGTGCACTGGTTTTCGAGCCATGTTGATATGCCCATACTGCAGACTCGCTTGATCAAGTGGCACATTTTCCCCCCAAGGTTCGATGGCGACCATGCAGTGTACTGGTTGCCAGGCGATTGGGCTTGTGTTCCTAGGTGTGCTATCGGCTGCGCCTGAGTGGGCACTGGCTGATGCACATGTGGTTGAGGAATAACACCGGAAGTCACGGTCTCATGTTGAACAACACCGCTCATCAGAGGGATGGCAGAACTAGCCGAACATTCTCCTTGGTGCATTCGGTTGGTGTTCATCTCCCTCGCTTGCTGAACCTCATTATGTACCATCGGCTTCACAATGTTATCCAATTGTTTAGAAACTTGGTACGTAATGTCGTGGATGCCCGAGTCGATCTGTTGTCTAATAAAAGACGTGGCCATTATGGTTGGACCATCAGATTGGCTATATTCTTCCACGACTTAGGTTGATGGGGGAAGTGGAGGGATATCCACCGATGTAGGCATACCCGAGAAGGATGCTGGTTCGTTGTTCATTCTAGGAGGATTTTGTTTAGATTGTGGACTGGACTCGAGGTTCATTTTCTTATTGGACCTTAGGCACATACGCCAAGAATGATCCTGACCTGGAGAATCAAACTTTGTGATTAATTCACCTATGGTCCCACTGGGCGTGCAAAATTTGTTTTTGCCCCAAATCCTGCCTTCTGCCGTTTTATCGGCTGATGAAATCAGGAGAAAAATTGATTCCTTAACTTAAGCGATTTGGGTTGGAAATAGAACTCTAATTTCCAGCAATGGGTTCCCCAACTACTCTAGAAAGTGTTAGGACGGTGGTGTGAGTAAACTAAGAGGTAAGAAACATGAATACAACTGAGTAAAGTAAAAGTAAATGATAAAGTAAGGGATAAAAGATAAAGATAGATAAGATTTGATTTGTTTGATTGATTGTGTGTATACATACAAAGAATAACCTATTTATAGTACAAAAAAGGAAAAAAACTGTACAAACGTGGCCCCCCCCATGTCAGCCATCGAGTAACCCACTAAGTTCAACGGCCAACTATGGAGGAGGTGGTGCCGATTTTCTCGCCCTCTACTCATCTTGCTCGGATAATGGCCCTTTCTTTTAGTTGTTGTTGGTCGTTATCGCTTATAGTAGTCTGAAAACCCTTTTGACTTGGTCGTTGAGGCATCTGCATCTGAGTGGGTCCCAGTCGTACCTCTAACTGACAACTCGGCTAAGATGCCTTAGTAGCCGTGGATAATATAATTTTGGGGGCCAACATCGGTGAACAATGATTTGGAATGAGTCAGGCTCTGATACCATGTAAAGAATGGATTTTGGGTCTAACTCAACCCCAAAATCTAGCTTGTAAGGTGAGGATTGTCTAAGTCCATATAATGAGTTCGTCCATATAATGAGTTCATGTTCTCATTCCATATCCGATGTGGGACTCTTAACAAATATCATGTGCTTATTGTTACTAGTTGCATGCCACTGCATCATTAATATGATTGGACATCTACACTTTTCTCATACTCATCTCTTGTTCTAATATCTTCGACTAGAAAAATCTCTTGGTCTCCTATTCATTTAGTCATTTACTATATACTAGTATAGTTTTGAGTGAATATTATAATATTTTATATTTTTAAAAAACATTTTTCAACGTATTAATATTCTAGATATATATCAATAAAGTTATTTATATGTAAGTTTTTTGTAGTATCTTTAAAATAGTTCAAAATATTAATAGAGTAAAAATATTGTTTTCAAAATATAACTAAATTAATTTTAAGTAATAGTATATGTAGGAGAACCTGTAATTTGTAAATATTAGCTAAACGATTTTAATATTACACACACAAAACTCATATTTTTATAATACTAAATAAAGATTGTTTTATATTATCAATTAAAAATTCAAAAGAAAAAAATAAGCATCAATTTTAATGCTTTCACGGGCGTTTGTGCTCGTGCACAGCACGAGAATTTTTAACTAGTATTAGATAGTATTACTAGTATTAATAAGAGGCTAGAAGCAGACAAGTTCACCAACATGACTGCTTCAGCTCTCAAAGGTAATTAAGATATTTTTAAATTTTTGTGTTTCAAAAATGTAGTATTTGACTGCTTTAGTACTTGTATCTTTCTTTGATTGAACAAAAAAAATTGATATTGTGAAACTCTCTTAATAAGCCAGACATAAAGGTAATATCTTTTTTCACTTTCTTGATGTCAAGTGCTTCTAGTTATTAATTGTATGTCACTGCATCATTGATATGAATGGATATCTACAATTTTCTCACACTTATCTCTTATTCTCCTATCTTCAACTAAAAAAATCTCTTAGTCTCCTATCCATTTGGTCATTTACTGTATACTATAATTTTGAGTGAATATTGTAATATTTTATATTTTTAAAAAACATAAGATAAGTATTACACTATGATAATAACATTTTCCAACGTATTAATATTCTAGATAAATATCAACAAACTTATTTATATTTATATTTTTGTAGTATCCTTAAAATAGTTGGAAATATTAATAGAGTAAAAATATTGTTCTCACAATATATCTAATTAATTTAAAGTAACAGTATATTTAGAAGAACATGTAATTTGCAAATATTAGCTAAACAATTTTAATATCCCGACTGCTTCAACTCTCAAGTGTAATTTAGACATTTTTAAAATTTTTGTGTATGAGAAGTGTTGTATTCTACTGCTTTAGTACTTGTATCTTTCTTTTATTGAAAAAAAAATTGACATTGTGGAGCTTTCCTAATAAGCCAGATATAAAGGTACTATCTCTTTTTGGCTTTTTTAATGTCATGTGCTTATAGTTACTAATTGCATACTATACTTTTCTCATACATTCTTCATATTCTCCCATATGTTAAGTCATTTACTGTATACAAGTATAATTTTAAGTTATTTATATTTAAATTTTTGTAATATCTTTAAAAATAGTTGAAAATATTTTTACCATGATTCTCAAACGATTACTAAACTAATTTTAACTAACTGTATATGTAGGAGAACCTATAATTTACCTATTAGAAAAATGATTTAAGTATTACACGCTAAAAATTTATATTTTTATAATACTAAATAAAAATAATTTTATCATATCAATCAAAAATTCAAAGGAAAAAATAATAATAAATTTTAATATTTTTACTTGTGTTTTGGCCCATACACAATACGGGATATTTTAGCTGGTATTAGATAATATTACTACTATTAATAGGAGATAAGAAGCAAATTGTTTTTCATCAATATGTCTGCTTCGGCTCTCAAAGGTAATTTAGGCATTTTTTGATTTGTATGCCTAAAAATTGTCGATTTGACTTCTTTAGTATTTGTATTTTCGTTTATTGGACAAAAAAGTCATGACATTGTGGAGCACTCTTAATAAGGCAGACATAAAGGTTCTCACTTATTTGACTTTTTTAATACCACGTTCTTATTGTTACTAGTTGCATGTCACTGCATCATTGATATGACTGGACATCTACACTTTTCTCATACTCATCTCTTAGTGTCCTATCCATTTGGTCATTTACTGTATACTATAATTTTGAGTGAATATTGTAATATTTTATATTTTTTAAAAACATAAGATAAGTATTACACAATGATAATAACATTTTCCAACGTATTAATATTCTAGATAAATATCAACAAACTTATTTATATTTATGTTTTTGTAGTATCCTTAAAATAGTTGGAAATATTAATAGAGTAAAATATTGTTCTCACAATATATCTAATTAATTTAAAGTAACAGTATATTTAGAAGAACATGTAATTTGCAAATATTAGCTGAACAATTTTAATATCCCGACTGCTTCAGCTCTCAAGTGTAATTTAGACATTTTTAAATTTTTGTGTATGAGAAGTGTTGTGTTCGACTGCTTTAGTACTTGTATCTTTCTTTGATTGAACAAAAAAAATTGATATTGTGGAGCTCTCCTAATAAGCCAGACATAAAGGTAGTATCTTTTTTGGCTTTCTTGATGCCATGTGCTTATAGTTACTAATTACATACTATACTTTTCTCATACATTTTTCTTATTCTCCTATCTGTTAAGTCATTTACTGTATACAAGTATAATTTTGAGTTATTTAAATTTAAATTTTTGTAATATCTTTAAAAATAGTTGAAAATATTTTTACCATGGTTCTCAAACGATTACTAAACTAATTTTAACTAACTGTATATGTAGGAGAACCTATAATGTACCTATTAGATAAATGATTTAAATATTACACGCTAAAAAAATTATTTTTATAATACTAAATAAAAATAATTTTATCTTATCAATCCAAAATTCAAAGGAAAAAATAATAATAAATTTTAATATTTTTACTTGTGTTTCAGCCCGTACACAATACGGGGTATTTTAGCTGGTATTAGATAATATTACTACCATTAATAGGAGATTAGAAGCAAATTGTTTTTCATCAATATGTCTGCTTCGTCTCTCAAGGGTAATTTAGGCATTTTCTGATTTGTATGCCTTAAACTTGTCGATTTGACTTTTTTTGTATTTGTATTTTCGTTTAATGGACAAAAAAGTCATGACATTGTGGAGCCCTCTTAATAAGGGATGACATAAATGTTCTAACTTATTTGACTTTTTTAATACCACGTTCTTATTGTTACTAGTTGCATGTCACTGCATCATTGATATGACTGGACATCTACACTTTTCTCATACTCATCTCTTAGTCTCCTATCCATTTGGTCATTTACTGTATACTATAATTTTGAGTGAATATTGTAATATTTAATATTTTTTTAAAAACATAAGATAAGTATTACACAATGATAATAACATTTTCCAACGTATTAATATTCTAGATAAATATCAACAAACTTATTTATATTTATGTTTTTGTAGTATCCTTAAAATAGTTGGAAATATTAATAGAGTAAAAATATTGTTCTCACAATATATCTAATTAATTTAAAATAACAGTATATTTAGAAGAACTTGTAATTTGCAAATATTAGCTGAACAATTTTAATATCCCGACTGCTTCAGCTCTCAAGTGTAATTTAGACATTTTTAAATTTTTGTGTATGAGAAGTGTGGTGTTCGACTGCTTTAGTACTTGTATCTTTCTTTGATTGAACAGAAAAAAATTGATATTGTGGAGCTCTCCTAATAAGCCAGACATAAAGGTAGTATCTTTTTTGGCTTTCTTGATGCCATGAGCTTATAGTTACTAATTGCATATTATACTTTTCTCATACATTCTTCTTATTCTCCTATCTGTTAAGTCATTTACTGTATACAAGTATAATTTTGAGTTATTTATATCTAAATTTTTGTAATATATTTAAAAATAGTTGAAAATATTTTTACCATGGTTCTCAAACGATTACTAAACTAATTTTAACTAATTGTATATGTAGGAGAACCTATAATATAACTATTAGATAAATGATTTAAATATTACACCGTAAAAAAATATATTTTTAGAATACTAATTAAAAATAATTTTATCATATCAATCCAAAATTCAAAGGAAAAAATAATAATAAATTTTAATATGTTTACTTGTGTTTCGGTCGGTACACAATACGAGGTATTTAGCTGATATTAGATAATATTACTACCATTAATTGGAGATTAGAAGCAAATTGTTTTTAATCAATATGTCTGCTTCGGCTCTCAATGGTAATTTAGGCATTTTCTGACTTGTATGCCTTAAAATTGTCGATTTGACTTCTTTAGTATTTATATTTTCGTTTATTGGACAAACAAGTCATGACATTGTGGAGCCCTCTTAATAAGGCAGACATAAAGGTTCTAACTTATTTGACTTTTTTAATACCACGTTCTTATTGTTACTAGTTGCATGTCACTGCATCATTGATATGACTGGACATCTATACTTTTCTCATACTCATCTCTTAGTCTCCTATCCATTTGGTCATTTACTGTATACTATAATTTTGAGTGAATATTGTAATATTTTATATTTTTTAAAAACATAAGATAAGTATTACACAATGATAATAACATTTTCCAACGTATTAATATTCTAGATAAATATCAACAAACTTATTTATATTTATGTTTTTGTAGTATCCTTAAAATAGTTGGAAATATTAATAGAGTAAAATATTGTTCTCACAATATATCTAATTAATTTAAAGTAACAGTATATTTAGAAGAACATGTAATTTACAAATATTAGCTGAACAATTTTAATATCCCGACTGCTTCAGCTCTCAAGTGTAATTTAGACATTTTTAAATTTTTGTGTATGAGAAGTGTTGTGTTCGACTGCTTTAGTACTTGTATCTTTCTTTGACTGAAGAAAAAAAAATTGATATTGTGGAGCTCTCCTAATAAGCCAGACATAAAGATACTATCTTTTTTGGCTTTCTTGATGCCATGTGCTTATAGTTACTAATTACATACTATACGTTTCTCATACATTTTTCTTATTCTCCTATCTGTTAAGTCATTTACTGTATACAAGTATAATTTTGAGTTATTTAAATTTAAATTTTTGTAATATCTTTAAAAATAGTTGAAAATATTTTTACCATGGTTCTCAAACGATTACTAAACAAATTTTAACTAACTGTATATGTAGGAGAACTTATAATTTACCTATTAGATAAATGATTAAAATATTACACGCTAAAAAATTATATTTTTATAATACTAAATAAAAATAATTTTATCATATCAATCCAAAATTCAAAGGAAAAAATAATAATAAATTTTAATATTTTTACTTGTGTTTCAGCCCGTACACAATACAGGGTATTTTAGCTAGTAATAAATAATATTACTACCATTAATAGGAGATTAGAAGCAAATTGTTTTTCATCAATATGTCTGCTTCGACTCTCAAAGGTAATTTAGGCATTTTTTTGACTTGTATGCCTTAAAATTGTCGATTTGACTTCTTTAGTATTTGTATTTTCCTTTATTGGACAAAAAAGTCATGACATTGTGGAGCCCTCTTAATAAGGCAGACATAAAGGTTCTAACTTATTTGACTTTTTTAATACCACGTTCTTATTGTTACTAGTTGCATGTCACTGCATCATTGATATGACTGGACATCTATACTTTTCTCATACTCATCTCTTAGTCTCCTATCCATTTGGTCATTTACTGTATACTATAATTTTGAGTGAATATTGTAATATTTTATATTTTTTAAAAACATAAGATAAGTATTACACAATGATAATAACATTTTCCAACGTATTAATATTCTAGATAAATATCAACAAACTTATTTATATTTATGTTTTTGTAGTATCCTTATAATAGTTGGAAATATTAATAGAGTAAAATATTGTTCTCACAATATATCTAATTAATTTAAAGTAACAGTATATTTAGAAGAACAAGTAAGTAGCAAATATTAGCTGAACAATTTAAATATCCCGACTGCTTCAGCTCTCAAGTGTAATTTAGACATTTTTAAATTTTTGTGTATGAGAAGTGTTGTGTTCGACTGCTTTAGCACTTGTATCTTTCTTTGATTGAACAAAAAAAAATTGATATTGTGGAGCTCTCCTAATAAGCCAGACATAAAGGTACTATCTTTTTTGGCTTTCTTGATGCCATGTGCTTATAGTTACTAATTACATACTATACTTTTCTCATACATTTTTCTTATTCTCCTATCTGTTAAGTCATTTACTGTATACAAGTATAATTTTGAGTTATTTAAATTTAAATTTTTGTAATATCTTTAAAAATAGTTGAAAATATTTTTACCATGGTTCTCAAACGATTACTAAACTAATTTTAACTAACTGTAT